>RJWH01000855.1:70438-492532 GCA_004363575.1 Solenodon paradoxus
TCTCTCTCTCTCTCTCTCTCTCTCTCTCTCTCTCTCTCTCTCTCTCTCTCTCTCTCTCTCTCTCTCTCTCTCTTTCTCTCTCTCTCCTCCAACTACAGAAAGTTTCCATTTCAACTTTCTGCTTCACTTGGGGTTGCTGCTCCCCAAATCTGCTATGCAGCTCTCTTCAGCCTCCCCTTGACTATGTCAGGGATGAAGACACTATCTTCTGGATTGCATGCCTTTCTCTTTCCCAGTTTACTCCTCGCATTGCTGGAGGCAAATTTTCTTTTTTCCTTTTCTTTTTTTTAAAAGAAAGGTACAGGCAGGAATGAAGTTGAGTAGACAGGTAGGTAAGCAGGCCGAGAAAGGAGGTGGAAGCATCTTTTATTTTATTTTTATTTAGCTGTTCACACTGGTTTGCTTCTCCATATCTGAGACTGGGACTCAAACCCAGGGGTCTCTGACTTGCTCCTTCAGAGGCAATTGATTCAACCACTGCTCCACCAGGGCACACCTGGAGACAAATTTTCTGATTCTTTGTTGACTGAAAATATGTTTCTTCTACTCTCTAGTCCATGTTTGATAGATACTTCATATAAGTATAGAATTCTAAGTTGAAAATCATTTTATATCATTTTTCCATCAGATCTTGAAGGGATCCTTTGTTGTCTTCTAAAACAATAAGTGACTAAGAATAAATTCAAAGGTAATGGTACCTGCCCCCCCGCCGCCATGTAACCATCTTAAGAATTCTTAGAAAATGAAAGAAGAATATAGATTACATGGTTAACAAGATTTTGGTTTAAAGCAGAACTGATTGCATAATCTGTGGTACCAAATACAAAATGAAAATGTGGTCCTTTTATTAATAAATTATTGAAATTTTTGAAACAATGAGAATAGAGTATTAAACCAAATAAAAGAGTCTTTTAAGCATAAGACAGTTGCACACCTATGAAAATGACCCTGGTTAAGATCAGCTTCTTGTCTTAACCACCGCTCACACCTGGGACATGACATCTGCTTCTGTTAATCAGAGAGACAAGACCAACAGATCCATTGAGATGCAAAACCCCACTCCAATAGTCAATGCAGAAGAATCCTCAAGTGTTTTCTTATGCCATTTTTGAAACTGTAGTATATTTCTTTACAGTGTATATTTCTACTTTTATACGCTATGGATATTAATTTGCTATATACTTAGTGTTCCACTGTGTAAAAGGGAGGAAGCTAGAAGAAGCAGAGAAAGTTGATTTAGGGAAGAAGGAAGGGACAAAGGAAGGTGGTAAGAAAAAACAATTAAGAAAATGGAACAGTTTTGTGATACACTCTCAGGCACAGAGTGAATGAATGAATAAATGAATGGGGGATTGCCGGCAATGATTGAGAAATATTTCACTGATAGAAACTGACCTAGCTAAGCTGAAAGGGATGAACCAGTTAAGTGATAGGCTACAAGGCAGAGTGATAGAACGAATGAATGAGTGAATGAATGAATGTGGATTTATGGGAATGAATGAGAAAGACTTCATTGAGAAGACAGGAACTGAACCACTTAGGTTTTAAAGGATGGGTTGGAAATTAACCATTCAAATAACAGTTAAAATAAGTAGGCAGGTGAAATCAATCCTGCATCTGAATGCCCTGCCACATGGGTCACAATTGTGGAGCCACCTTTCTTCATCAGTTTCCCATTCCCCATCATCACTGACATGTCACCTCCTCCCCTTAGCAATAAACTGCACAAAGTCAACTCCCCTGCTCCCCTGAGTAGACTGGAAAATCATACTTGTCCAGCTGGACCAACTAGGCAAAGTCACCATCTCCTCCAGCATTGCAGGCAGGTGTGCTCTAGGCCGCAAACTTAGGCGAACAAGGATGGCATTCCATCTTCATTTGCACCCCAAGGGGCAGACACCCTTCTGCACAGCACAACCTCACCAAAATTACATTGCGGAGCTGTAAATGGATGGATTCCCCGCTGCAACTTATGTATAGATATGTTTTGTTGGGATCTTCCCGTGTGCTCAAGCAACTTATATTCACATTTGGCAGTATGCTTTACTGGTGAGGCTGTGACTAAACAGGTACTCACAGTGTTGGTGGGAAAGCAAAAATCACCTAATCTCTACAGAGCAGTATTTGCCGAACTCTAGTGCAAACCCATGTGCATTTAGCCTTTGACACCACAATTCCAGTTATTGGCATGTGTTGTAAAGATAATACTGACAAAAATCCAAAATGGCTTATGCCTGAAGTTATACCTTAAGGCATTAGTTAAAATAGCAGTAATCTTAAAACAATCAAAACATCTATTAAAAGCAGGATGGCTAAATACACCAGGGCTGGCAAACTGTTTTCTAGAAAATTCCAAAGAGGAAATATTTTATCCTTTGTGGGAATATGGTCTCTATTGCAAGCACTTGACTCTGTCATTGTTGTACAAAAGCAGCCATTGACAATAAATGAATGAGTGGGCTGTGTTTCAAGAAAACATTATTTGTAGGCACTGAAATTTGATTTTTATGCAATGTTTACATCACAAAATATTTTTCTTTTGACTTTGACTTCAGCCACTTGGAAACACGGAACTTATTCTCACTTTGAAGTATGTACAAGAACAGATGGCAGACTAGATTTAGCCTTCAGACTGTCGGTTGTCAATCTTTGGAATAAATCAGGGGTCATTCCACAATAGAATCCCATATAGTTGCATAAAGAAATGAGGAAGATATTCTATACTGATATGGATCCAGAAGAAAATAAAACAAGGGGACATGGTATTTTAGACTACTGTTTTATAAGAAATTGAAGGAAATAGAAGTACATGTCGAATGTTTTTATCTTCAAAAAGAAATGATAGGAGGATAAAATAAAACCTAATGAAAGAAGTTACCTTTAAGGGGAAGGAATGAAACAGAGTGGCATGGATAAGAACTGAAGCAAGATTTCTGTGACTAAAACTTGTAATACTGTTCTGACTTTGGAACATAGTTTTGTGATAACTAACTACAGGGAATTCACATGGAACAAAATGATGTAGTTGTCCACACTTAAAAATTGGGGTACTTGACCAAAAAATCTAAATATCCTTTCTCTTGAAATACTGAAAATCTGACTGGTATTATAGATTCTGCTTTCCCACATGACAGCTCTCTGAGGAAACCAAGCTTGAGCAATTTTCTTTTCAGTAAACCATATATTCTCTAATTTGCTCCAAGACCCAGTTGGTTTGACTTTACCTGGCCTACTTGACCTGTGTAGACAGTTTGCACCTTCTTCTCTAGGACTCGCAAATGAATTCTTATCTGATACTCAGAACATGGTAAAAAGAAACTGTTCATTATCTAGAGAATCTGAAAACAAAGATAAAAGTAGTCTCTGGAGAACTTTAATCTGCTAGTGATATATGTAATTATTTGGAATGGGGAAAAGACTGATTTCAGAGAAACTAACGCAAATTTGATTACACTAATAGAGGTCTGAGATAAATTGACCTGGATGGGTGATGACGACAGGCTAGAGAGAAAGTCACCAGAATAGGGAAGAAAGCAAATGAGGAATTATATTAGAGCTGCAAAGGACCTAACAGATCACCTCATCTTGTAGGAAACCCAATGTGGTAAAAGACTGCTGTTGAAATTTCACATCTGGTTAATATCAAGATTAAGATCACCATCTAGGTTTTCCAAGTCTTCACATAATGCAATTCCCACCAAATCTTATTAGCTTGAGTTTGCAATAGACAGGAAAAGACAAAACTAGCTACAAAACTTTGTAAAACTCCTAACCACATAATTGCACCATTATGCCCCTGGCATATAAAATAGGTGCCGTTTTGCCTGGTGGCAAAGTCGTGCCACTGACAGAACTAGAAACTTGGAAAGAGAATCTCTCTCTGGGGAGAAGACAATAAATTTGAGCTTTAAGCATGGTGGGTAAAGTGAAACATGTAATTGGCGATTTTAGTAGGCAGCTGAAAATCTTTGCAAGTAGGCACTTTTACCTAAGCTATTTCTGTTTATGGCTACTGTGAATTAATGCAAATTTATTCAGACTGGGTCTGTTATAACAACAAAAAAGGGTATTGTGATTGTACATTTGTCAGAGTCATAGATTATATAACTTAAAGAGTGAATCCTAATGTGAACTATGGACCTTAGTTAATAATAATGTGTCTACATTGGCTCATTCATTCTGACAAATGTACTATAATAATGCAACATGTTAACATTAGGGGAAAATGTGGAGTAGCTACAGAGAACATATGGGAACTCTGTACTTTTTGTTCAGTTCTTCTGCCAACATAAAATTGCTCAAAACAATAAGTTTTATTAACTATTTTTTAAAAAATCATGTTGGTGAAAAGATCCACCCATAACTCATTGTAAAGCTACAAATTCAAAATTGCCCATATGCTACTTAGTGGAGTGCTACTGGAAAATAAAATTTTAGAAAAGGCACCAGTGACTAAAATGTCAACCCAGATTAAGAGTGAATATTACTTTTTGCATCTGAAATGAAACTCTGAGAACGTTTTAATAATCAATTAAAAAAAATTGTTAAGGGAATTGCTTGAAACTGGCATGTATTTCCAGCATTTCTCTTGCAGAAATTTGATCTCTTGGTCATTGGCATCAGGGAGATTAGTCTTTGTCCCTGATGGGGATTTTGCCGCATAGTGTAGATGACAACTTACACTTACCTATTCTATGAGAAATGATTGGAACAAGACATCTAAAATGAACCATATCATCACCATCTCCAACCCAAATGTTTCAGTCCCCTAGGAAACATATACTAATTTCTAAAGCTATACTGACTAAATGGTGGACCACTTGGGTCATTATCTTTGGAGTAATTCAATCAACCCACATACTAATGTAACCTCAGTTTCATGATATTAAAATGGGAAAAATTGGTCATTGATGCTTACTCTCAACTCTTGAAGTTATTTTTCTCTTCCCTCATTATTGTGTTTTTGAAATAAGTTACTGTATAAGGACAGGAAATGGATGAGAACATTGGTAGACACTGGTTGTTACGCCATAGATGTAATACGTTAGCATGCTAGAGTGTCAAGGAATTGACTTCATTATTCCATTCCAGTGACTCTCAACTGGGAAGTTCACTCTCACTTACTCTCCTGAAATCTGTTGCTGTCATGTAAAATTCTTCATTTTGTGTTGAAGACTTTGGTTGAGTTGCCCAAGCTCTGGAGGTCCTAGACTTGAATCCATCTCTGCTGTCTTTCACTCAGTATCTTCATTTCAAATCATGCTGCCTTAGTTCAATGGATTCAGTTCTGTGTCCCTTGACCTATGTCCACAAAAGCAAATATTTAAACTTGGGATCATCTCTAGTCCCGTCCAACTCTTATCATTCTGTCAATGAATGTATGTGGAGGTGTGAGAGATAGTTTCAGGGAAGAGGTAGTAGCATGTGGCTTAGATTATTTTCACCCTCTTTCCCTTAACCTTAAAGCAAATCAAGAAGTAGAATATATTTAATCCAGCATACCTATGGAAATTAAACCACCACCCATGAGAAAAGTGACCCAGCAAATCCCTGCAGACACTGCGAGGCTCTGATGAGGTCTCCTATTTTGCAGGTAGATTAGCCTAGGTGAACTTCCCCCAGTTACTCCCCACAGGAGTAGGGTTTTTAGTTTACAAATTACCCACACTGGTGTAAACTCTCAGTCTCAAAGCTCTACTTATTTCTAGAACATTTAGGCTGCAAAAAGCTGTTAGTCATCATTCCTATTTCATGTGAGTATGGTTTCAGATAATTCTATCTGTACCAAATAAATAGTATCTTTGTGGTGTTTACCTCTTGATTGAGGCGATAAGATCTCATCATCCTTTCTGCCGGGGAGTCTGGCAAATTACTCTTTCATTTGTACTTCCTCAACCTCCCAGCATACAAGGGAGAATGCTTTTCAATATACTCTCCATTTCTGAGAAAAGCAAACTGCCGGGAGCTGAATTGCTGTCTGGTGGCCATGAGGCGGTTTCTGGATTCTGGCTCTTCCTCTAATTGTGAGGAAAGGGGCAAGTCGATCACAGCAGAGTGACTTCCTTGTGCCCAGATATTTAGGCAAAGGCATCCCTGTTTACCCCCTGAGTTGAAGATCATATACAGCAGGAACTCCTAAAAATACAAGTATGCTTCAAACACCAAGCATTATCCTGTTTGTATAGTGCGACAGGAAACCTAGTGTCCTGTGGGAAGAATCGAATTAGAGGTGCAAGCCACGAAACCTAGAAACCAGTATTTAAAAAGTACCCCATTCATGAGGAACACATCTGAGATGACTTTATAAGCCGTGGCGAGTTATACGGAGACAGCGTATGCAATTAAATAACATTTGCAAAAATGTGACTGAGTCTGCATATGCCACCGTATTCAATACACACACATAATATTGAAGAAACAAAATCAAGAAAATATTGCTTCAGCAGTTATTTTTTATATGTGAAGATAATAACCACAGTAGCAAGACAGCCTACTTGGGAGTTTCAGAAGCATCAATCACTTTCATTGTTAGCAGCCTCGCCTTGCTTTGGGGAACACTTTGTATGAGGTAGAATGTGCCTGCTCAGCTCGGACAGACAAAGGGAGCTGAAAAGAGAGGATGAGAGTGATCCTGCCTTTGCGTCCTGAACAGGAGAGAGTTCTTCCACCCGCTTCCAAGATGGTTTTCCTTATTGATCTTGTCCCTCTAAGCTTGAACGGTTTGTGTAGAGAAGAAAAAGACACCTCTAACCTGGCCACAAAGACGGGCCAATTCAACTGGATTTGTAAGAACTGCTTAACCTCTCTTCACCCTGGACCCGATTTTCAGGTGTGGGATCAGAAATGAAAATAAAGGCAACTCTAAAATCAAGAATGCCTTTTACTTCATTGAATTCATTTTTTTGCCTCCCAGGTTTGGGTTTTGAACCCTGGTCTACTCCTTTCACGGCTTTAGCCTGAGTCATGGAGCTACAGGAGGGGACCAAGAGGGTCCTTTAAGTGGATCTTCTCTGTCTCCTCTCTTTCACCCTTCTAACCTGTCTTTGACCACTCACTTCATAGAAGGGGGAAAGATGTGAATACAAATGGAATATATTTATCAAAATCATCATCTGTTCTTTGCTTTTGTTCATGTGTTCATTTGCCAAATACTCTTTCCTTTTTCTTTTAGAGGAAAAGTACAGACAGGAATGAAGGCGAGTAGGGCAGGTAGGCAGGAAGAGAAAGGAGGGAGAAGCAATTTATTTGTTTTTCATTAGTCACACTGGCTTTTCCCCCAGACCGAGGACTCAAACCCAGGGATAGGTGGCCTGTGATCCTTTGGAGGTGATTGACCCAATGGCTACTTCACAAGGGTGAGCCAGTTTCACAAATATTCTCTGAAAATATCTATCCATTAGTTAATAGCTGGATATATATATATATATATATATATATATATATATGGAAGTCAACATAAAATAGACAAGCTCTTAAGGAAGCTTATACTCTTCTGTGTTAGACATTAAATCAAATAAATATTTGTTATGTAAAGAAATAACCAGAGGTACCTAATTTAGACTAGAGGGCCAGAGAACGCTTTTCTGAGGGAATGACACACATGAACATTTGAGAAATATTTGATGATAATTCTTTATATTCTGGACAAATTATTCTCCTATGTCTTCTGACATGAAAAGTATCTCTGAGCATAGTCACATATCTAGAAAATAAGTGTAATGGAGATATGTAAACAATTATTTTAAGTAGAAGTCTGTTCATTTTTCCAGGATTGAAACTGGTTTCAACCAGGAAACGTGCGTGTTCTAGAACTTAGAGAGAAGACTTCAGATAAAAATACTTCATTGTTTGATGTCAATAGGATTTCATAATTAAAGTGATAAAATCTGTGGAAGAGTGATACTTTCCTTTAGATGCATAAGAAAAGAATTAAAATCTCTATATGAATGAAAGGAGTCTGCTTAATAATGTAAACAGATTCTAGCCCTTATTCTGATTAGACTTTTGAGTGATTACAAACAACACAAAGGAAATAAAGTCCACACAAATATGAAGGAGGACTTTTTCTAGATCCTATCCTGGTTAAATTTAGAACTTTGTTATAAAACCATGAAACACAGTCTACCTCAAAGTATTGGACCCCCCCATTAGATAATTAAATTAACAAGATAATGCACTTATAACTTGATTTCTCTTTTATAAAATGCTTCATTAACATCCCATCTAGTTCTCAAAACAGATCTTGGAAGTATTATAATAACATTAAAGAAGAAATAGAGTGAGGGCATTGCTTTTATAGTGAATTAGTGGGAAACTGATCTTTAAAACATTGTCTTCTGACACCAGAGTCTAGGGCTTGTTGCTTTATCACATTGCTAAGCCTTATGGAAACTAAAAGACCCCTCAGGTTGTCACAAGATGGGTGACAGAAAATTTCACACAGTAAAATGTCAGTTGGACAAGCATACTTTCTGCCTCTTACTTCTTGGAGACCAAGAGGAGGGGTCATTACCTTCTCTCATCATAATATTTTTCAGAGACTCAGTACAGGCTTTCACATTCAAAAGCAGAAGGACGGATAAATGGTAACTTTTGACATGATTTTGAATCACTTTGTGACTAGTATCTGCAGGAACAAATTTGGCTCAGGTGAGACCCACAGTCTCATTGACACATTTCTCCACGAGTGTCTTCATAGAGAAGGACGCAAAATGATAGTCCCTGAATAAGATGGGAACTTGTAAGCACATTGAGAATGTCTCCTCCCAGGACGATATTTAGTGAAGAGGGATTTTCACAATCCTACTTATTCATCAAAGGAGACCTAAAATCCCTCTGAGGGAATGAGCACGCATGTGCATGTGTCTGTGTTTGCCCCATTAATACCAACAATTGAAGAAAACCAACAATGGGCAGAGGATATGAATAGACATTTCTCCAAAGAAGACATACAAATGACTACTAAGCACATGAAAAGATGTTTATCATTTCTAATTATTAGGGAAATACAAATGAAAACATGAGATATCAGATCTTATCTCATACCTTTAGAATGGCTAGTATACAAAAGACAATGAAAAAGCAAGTACTGGAATCTATGAAGACAGAAAGAAGCACTGTTGTTATATGCTGGTATAATCATTACTGGAAAACAATATGGAGATTCCAAAAAATAATAATAATAATAAAATTCCATGTGAACCAACTATTTCATTTTGGGGTATTTACCAAAAAAACTCCCCACAAAAACAGTAATTCAAAGAAATGTATTTACATCCTCATGTTTATTGCAGCAGTATTTGCAATAGCCAAGAGTTGGAAGCAACCTATGTGTCCAAGTGCACATCAGCTAATAAAGTAATAAAGAAGATGTGATATCCATCACATAATGGAATGATGCTCTGTAATTAAAAAAGATGCAATCTTTTTTACATCTGCAACAACATAGGTGGAACTAGAGGGACGTATGCTTAGTGAGATGTCAGAAAGAGAGAGACACTGTATGATTTTACTCATATGGTAGCTAGAAAAGCCAAACAAAAGGATGGACTAAATAAAACACAATTTTGGTCTATAAGCCCAAACGAGTGACTACCAGAAGGGAAGAGAGAAGGATGGTAGGAAAACGAGGTTATTGTCAATTATATGGTGGATCAAATAGGACTTTTTATAGTGAACTTAGTGTGTATATACAGGTACTGATTTACGATGATGCACACCTGAAACTTATATGATGTTGTAATAAAGTGCTACTTCAACAAAAATTATTTTTTATAAAAGCAAGTTCTTGCTCTCAGGCTAGATGATAACAATAGTGGCAGTGTACGTCACAGTCATGGTATAATAGCAGTAATGACAAGGCGGAGCATGGACCCCTTTTACTTATTTGCTCACCATTATTTTGAAGAATTACACTTTAGGCAACTGAAGCATTCTCGAATTATTTTCTATTTCAGAATATTTAGGTAGAACAGAAATAATTCTTAATTATCTAAAAATTCATTTTCTAAAACCACAACAGCTGTATAACCGACATTGTTGGTTGGCCAACCCTATAATCATGCCTAAAATAATTCTAGCAAATGACCCGTATTTTAGAAGTAGCCATGAGACAGAGTCCCAGGCAAAAAAAAAAATCATGAGGGAGGTCTCTTGAAAAGCATTGGGGAGAAGTTTAATATATTGTTGAAGAGATGGTTATTGAACTTCAATTCTCCTTTTTTCTAAAATTTAATTTAACCATGGTATCCGGAGCTGTTGGAAGCCTCTTTGTGATCATGAACACTGAGATTGTAAGGATGAAGAGCCAGAATCTCTGAAGATGATGGTAGAAAGACTGAAAGAGCTTGGACTTCTGATGACATTGTTAATCAACTGAAATGACACCAGAAATGGACTGTTCTGGCCTTTCTATTATGTGATAAGTAAATTTCTTTATTTAAACTACTGTACCTAAGAGTATCTGTAATATACAGTTGAAAGTATTTAACTGATAACCCTATGTATCTGTGAGCTAGTTACTAAAAGTGTTTGAACCTAAATTTCCTTTTGTATAAAACGTTGAATCTTTATAAAGTTTAAGAATTCTCATCTAGAAAAATGTAATTGTCCAGTAGCATTCAGGAAAAAACATTTTGAGATTAAATTTTTTTAAGAATTAAAAGAAAACATACCTATTTCAAAACTCTATTTCCAATTTTACAAACAGAATTATCATTATATTGCTGTGGGGATATGAAATGTTTCTTTGACCAGAAACTACCCTTACAGGCAAAAGAACAGATGTAAGGGATTTTTAAAGCACTCCCTAAGTAGATTTGCAATGACAGACTTTCAGGGAAAGAATATTATTTTCATTTTCAATAGGAGACCATGTTATCATTAAAAAAAAAAACCCTATTGTGCCTTCTCACATATAATTTTAAGAGTTTTAAGTAGATACTCTTTAGCATAGAAACTTTTAAAACAGAAGACTGTTAGTTACATCTGAAGATCAAATTTCTGAAAAGTTTATATTTCTTTTCAATGCTAAAAATTAGGATTTTTAGGAAGTAATTCTAGTGAGCAGAAACTTTCAGAATATAATATTTAGGGCAAAAATCTTGAAAATAACATGATATTACTTTATTGAGCTTCAATTATTAACTCTTAGCTTAATAGGTCAAAAACAGCAGATACACGCATTTTGTAGGCTCCTAACCTTTTAATAATTGGGAATCAGCATAATTCAGGATACAATACTACTTCTAATTTTGGCTAAGCTAGTAGAATACTTTAATAATTCTATTTAATATGTTTTTTTTTTTCAAAGTTCCCTTTAAAAACCTCTCAAAACAGATTCATATACTGGATTAAACCTGAGTAATAATAAGTAAAAAGGAGTTTATACTACAGGTGGCAATGGGCGCATATCTCTTCTAGTTAAATTTAAAGTAGTCAGAATCTCACAAATATTCTGGGCAATTAAGAAAATCAACTAAAATTTGAGCTGCTTTTGTAGAAGCAAATCCTTGTGCATTCTATGTCTGTGTCACATACAATGGCAAGTAGCAGGTGACCACCATTTTAGCAAGTTTCCTAACTGAATGGTATTTCAGGAAACTAATCATCCACTGCTAGGGTGTCCTTCAACTCACAGAGGTCATCTCTTCTTCCATCTTCACATTAGAAAGAAAACAAGAGCGAAAATCAAATATTTCACTTTCATTAGCCTCTCCCTTCAACCAGCGAGAAGTTAGACCACTGAGCTGAGAAGAGCTCGTTTGCATCTCTGATGCCCAGTCTCTACTTGATCGTCAACTCTGCCTTGTAAGTGGACCACATACTTCAGGTCAGTTCACTCTGAGCCCCACGATCATTGTTTCCAACCTCCACCCCACGCAGATTGCATCCTATTCTGCACTCCTTATGTTCTTTTTTTCTTTCCCTTTAAATGTTTTAAAATGCTTCAAGCAGAAAAATTTTTCAACCCTTCAGTCTCCTGTTAGCAAATCAATGCTACATATCCCTGCTTTATTTCTCACCTATAAAAATGGAAGAAATGTTTCCTCTTATTATTCAAGACCAATCTCTTTCCATATTCTGTGAATTATACTTTTCCAGGAAACTCACAGATTCTTTGTTCCTAAACTTTATTTTTTTGAGTAGTCTCTCTCTCTCTCTCTCTCTCTCTCTCTCTCTCTCTCTCTCTCTCTGTCTCCACATATATATTGCATAATGTTGATTATGAATGTCCCATAAATTATTTAAACTGACCTCATTCATTGATGGACATGTAACTTGCCTCCAAGCTCTTATCATTACATATCATTGCAATAAATAATTTTGTACATTATTTTGCGTATGTGAAAATATACCTAAAGTTAAATTCCCATTAGTAGAATTACAGATTATAAAACAAATGCAGTTGTAATTTTGATCGATATTGCTAAATTATCTTCTTCCATACATGGCAAATAATACCACAGTTCCACCAAAAATGTGTGCAAATGATAATACTCATCCACAGAAAGTTATCACATTGCTGCTCTCTTAATCAGCATTTTGGTTTTTCTAAGAAAGATTGAGTATCTTTTATAATATTGAAAATCCTTTCTAATTCCTTTTCTGCCAATTCTACATTCATAATCTTTTTCTATTTTCTCTTTTTCTGTATTTTCAAAAGCTGATTTGCAGAAGTTATTTATATATAAAGATAACTTTTATAATTTAAGCTGCATTTTTTTGGCCATGCAGAAAAATTTTATAGTCAGATTTCTTAAAGTTTTATGGTTTCTGATTTTTGTTGTATGTATACTTTTTGAGAGTCCTTCTCAACTCCAAAATTATGGAGAAGAGTTTTATGCTTTCCTCTACTCCTTTTATGATTTGTTTTAAAGTTTTCTTCATACAAATTTTACGTGTTTCTTGTTAATATTATTTCTAGGTATTTTATCAGTTTTTACTGCTATTTCAAATAGTTTCCAACTTTTACTGGATTTCCCAACTCATTTCACTATATGAAGGCTACTTACTCATTTCTGTATATTAATTTCATAGGGGATCATCTTACTGATTTCTCTAATTATCACATATTATTAGTTGTTTGGGGACTTTCAGGTGTGTAATTATATTACTAGTATTATATTACAAGTATTATAATTACAAATAGTATTAAACCTCAGAACTCTTTTTCTTTTCTATTTTCCTATTCCAGTCCTCAGAACAATGTTAGACAAGAGTGTGATCCCTGGCATTTGTGTCTTGTTACTCAGGTATTCTTACTTTGTGAGTTATCTTCTAACTCCCTGATAGCATCAGCTTCTCCCTATCTCCTAGATCCTTCCTGTCTTGAAAAGTTCTGTGGATACCACACAGCACTCTCCCTTATTTTTTTTTCATAGCCAAATGTCAAAAGTTACCAATACTTCTGTTCTTACATTCAGGGCTTCCATTGGTTGCCTCTTTAATTTTGGCTTAGCTACTGTTTCCACCTCCAGGTGGGTCAGATTCAGTGGCCTCTGCCTCCTGTGCTACTCAAGAAACTCCGTGGTAATAGTAACAGCTCCAGAAAGAGCAGGTTCCCAGGAAAACAGTGGCAACCTGTAGGAGATGGTATCTGATGGGTTTCAGAATATGCTGCCCACTAATATGGCACCTTGGCATTTTGAATAATTTGAACTGCAGGGGTTTGAAAAATGGCTGAAGTAGGAAGGTCACTCTGAACTTCCTGTAACCCTTCTCCCCTGAAGCAGGTCAGGAGACCCTCTGTGAGAGGTACCTTCCCTATCCAGGAAGGCAAGCAACTTCCTTACCTCTGAGGACAGAGGGATACCCCGAGGAAGGGAATGAACAAGGCTTGCTGCATTTACCCAGCTTGCTATACCTACCTCATACTCTTTGCCCTATCCTATTTCTCCATGACTATTCACTCTTCATCAAATGTAGAATAAAATTATTCAGGTTCAACTGTTTTGGTATTTTTTGTTTGTTTGTTTTTTTGGAATCTTGCTTGTCTTATGAAGTCTCCTCTCTCTCACTAAACTTACAGTAAATGAATTTGTATGCTTTTCGCCTCTTCATCTGATCTTTGTCAGTTTAATTTTCTTTCTTAAAGGAAATACACAGGTAGGAATAAAGATGAGTAAGCAGGCAGGCAGAAAGAGAAAGGAGGAAGCATCTTTTATTTATTATTAAGTTGTTCACATTGGTTGGTTCCACCTCGACCTGAGACTCGAACGCAGGGGGACGTGGCTTATTTCTTTGGAGGAAATTGACCCAACCACTGCTCCACCAGGATGTACCAACTAGGAACCCTAAGAGGGTTGAAGAAAAAAATCTCCTCCCCTACATGTCTAAATGTATAGTTCAAGTCTTCTCCATGGTACCAGATGTAGTATCAAGTCCAGGGATGACAGTAATAGCATCCTCTCTTGGTCACCCCTGCAATATGATTTTTGATATTGTTTCGAGCTGCTAACGTCTAATCTCATTTACCAGAGATTAAAAACAAACACTCAATATCTTTTTAATACATTTTGTCATTGTATTAACATAATAAAGTCTGCTTATATTGATCATTCCCTCTTTTTAGAAGCATTCTTGGTCTTCAGTTTCTAACACCACATTTGTCGATACCCCTTTTCAGCTATTGCCACTCAATTCCTCAGTCTCTTTTGCTAGAGCTGCCTCTTTCTTTAACATCTTTCTTTAATATCTTTAACGCTTTTCAGGAACATACATATTACATACACTCATGTAGGCTTGAAAGGCTATCAAATTGCTGATTACTTATTACACTTATTTCCCCAGCATATATCGATGTTTGAGTTCTGTATCTACGTATCTGTGTAATCAGTGTATCTGTTTGGCTATCTCATATGTACCTCAAAATTATAATATTTGCCCCTAATATTGTCTTACCTCAAGAAATGGTATCATTGCCTTCTTAGGATTTAAGTCAGAAAGCTGAGAATCTTTGCTCTTGACTTTGTTTTCTTATCCTCAAAATCCAACCAGTCTCCAGAGTCCTACCAATTCCTTTTCCACTCTGCCAATTTCTCTATTTTCATCACTTTGGTTCTATTACTTCTTGCCTGAATTCCTAGATCTACTTAACTGATCCTTGAACTTAGTCTGTTCTTTCCTATCCATTCTCCCTATGGTAGTCAGATAACTCTTTTTAAAAATGAAAAGTTGGTCATGCTACTTCTCTATTAAGAATACTTTGATGGCTTCCCATTCCTGTAGAATGAATGAATATCTACATACATATATACACCTCTCTCTCTCTCTCTCTCTCTCTCTCTCTCTCTCTCTCTCTCTCTCTCTCTCAATATAATATATAAAGAGACCTATAAGAATCTTCATTACCTGGACTTCTTCTAATTCTCTAAGCTCATATGTTATTCTTCAGAAAATAGAAACCAAGAATCACATCAATGACTGAGATATCACCTGAAGATCAGAAAGCTGCTATCTACTAAAGCCCATTAACCTTCACTTCACTTTGATATGCTGGGACATGTGTCTATTCCGGCTGCTTTTGGAACTAATTTCATCTGCCTTTCCACAGATGCTGCTAAAAACCTCTACTGACAGTTCTGAGTCTGGAATCTTCTCTTCTCTGGCTGCTACCAGAGTCTCTACCAGAAGCAGGGAAAAAGAACATCTTCTTCATTCCACCTTCTCTAAATGTCTTGCCAGTGTTGCTTATTGGCAGAAACGAACAGGAAACATGTTAAGGAGTCTGAACAATGTAGCTTAGTGCTTTCAGTCCCTGAGATTCAGAGAACATGGAAGGTAAAGACTGGAGCCTAGGGCTCCACACAAATACTGGTCTAGGCTTCTCTTCTATATTTTCAAACAGACCAAACCACGGGGTTAATACAGAACCCTTTCAAGGCAACATACATATACAATTTCCATAGGACTAATACCAACTTATTTTCTGGGTCTTAGTTTAAATAATAACTCATCAGTGAATTTATTTTTGACCCCACATATTAACCTGGGTCTTTTCACTATATACTCTTTGGTTCTCTGTGCATTTCCTCACAACATTAATAAAATTGTGACTAAGTAAATACTGTGTTTATTTGATTCTAAGCCACAACCCAGTATCTCAAGAAGTTTTCATGAAAAAGTAAAAAAATAAACATATGATTTATTTACAAATCCACCTTTGATTGTAAGACACATCCAGTTTGGGAGGACATTAAAATGGCAAAAATAAAGTGCGGCTTAGAGTGAAGTAAATACTGTAATTGTATAATTAACATCGCCTTCCCTGTTAAACTGAAGTCATTGAGGCCAAGAACGTCTATATCTTATTTATTCCTCCATCTCCACTATATAGATCCTGGGTGATCTGGCTAAGTATTTGCTGAAAAAAAATGAAAGATACCTGGTCTTTTAGCATGAGAAAGGCAGTTCCTTCATTTATTGTCAATAATCTCTTCAGGGACAAAATATTTAATAGTTCTAAAGGTTATTTTACCCTTAGCAAAAGGGTCAGTTTCTCTGGGATTTCTCTTACGCTGTTGTAAATAGAAATAACTACCGAGATGACATCTTAATTTCTTTAAGTTAGTTGTAGTAGGAGCATGAATGCCTAGATATTTTTCAATAACATAGCATATTTCATAGTAACTTAAGAGCCATGGGGAGAGTTATAGAAATATATAGGGAAAGATAAATTCAAGGAATTCGATAGATGGAATTACTATTAAATATATGAAAGGAAAAGAGAAAAAGAAAAAGAAAGAAAAGATTTCTGAATCCTGAATTCTAGCTATCTAGTTATAGAGCTATGTATACCAACAACAATGAAAACTGTTTAGGTATTTACCCAAATATTCATATATACTTTATACCAAAATGATATTTTCAAACAGTGAATGACAATAGCCAACATTAAAGATACACATACATGGAATAGAACTGATGCTCTTGATTTCCTTGGCTTGTAGCTCCCCAGTTTAATTCTGCTCATTAGGTCAACGCCTCTGTAGGATACCAGAGGATAGTAGAGCTATCAGTAATTTGTTATCTTTTGAAGCTGGATTTGTGATTCTGAAATTGTCTTTTAAGAATTCTAATACTTAAAGTGTTTGGTCTAAGAGATGAGTCACATTTATAATATTGGCCTAGTCTCATCTGCTTAGAACATAAGAATCCATAAGTTTCGATTTGTGGGGGAGGCTGGAGATGAGATTACTGTCAACAAACTTCTAAATTTTTACTGAGGGAGAGAAATGGTTGATGAGTTAAAATAGAAATTGATTGATGGAAGTCATCAAGGAAGGCTTCAGTTTTTTCAGGGATGTAAGAAGCAATGTTATCCGATGAGCATCCCTGAGCCAAGGAAAGGGACAGAGGTTTGAGAAGAAAGATAAACACTCGCAGAAGTCACTGTAAAAGTGTTAACAGCGATGAGGATTGTTGAGTGGCTTTGAGAATCTGAGGAAAAGTTTGAAACCATACAATTTCAGGAATTACAAATGGTGCCCTGTTGATATTTTATTAAGCAACCCCTGACCTATGGCAGGAAAGCTGAATGTTGTTAGTGAGGATTAACAAAGCAGACAAGGGCTGGTGAACGCTTTATTGAAATGCTTACATGGAGTCCAGTCTGGATAGGAAGGCCGAAAAGCCAGAATGGGATAATAGATTTGGAGATAAGTTAGAAAAGGAAAATTGGAAGACAAGGAGTGAATTCAATAGTGATGATAAACTGGTTGGAAAATAGGAGGCTAGATTAGAAAAAGAACTGACATGGGAAATTCCTATGATACTGAAGGTCCACAGGAGGTTGAAATGTACTGACTTGTCAAGGATTTCAAATAGAAGCAGAATAAAAAGTGTACACAGTGGCTTCAGAGAGGACAAGTTGTTGAATAAAGACTCCAGGGCAATGATCGAGAAAGATATACTCGGCCTTATTCCAGGCGACATGGGTTGAAGAAGTAGGAAAATCCAGAAACTTTTTGTAGAAGACAACACAAATGATCTTAAATTTTATGAGAAAAATTTCATTTCATTGGAGTAGATAGTAATGTTCTATACGGGAATCCTTGCTCATGGGAGATACGTTTACTGGTTTAGTATACAGGTCACAACTCAGAGCAGCCAAATGGAAAAGATTCATAGAGCACTGCCTGTGGGAAGATGGGGTACAACCACTCATGTCCTCTCCAAATGTACCATCATGTCTCCCAGTACCTCATGTCTTCATCAACCTGGAATCCTTACGAACCTCTTTAGAGTTTTTAAAAAAGCCTTCATTAGGTAGGCATGATTAATGAAGTCATTGATCACTGATCATTAAGTCAATCTGTAGCCCTTCTCCCTACCCTGAAGATTGGGCAGGAGTGGGACTGAATGTTCCAACTATCTAATGACATGATATGGTTGGTGACTCTCGTGCAATCTCAAGCACCAAGAGTCACCTCTTGAGAATAAATGTAGATATAGTGGAAAGGGGCCTATAAACAGGAGTTATTCCTCCTAATACTTATGAATCAGAAAATTCTAAGGGTTATTGGAGTTGTGTTGCAGGAACCAGAGAGATGAAGGCCAAAAATCTATTTGTTATGCATCGCAATTAGTATTTTGCTACCACCGTAATAAATTGCCACAGACTCAATACAAATTCATTATTTTATATATCTGTAGGGGAGGAGTATAACAGGTTTACCTGGATAAAATGAACGTGTCGGCAGTGTTATCTTTCTTTCTAGAGGCTCTCCAGGAGAATCTGTCTTTAACCTTTTCATCTTCAAACACTGCTTTGGCTTTTTGTCTTTCTTCTCTCTTTAAAGACAATAATATTGCATCTCTCTGACCATATCTGTAGCCACATCTCCTTCTGACTCTTCTGCTTTCCTCTTGGACTGTTAGGGCCCCTTATGATTCCATGGGACCCTCCTGAGTAATCCAAGATACTCTCCCTACTTTTAAAGTCTTCTGATCAGCAACATTAATCTATTTGTATATTTAATTCCCCTTTACCATAAAATCTAATATATCTTTGAATTTTAGGATTAGAATGTAGATATCTTTGGGGTACCCTTATTCTGCCTGCTGCAGAATTTATCCTACAGAGGTTTCTAAGCAATTTAAAAGGGTGCTGAATTACCTCCAGCTGGTTAATGGAGCTGGATGCAAACTTTCAGGTGAATATGGGAATAGGAACCATATCAAACCCCACCCTCAGGTTGCTGATGATTGGTATTCAATTCCTGAATCTATGTTTAAAATGACAACTGCAACTCCCACCACCACCACCATTCCTGCTCTTAAAAACATTGCCGCTGCTGCTAGTCATGTGTGAACTGATTTTATCCTTAAACCATGCTGAAGAAGGAATAGTCACTTTCTCTATAAGAGAACTCGAAGAGAGTCAGCAACTTGTCCAAGTAGGATTTGAACTGAAATCTGGGAAATGCAGCTTTAGAGCTTTCAGCAATGCATCTCACACCTCTCCCTGGGTTGGGAGACATTGGAATGGTTGATAAGTACTTGTTTGGCATTAGTAAGTTGGAAATGATGCTTCAGGTGATTGATTAGGGCAAGATCTGTTGAAACACCTGTGGGGAAAAAAGGGGCTCCTTATTGAACTGGACCTACACAGACACCATATTTTAGTTCAGATTAAATACAACAGCAAAGCCATCTGCTCAGCTGCTTTCTTTTCCCTGTCATCCATGTAACAAGTATCTATTTGCTTGTTTGTTTGTATTTTTTAACTCCAGCCCAGCGTCTTGAACCCTAGTCCTTGGGTTCTAAAAGGCCTGCACCTTACTCACCTTAGCTGCATGAGCCCAAAGGCTATGCCAATAAATATTTATTAATGAGAACATAAAAGAAACTCTACTGGACATAATGAATTTCAAAGCTATCTACAAACATTAAAGGGAATGATGAATCACATAAAGTGGAAATAAATTATAAAATTTGCCCAATGACTAACAAAACCATTGCATCTTACAAAACCATTATATTTTACAATTTTTTAAACTGTGTGCTAGCAACTTTTGTCATTTGAGTCCCCCTCCCCTGCCCCCACATTTTCTTCTCCGTATTTTCATCTGTCCTTCCCCATATTCCCACTACCGCCTTTGAATTGCTTCTCTTTCCATCCATCTTCATCATTTTGCTCAAGTGTCTCTTGCCTCCTGTTTCCCTTAATTGCCTTATATTTACTGTCTCTTAGCTTTCATCCTATATTCAAACTACTAAGGAAATAAACTTTTGCTTTAAAATGCAAAAATTCTCCTAAATTTATTTTTTCCTTTCTGTCACCCTCAAGTTCAGACCTTCATTCTTTCTGCGACTTGTAACTTCCTGATTAAATTTCTGCCTGTAAATTCTCCCAAATCCCAACAATTCATCCACATTCACCTGTATACTCTTCTGACCTTTCTAGTGACCTTCAAAATTCTTTATTCTCTTAACTTACCAGATAAAATCCCAACTTTATAAGGTTTAAAAAATCCCTGCCTTCCCATCTCACTTCATATTTTCCTTTCTCCCCAAATTCCTCCATCAGCACGGAAATACTGGTGCTTTCCAAAACATCACATTTGATCATGCTTCTGTAACCTTCCATCTGTCATTCTCTTAACTCCCTGATGCTTTTACCCTGTGTGTATGGAAAACTCCTAGTCATTTTTTTTAAGACTGTTGAAGTGTTATCTTTGCTGTCAGGTCTTCCTCATCTGTTTTAGGCAGACCTGGGACTTTCCCCTCTCTCTTCTATACTATCCCTCTACCCATTGCTTCTAAGATACTGTTAGTGGTATTTAGGGTCAAGATGTGGGTTTTCCATTCCCAACATGTAACATAGATCCCAATACTTAAGTCTCTGTGTTTAATCATCATTGCTAGCATTAAACTAATCTTTTATTTAACCTGTTATAATGCTATGATATAGTTCTTTCTGCCCGAATAGCAGATCATTTGTGAAATGTATGTTGCTTTCCTTGTAGGTTTAGGAGAGAAATTGGATTCTTCTTTTCCCAAATAATCCTTTCCTTTAGTTCCATAATTGTCAAGTGTAATCAAGGTCTGTAAAAGAAGCATATCACTTAAAATTAGAAATGTCTATTTTTTTTCCATGATCTAGATGAGGAATATCAACAACAGCAAAAGATTCTATATTCATATGATTGGAACACCAATATAATGACCTCCCAATTTACGTATTTCAAACTCACTCCTTCTTAATGTGGATTATTGCCAAAAAAAAGGAACACATTTTGCTTATTTGCCTTATCATTTTTTATTGACATGAAGAAATGGATTAATGTTGGTTCTGTGACTTTAAACAATTTGATATAGATAAAAATCACTGTTACAGAGGAAATTTTTGAGAAATAGTCACTGGAAAATAGAGAATCAATCAAGATCCAGTCTGGAAACAGAAAACATACCATGCTCCCCAGGGAATGTAATCATATTGCTTCACAAAGGTTGGAGGGTATTTCCAGACCCAAAAGGGGAATATTGAGGTGATCCACAGATACGAGCTGTTGGTAACAGTTACCCCCTTGAAAGCTGGAGGAACAGTGGGAGAACTGTGGATATTAGAACTCAGAAACTCAGAGAAGGGATCCTCTGAACAAGAGCCTGATCCTTGAGAAGTGCCACAGTACGACTGGTGGTGGCACCCCTCAGGAGTCAGGATGACTTTGGTTCTTAGAGTATGAAGGAAGTGAGAGTCTGGAACCAACAACGGAAGACAGAAAGGACTATTACTGTTGAGACAATACGAATGGGAGCAGGAAGCAGAAGGACAAGCCTCTCCTCCACTACTTCTGCCTTTCAATGATTTCTATCGTCGGAACCTACCAGCTGACAAAGGAGAGTTAAGAGTGTGCAGAGCCTCAGCCCCAGTATTACTAACCATGAATGGAGCAGACTGACCCTAGAATAAATTGAAAATAGCTTCATAAGTTACACTAAGAGCAAGTAAACAGAGATTCTTAAGCACCGGTCAGTTAGTGACCATGCTCTAGTATGACCATATACTCAGGACCTACCTTAAAAAATTAGTATTTTCTGTTGTTTGCCCCTAGGCATGCACTTGAGTATACAACATCACTAACATCATCTTACTCACCCAGCATGCGGCCTATATGGTAGATATTGTTCTAGGAGGTTGAGTTTCAGCAGTGAAAATATAGGCCCTTGGCCACCCTAGTGTAACTTTCATTGTAACGAAGGGAAAACAGACACGTTAGATGACTGAAACAGAGGCAATAAGGCAAGTTAAGGAGGTAAGAGGGATTGGGGTGGTGTTGGCTCTTTCATATGGAGGGTCATAGAAGATTTCAATCAGAGAGTGAAATTTGAGCAAAGCCCCCAAGTAGATATTAGGGAGAAAGCAATGTGAATCCATCAGGGAAGACCTTCTCAGTAGGAAATAGTTGCATTTTATAAATGTGAGGTTGGTGAAGATTTTCTAAGTGGGTGGACTTTTTTGTGGGTTTGCAATTTTGTTTTTCTTAAGACTATTTGCGCAGTTCTGCATTAGAAGAATGTGAGTCTAACCGGGTAATATCAACTTATTATCAAATATGTCAATGAATTCAAACATTTCACAAAGCACCTCTCATCTCTTCGACTGAGGAAAAAACTACTTCGTCACACAGCAGGTTATCAAAAATAAGGGGAGTTATCTGGAGCACATAATTTCTTACCTCCACTATAAAATATTTCCTTTGTTTGAGGACAGACAATAAAATCCTAATAGTCTCACACCTTTTATTTGAATTATGTAAGTCAGTATAAAAAGACCAGCATTGTAAATAATTCCTTCTTTGTTAGGATAGTTAACACTTGCTTCTTAGTTAAGAGTTAATGAACCTCAACAATTGACCACCGATCCCGAAACAATGAAATCATTGTTGGTGCTGGGGTCATGTCACCTTGTGTTGGGATAATGTTTTAAAAATACATGCATACTTTAGAGTCAGTGGAGCCCAAAATATGAATGACCTAGCTATCAATAAGTACTTTCAGTTTGTTCCTCAAACAAGAAAGCTGAATTTATCTGTAATGTCGGAAAATCAAAAGTGGTATAAGATCCAGTAGTACTCTCCCATTAAAAGCTTTATAAGAAAAATCAGCATTCTGGTCCTTGGGGGTGGGGGGAAGCTGTCCTGCATCATGTAAAATATTTTTCTATAACTAGTAATAATTTCCAACAGGAAAGCTTGGGGTGGGTATGTTTTCATTTGAGGAGAATGTAATTTAAGACAGGCACTGAGAAAGAAGAATTCTGAGTTATCTTAGTAAATTTGTTTTCAACTTTAAAAGGAATCTTGAAAGGTTAGTGGTATCCACTGGAAGAGAAAAACAGCTCTGGTAGGGACGACACCATATATGACTTAGAGTATGTCACTTAACCTCTGTGCCTAGGTTTCTCTGGCAGGTGAGTGGGATAATAGTAATTGCTACCTTCCCAGAACAGAAATCCTGTACTTTGACATCTCTGGCTGAAAATGCTTTGTCAATGCAAATTATTATTATTCGAATATAATGGACGTATGCACATAAAACACTAGCATGGTGCTCTATTTATGCTTACATAACATCTATAAATACTGAACTTCCACTCTCCCTTCACTTTAGGTCAGAGGAGAATCAACATAGCATGCCACTAATTCAACTTCTCTAATATATGGAGGAAATAACATACATATTTTAACGCTCCATATCATCCTTTTGAGAAGCACTAAACCCGCTAAACCCTCCTGGTCTCTGCAGCAATTGCCTTTGGCACCTTTTCAAATGTTGGCTAAATTACTTTTTTTTTTTTTTTTCCTGGTGTCTGGAGCCATCAGGGAAAGGATGGGGGAATGAAATTGGCTAGTGATATTAAAATTTTGGTTGTTAAACATTTAACTGAGTATCCACAACATGTTAAAGTGCTATCTAAACAGATAATTAGCTAGTTCCTGCGCAGGGGGGCTCTGTCTAAATTTAGCAGTGAAATTAGGTTTAGGGAAGGCGAAAATGGGAAAACATGTTCTCAAGGGAAACGGTGGTGTCAGCACAGCGGAGGAATGTCACAATAGCTACATTTCGTCAATTATGATCACCATCAAGGAATCTCCCTGAGCGATGCAGGGCAGGGTTTGTAAGTGCATCCCGAGGCAAGGTGATGGGGAGTGGCTGCAGAAGACAGAATTATACTGAGGATCTCAGAGGCAGGCGGGCATAGAGAAGGAAAGAGAAGTGGGTGGAGGAAAGGGGTATTAAACGAACCGCTGGGAGACAGGATGGGAGGCGGAAGTAAGAAAGAGAGGTGGGCAGGGGCGGAATGCTGTGTAGACTAGGAGGTGAGTCAAACACTAGAAACCAGTGGGTGGAGGGTGGGGAGATCTGAGGGGCTGAAGGGGGAGGACAGCGTGATCTTGGCGGCAGGCAGGCATCAGTTTCGCTGCGACACGCTGTTCAATCTTTGTTCTACTTTCTCTATATTGGAGCACATGGGTGGCCAGGACTTGCATAAAATTAACGGCGTCTGGAATGAGAACCTGTGTCCTGTGCCTCCAGTCCCCCTCGGGACCGTCCAAACTGTCCACCACCCCCGCGGAACCGCCGGTGGCTGTGACTCCAAGGTCAGGCCACCAGAGCTGTGTGCGCGGCAGCGAAGGGACAATCCCCCGAGAGCAGGCATTTAGGGAGGGGGAGGGTCGTGGAGGACCGCGGACGCCTCTCCACCAGGCAAACCTCGACTGCCAACCGAGGTCGCCTTCCCGCGATCCATTCAAAGGCAAACAGGCAACGAGCATAAAATGACACGTGCGAACATGCAAATGAATGAAACAAAACCAGAGAAAAACACCACCGCACACGAGGCTCTCCGACGGGGGGAAATCCATGGCCTTCGGTGGCCAGTCGCCCGGTGTGGACCGCGGACGGCCCGGCGGCCGCAGAAGCAAAGGCGAGAAAGCCAACCTCCTGGGGTCCCACTGGCCCGGCTCCGCTGACCCTTCCACCAAGCCGCCCTCCCAGAGCAAGAAGCAAGCGAAACCACCACTGCGCCGTCGTGGCTGGGCGGGCAGGCGGGGAAAGTGGGTTTGGGAAGAAGGGAGGCAATTCGAGAGCCCAGCTGTCCCAGGAAGCAGGAAGGAGAAAGTGTCTCCTTTCATCCCCCCGCGCGCTGGCCAGAAGGGAGGCAACTAGTCCGGCGGGCGGCGTCCAGCTTCCTCTCAGGAACCTTGGGCTCGGGCGACGGAAGGGCAGCCCCCTCGTGCCTTCCCCTCCCGCCCCCTCCTCGTCCCGGGGCCCCGCCGCAGGGAGAGCGCCGCCGGCCGCCGCCAGCCGCGCGAGCCAGCGTCCCGCCGCCCTCCGCCTCCGTCTGCGCCCGGGCGGCGGTGGACCCGCGAGGGGCGGAGTGGGCGAGACCATTGGCGGGGCGGGGGGGGGGTGACGAGGCCGAGCGAGGGGCGGGGCCTGGAGCGCAGTCCAGATTTCCCCGTCCTGGGTGAAGCCGGCTTCGGAGCAAACCCGCTATCAAAGTGCAGAGAAGAGATTTTCCGGCTCTTTTTTTTTTGAAAGGGGAGGAGCGTGCGTGGGAGGGCGGGGTGGGAGGAGCCGCGGGGCGCACTCTGGGCGCAGACGGGAGCGGAGTTCCGCGCGGAGGGCGGGCAGGCGAGTTCCCTGCCGGCTCCGAGGGTCGGCTTCCTTCCCCCCTCCCGCGCCGGCCGGGGTGGTGCGTTCCGAGTTCCCAGGAGTTCGCGGCGGGCGGGGGCCGGGGGGAGGGGAGTGGCGGCGGCGGCGGCGGCTGCGGGCGGCTCCCGCCTCAGCCTCGGCAGTGGCGTCGGCGACGGCGGAGTCGAGGCAGCCTCGAGCGCTCGGCTGAGTGTCAGCCCGCGGCGACGGCTCAAGAACTGGGAGTTGGGGACGCGCGCGCCGGACTTTCCGCCGCCGCCGCACCGCGGCAGCTGCTGCCGCCGCCCAGAGCCGCAGGCGCCGGGGCCGGAGGAGCCGGGGGGCGGGCGAGCAAGCGGGCCGGGGGGAGGGTGGGGGATGGCGCGGACCCCGGGGCCGGCTCCACTGGGTCCCGGAGGAGGCAAAGCACAACTTTCCTCCGCTTCTCCCCCCGGGGCCGGGCTCCTGCTGCCGCCCCCGACGCCGCCGCCGCTGCTGCTGCTGCTGCTCTTCCCGCTGCTGCTCTTCTCCCGGCTCTGTGGTAGGTGAACTCGGCGGCCGGCGCGGGCGGCGGGAGGCGCGTCCCGGGGTCCCGGCGCCGCTGCTGGGCCGGCGCGGGCCGCTCCCCGGGGCGGCGAGGCGGTTGTGCTGGGCGGTTGGCTGCGCGAGCGGGTGCCCGGACTTTGGCTGGAAACTTTTCGCCGCGCCCGGGCGAGGCCAGGGAAGGGCCGGGGCCGGCGTGTGCGGGGCCGCCGGCCGCCGCTCCCCTCCCCCGCGGCCGCGCGGCTCCAGGCGCCGCTGGCCGGGGTCCGGCCCCCGGGCTTTTTGCCTGGATCCCTGGTGCTGGGTGCACGCGGCTCGTTCGGCTGTGCTCCGAGACCGTTACTTCCTCGCTGGTTCTTCGAGGAAGCGGAGGGCGCCGACTGATGGGCCGGAGCTAAGGTGCCGGGATGCTCGCTGGCCGCCGCCTTTTTTTCCCGGGTGAAACTTGAGCTGTGATCCCAGGTCCCTCTTGGGGACCGGAGCCCGGCGTACTGAAGCCTTCGGGTCCATCCCTTCGCGCCTTGCACCCGGGAGGAGGCACCATGTTACTCCACCCTACCGCATCCCTTGCATTTGTCTTCGGGTCCTCGGGCCCCCTTCTGCCCCGGCAGCCTCAGAATGGCTTTGCATTGAGCCTTCCAGATTGTGGGACTTCTTCCAGACAGCCCATGCTTATTTTAGCCAGCCCTGCCAGGACTTCGATTTAGGGATTAAATACCTGATTGCATCGACCGAGGAATGCTCTAATCACAAACCTCGCGCCTCTTCCCCGTCTCTTTCTTGCCTCCTGTTAGGTTACCGTTTTCTTGTCATATTTGGGAGCCAGTCTCTTTGTAAGTTCTGGTCTTAGGAACTGTAGACTGGAAGCCGACTTATTAAGGATTGTGTAAAAAAATAAAAAGCCCACCTCTCATGAGAGAGAGATGGACTTGCATGATTATTAATGGATGGCTCTGATTTAGGAAAATAAGGCCACCAGTCATTGGGGATTAGCCGTATCTGTCTTTTGGTAATACCAAACCCTGCAGGACGTTATTCTTTCGAGGGCTCTTGGCGAGGAAGGTGGAGGAGCAAAATGTAAGCCTGTTCAGAGATTGGTGTACCTGAGACATTTTTACTTGTCCGCCAGGCTGCTTTTGGATTTCAGTGTTTCCTGCATCCAGAAACTTTGCCAGTATTTATTAAAAGGAAGAGATATGTGTGGGGTTCTTGGATCGTGTGGTTTAGAAGAAAGAATTTGCTTCTGGGTAGGTGTGTCAGGGCGGTTGGTTATAAGGAAGCAAAGTTTTCAAGAGATTTGAGTGCCCCTTATAGGCTGAGAATTTCCATGACCAGTTCACCACCACTTTTCAAGTTCTGTAATGAAAGTTGCTGATTTACAGTGTGATGAATGGTATACTATCTACTGTACTTGTGTCTGTAGTCCCACTCCCCAGATTTTGGCCCCAAGACCCAGTTTTTAATGCAAAACCTCTCTAAATGGACGCAAGGTTCTAGAGTGAATTTGTATAATGTTCTTTTCCATTAAGGAGGTTGGTGGCTTACATTGAGTGGGAGAACAAGTTGGAAGAGTGTTAACAGTTGACTATCAGATTGTCATGAGGGCTGAGAGAATATTATTAATAGCGCCTATAAAGATTTATTTGGCTAGGCAAAGCCCTGTGGAAGAATGATGCTGGACAACTAATACAAGGAGCTAGAATTTGGATGGTAATTTCACAGTGATTGTGCAAGCGAAGTATGGATTCTTTTTTGAAGGAACTCCTTGATTTTCTCTTGGAAGAAGAAAGGCTGTTTTAGAAAAAATTTTTTAATATGCTTGTTGGAGGAACTTGATATTTTAGGTTCCCCCAAATTCAAACAATATAGGCACATGGACTGTGATTTTGAGATGCAAATTGAAGTTTTCAGAGGCGGTTCTGCTTGTAGTTGTAGAGACATTAGTTTTGTGTTACTGTGCACTGCTCATTTAAAGAGCTTCCTTTTTTGGCTTGTAGTGTTATAACACTCTAATTTGTGAACCCTACTGACAAGTTTTTTCCATCAACCTTTCTCTTTTAGAATTTAGTCTTTGAGTAGGGCATGGTTGTGACTTATGGATGCTTAATATAAGTATAGAAACAGAATTTTCTTCATGTGGCCTGTTAGGTGATCTAACCTTCCGAGTACTACTTACAGGGCTTGGCATGTACTAGTGTTCTGCTGATTGGTCAGCGTTGAAAAGATTTTTATGCTTTAAAGAGATGACTCATGATTTGTTAATCAGAATGCTTGATACATACAGATTTTTCTTTTTGCTATTACTTTTGATATGCATTTATTTATATTTAGCATAGCCCTAACTATGCTCAACTTCCGCAATATCTGTTAGCAGATGTTTGTGCTGTGTTAGTTTAACTGCCAGAAAAAAAAAAAAAAAATCCTTACAACTGGTAGATTTGATATTCCAAAAGCTATAAAAAAATTATAATCGGATTTGCTCTTTTGTGTTCATCTGTCATGGAAGAACTGAACTTTTGAATGAGAATTTTACAGCTTGACAAACTGCCGGCTGTTTTTATTTTTGTTTTGTTTGAAGCCTAAGAAATCCCTCGGTGTTAAAGTCAAGAGGGCTGGACTTAGAACATCAACTGACTTGATAAAACTCATTTATTAAATTCCATTTTTTAAAATGATAGCGATAATCAATTCTCAGGTGATCACATTTATCTCACTTTTCCTTCCAACAATTTCTTGAGGGGTAGAAAATATTAGGGATAATAGTATATGATATTGATGAAAGAGAGGATAAGACTAGTTTTTTTTTAAATCCTTTTCAAATCCTTTTTAAATCAAGGGTTCTATGACTTTACCTTTTAGCAGAGATAATTATCTTTCCTTTTTTATTTTTAGAGAAAGGTTTAGGCAGGAAGAGAGGAGGAAGCATTTTATTTATTTATTTATATATTTATTTATTTATATTTTGTCCTGGTGATTCCTGGCTCGCTCCTGGTTACGAACCTGGGTCCTTGGAAATGGATGTGGACTATGTTTGGCGGACTTAACTCGTAAGCCACCAGGGCGTGCCAGTTTATCATAAAATGGATGTTTAGAAGATGATGGAAAAGATGATCCAATTTTTGATATTGAATCTTCAATAGTATTTCTTTTAAAAGTACTTCTGTACTTTCTTTTTTTCTGGCACTTGATAGGCACTTGGAGATATAAAATATGAATAAGGCAGAGTCCTGGCTTCAGGGAGCTTGCGCATGTGATAGAGGAAAATAGGAAAATAGGGCAGTTTGGTGTTTCTGATGCACATCTGCCCTGAAGTACTCTGTTGTTGCTCAGGATATTTAACACTTTAGGTAAAGATAAGTGAATGTGAACAAAAAAAAAAAAAAAAACTTTTAAAAATCCATAGGCTCAGATCTTATTGAGATTAAATTATGTTGTAGGTGGAACTGCTGGTGTCTAAGAAAAGACCACTACTGTGTGACTTGTTGGCAAATCACTTAACCTTAATAAACTTGTTTTCTCATCTTAAAAGATGATTTATTATCACCTTATTATTGCGTTCTTGTGAGGATTAAGTGCAAATAAAACACTTAGCAGAGGGCACGGAATATAGTAAATGTTAGCATTTATGTGGCAGATTATAAACCGACCAGTCTGGTGTTCATCCTTTTTCAATTCTACCCTGATGTCGTAAATAATTGAGTTTTAAAGTTAATTGAATTGTGGTATTTGCACTTTGCATCTTTATTTTGAGTATCTAGTTTAGTCAGTGCTTTTTAAATGTTTGCTAAATTTGCTTCAGATGACAACATAGGTTTTTCAGAACTTCAGGATACAGTGAAATGAACGATTATTTTATGAAACCTGGTTGCATTCCCCTCAACGAAGTAGAATGCGTTTTAGGACTTGGAGTCCATAATGTCACTTCAAATTTTAGTGATTATATTGGAAATGTGAAATTGGAAAGGGGAGTCACAGTTGTGCATCTGCTTTTAAGTTACTGATAGTGTCAGGTTGGAGCCTTTAATACATTTTGCCCATAGGAATCTTTCTGCAATCCAAACAGATACAGATGGAAAGAGAACCAAATTTAAAAGCAAACAAAAAAGACCAAATCTTCCTTTCTTGCATCTAGCTATAGCATCATATACTTATTTTGTCTGTATAATTAAGGAATAAAACTTAAGACTTTTGCTTATTTGAAGATTATTGAAGACAAGGTGACTGATAACCTTCTTAAAAAGAGTGGTTTGATGTTTTGTAATTTACGCCTTAAAAATTAGTGATTTAATAATATGTTGCTATGGCATCTTCTGTACTCTACTTATATCTTTATAAAAATTGAAAACAGTCTAGTTTGTAAAAGATGTAGCATTTAATTATTAGTGGATATTAATAGGTAAATGTAGGATAACACTAAATAGCTCTTAAACTGATGGAATGAATGAATATTAGAGATGATTTTGTATTGCCAAAGTACTCAGATTCAAAAATCTAAGCTCCATTAATGTCATACTTTTGATTGCCTTTTATATTTTTATCTTACATTGTCTTAAGTCTTGAACTCATATCTTTCCCTGAATTTCATAAAACATAATGGTTTTTGTTTTTAAAACAGGTTCTGACATAGTTTAGTCATTTATTTAAAATATATTGTGAACCTTTATCACAGGGGAGCTGTAACTTTTTTTCCTAAATAACTCTCTTAACTGTAGTGGAGGTTATAATTTAAAATTTGTGTGCGCTGTCTTCTGTATGTTTAGCTACAACCATATTACAGGTACCGTAGTTGTTTAGAAAGGATATCGTATTGCATACTCATTGTGAATTTTACATATTCTTTTTGATGTAGCATCCCGGGAGATTTTTTTTCTTGCGACTCCATTGACTGGCCAACATTCCTTCTGCTAATTAAGATGAGTAGGGAAGAACTACCTGTTGCGTTGTGAGTACATATTCATAAACTGAAACTTGAAGCAAGTGTAAAAAACATCCCAGCTCATAACTGGCTAAGAATTGGCAGTTTGATTCTCGACTCGTCAGATGATTATTTTGTGGGTGTAAAATAATAAATTACACATTTGACTGTAGAGAGGAGGGGTTAAAATAGTTTTTGAAACTTAAATTGGTTTTCTTTAACCATTAAAAAAAAAATTAAGCTTATTCTGATTTTAAATAAGTTGCCCTTTGCACCCAGCTTTTAGCCTCAGTTTCTTCAGAGGAAATAAAACTTAATGAAAGGAGGAGGGAGGAGGGGCTGTGAATCCCTATTTTCATCTAGCCAGCGTCAGCGAAAGTAGGGTGTGTGGCTGGCTCCACATCATAGTTACTAGGAAATCTTGTTCAAAACAACATTCCAGACCCCGCGATAGACTTACTGGATCATCAGTTTTTTGCAAGAGGGGTGAAAAATGGAACCTGGGGACTGGGGCAGTGATATTTTGAGACACTTCAGATGATTCTTGTCTTCCCAAGTGCTATTTATTCCAGCATTTTAATGTATGATTTGACTGGATGTGCTCACTCTTTTGAAAGGAATGTATGTCAATAGTTTGTTTACTATTGTATCCTCATGTGCTTGGCATGTAATTAGGCATTCCATTTTTTTATGGCAAGAATTTAACAGAAAATTCAAATTTAGTCTAAACTTGCTTTATTCGGTAGAAATAATGTGAGCTACATACATAATATAAAGTCATCCTGATGCCACATTAAAAAAAAGTACTAGTAGAAACAGGTGGAAATCTTAATACTACATTTTAACACAATATAATAAAAATATTTCAGCATGCAATTAATATTTAAAAATGCGGTATTTTGCATTTTCTTCCATATTAAGTTTCCAAAGTCTGGAGTGTATTTTACACTCACATGATTTTTTGGACTATTTCATGTGCTCAGTAGTCGCATGTGGCCACCATATTGTACATATATTTGTATGGTATTGCTCTAAAGTAATCATTGTCTCTGAAGCATTGATTCCTTTCTCCATTCCTTCTCACTAAATCTAAAGTGACACTCCTCTTTCTCCAGTCAGATTCTGAAGCACCCAATTTAAGCTTACTTTCCTGGGTGAAACCTTCCTCCCTGCTTTTGTGTTCAGCGAGTTTTTCTTCTTTCTGAAGTAGTTACTACTCTTTGTATTCACTGCATAGTATTTAGTTATAAATTGCTCTGTGGTGTGTGCTCTTGATAGTCAAGGCCTTGCTTGGGCGTCATTGTTTGTGTCATAGCAAACATCATAGAAAAATATGTTTCAAGCTATATGGATTTTGATACTTGCTTTTTCCCCATTTTCACCATTTAAGGGATTGACCATAATTTTCTCTACTACAAAAGCTGTTTCAAGAGCATACTTTATTTCATCTTCTATGTTGAAATAAAATAATAAGATAGAATCAGAGTAAAATTAACTGCAAAAACTTTTCTGAATTTGATTTCATTTCCTGTCTGATCCTAGGTGTCTTTCAGATCCTTAGTTCCTGGCGGTCTGCCCTGTTCTGTATTTTAGCAAAGTGACACGTCATCATTGGTGGGAAATGCATGCGTATTCTAGTCATTATGTTTTCTTGGTGTTAGAAAGCGATTTTGCCAAAATATTTCAATGGAACCCTTTCCTCAGAAGAAATATTTCTGAAAGAAAATGCCATGGTTGATTACATTTGGGAATGAAAAAACTCATCATAGGGGACCCCCTCATGAAAAGGCGCAGTGTTTTATAAACTTCCTAAAATTCCTTCGAGTGTGCGTGTATATAATACTTATGTTGCCAGAACACAATGTAGGAAATACACCCTTAGAGGGGTTTGTACACTTAGTGTTCGTTCTCTCTTGAAATTGTTCTTAATCCTACCTTCCAAGATAGGGGAAAAATATAAAATATTTAAACATTATATGTGTAATAGATATTTAATAAACTTAGAAGGGGTCAATCTGTTTTAAAGTGTTTCTTCATGAGCGATCTGATTACTCCTTACTTTTTTCTAAATATTCTTTTTGTTCCCTTTATTTCTTTTCATTGCCTATTGTCTGATCCATTTTGAGTCTGAGATATTTGCAGCAAAGTTGGCCTTCTAGGAGAAATACAGTTCTTCCTCTTTGGTGCTGCAGCATCAGCTATGCTTTTCTTAACCCAGATGATATGTATGTACGTATAGATACAGCTATAGATAGATAGATAATTTAATACATATTATATATAGTTTAATTAAGCAGTTTCTGTGAGACATACTTCACTTTATGTGTAACTCTGAGGTAGCTAATCTATTTTGGTAATGGCACTATACCAGTGCTCTTACTGGGATGGACACGAAAAAAAGCCAGGAGGCAAATACCAAAATAGGTGCACACGTGCAGGACTCCCAGCTGAGTGCTTGGAAGCCTCGTTTATGATTATGAGTGTGTATGACTCTTCTGACTTCATTTCAAAGGAAACACAAGAATATTAATGAAATGTTAGTATTAGTAAACTCTGGTGATAGCAGTTTTATAAAGTAAATATTTCTATTTATTACCCATGGCAGACTTGATTGTCATTACTAAAATATCTTAGGTCATCAGTTCCAAAAATCATTAATATGATTGTTAATTTAGTCATAGTTACTATGGGGTATTTTAATAGTCATTTCACAAATGTCCTGTCATTAGGAACTTCTCAAACTCCCCTTCTAATTTTATTTGGAGTAGAGATATAACATTTATGGCTGTAAGTTCACCTTTGTACTGAGACAGTAAACTGTATGGTTTAAAATCTCCTTAAGTTATAATCTATTAGTTATTGTAAATGCAACGTTTTCAAAAGACTTCTCAATTTCTTTTACTTATTTTCTGAGGAGATTCAAAGGGGAGAAGGCACATAGCTAACAGTTCTGTCCTCAGTCAGGGTGTGCAGAGCTAGAATGTCTTAGCATTTTTCACCGACTTACTGGTCTGTATCTGTTGATGGCCAAAGCAGCTACTCTCAGTCTCTGATTTTTTTGCTTTCTAAACTTAAGGCTTGAGATAAAAACTTAACTTCCAACAAAGACCTTGAGAAAACATGCAAATAATAGTTATATTAACTATTGACCTTTATAGTAACTTCCTCATTCCTATAAGCAGTTGTGGGATTATAAATATATGATCATTCTGATAATTCAGTTTCATTTGCCTAGTTCATATTAAAATCAGGACCTATTTTAATGTTGAAATAACAGTGAGGAACTTCTTTCTTTCTGAAGTTACTACCTTCTGTTTGTGGTACCGTGTCACAAGGTTTCTTTTTTTTCTTTTAAAGTTGGTATATCCAGACTGATCTAGAAGAACAGAAAGAGGACATATCAAAGTTAGAATTAATAATTCTGCTGATATCTGTTCTTAGCAAATAATTAAGACTATTGGCATTCTTTTCTGCATTTAAGATTTTTTTTTTTTTTTTTTTAATACTTTTCAGTGAGAACATTTTCAACTTTTAGATTTTTAGGAGTCAACAATTATGGTGACTCTTTGAAGTTACATATTGTTTATCAAATTTACTTCTCCGTAGATGTATAATATAAAAGATTCTGGGCATTGATGCATGTTTGTTATATTTATAATTGATGGTGAAAATGTTTAAATCTCTGCCACAGACAAAATTTGTATATAGCGTGCCAAATGCCTCTTGTCTTCTAATCCTAACAGCAGCTGTTAAGTTCCCTAAGCAAAATACTCATTTTTCTTTGAGGAGGATTCTGCTGTTGCTTTGCTGCCCTCTACAGTCATCTCAAAATCACTCAGGACGTTTCTCTCATTGCGTGATTTAAAAAAGCTTCTTTGACTCATGAGCTTTAAATTTCAGGAGTGGGTGGAATAATGTTTACTGTTAAAATATGATGATGTTGAGTTAGTTACAGCAGTTAATCTACCCCTGTAATATTAAAAAAAAACAAGACTGAGAAATTGAGGCGGGAATAGATTGGGGACTCTTGACCATCCAGCAGGAAGCAAGTGCTAGGTGACACAGAAGCTATCACAGTAGAGTAAGACATGGCCACAGAAGACACTAAGTGCTAGGTGACAGGATATGACAGTGGGATAATACATGGGGGCTGATCGGTAAGACTAAGTGCATGTTAGAATATATATCAAAAAGGACATTTGTAACAACATACTGCATAGTATGATAGCACCTTTAAGAAAGGCAGTAAGGCCTGGAAAGCTGATTAAAGGAGATGCAACTTTTGACTTTCGTCTTAAACATGGAACAGGTAAAATGGGATTATTTTAAACAGGAAAGAGAATGTTAAAACATAAAGCATCTACTACACAGAAAGGACTATATTGTAGCCCCCATTGGAATCGCTGTCTTTAAGGAATGTAAGATTTAATTATTAGGTGCACCTTGGTAAAGTAGCAGTTAGGTCTGCTGCCTCCAGCCAAGTGTAGTCCACATGTATCCCAAGGGCTTGGGTTCGTGGGATGTGGTGGGGAAACACCCAAGATGAGCAACTAAATGAAAGTGTTTCTTCCTCCTTTCCTTGCTTGCCTATTTGCCTTCATTTCTGCCTGTGCCTTTCTTTTTAAAAAAAAAAAAAACCTGTTTGGAAATTTGAAATTAGAAAAGTGTGTGTGTCTGTTTTAAACTCAGTTCCTAAGCCTCTCTGTTTCATCTCTTGCAAAATAAACGTCTTTAGAGAGCTGCTTTAAAAATTAGATGAAATCTCCATTAAACTGCAATAAAGTGCTTTACAAATACAGCTAACCCTAATACAAGAGAAACTGAATTGTCTGACCTTAGAAATGTATTGTGGGATTATTTTAGAAGGATCAGTTTAACAGAGAATAGAAGACTTTAATAAAGGACCTAAAATTCTAGCTGAACCTTGAAAGGAAGAGCTTAGATCTCCATTTGTGAGAAAAGGTCAGTGAGAAGACTGAAAAGATCACTGGACTGAGAACTAACTCTCTGTATGGTTCATGCATGGACTTCAGGGCAGGAAGTTGTGGATTTTGAGTTACTTTGCTGATGAAATTATACTGTGGTATAGCCAGTGAGGGGCTGCTGAAGGCAGGTAATTGCTGAGTTTGTGATTTGAGAATATTGTATAGCTTTGACAGCAGTATAAAAGACAATATTGAAGATCTGAGAGGTAAGCAACAGGGAAAACCAGTGTAGTTGTTTGTAGGATGTGAAGATTGTGGAGATAAATGGCACTTGGGCAGAGGGATTGGAGGAAAGTATGGATCTGAGAAATAGTCTGCCTGGTGTTTGAATATCCCTGTGGGTGAGGAAGGAGGAGTTGGACATGAAATTATTTTCTTTCTTAAATTACTGGAAAAAGAGTTGGGGAAGACAGGTAAGCATCCAGAACTGTATTTTGAAGCACAGTCAAGAAAATGTCAAGGGACAGTTGATCAGGTCATTGCTTGCTGCCCCTTAGACCCTGGATAGTCTGGCTTTGCCTCTGACACTGGCATTACTGCTCTTAGAAACTGGATGTTGTTTTTGCTGTCGGCCAAGGGAATGCATTTAACATAGGTGTCCACTACAGAAATTTGAAGAGAAATGTTTCCTTTTTAAGATGAGACCTGTCTTTGGGAGGAGTGTGAGAGAAACTCATATATATGGCAAGGTTTAAGAACACAAAGTAAGTAGAAACATTCAACACACAGCTGAGAGAGGCTTATAAAACTGTTGAGAGCCTATCTTAAATTAGAAAAAGAAAATGATAGGTGAATATAAACAGGCACTTCTAGATATAAGAGGGAAGTTATGGAGATGCTTTGATCTTAAGTCATTTAAGTGATCTAAAGTGATATATTTTGTGAGTAAAAGTACGGGTAGGTATTGGGAATTAGAAGTAGAATCTGGGCAAAAATAGAACGAGACATCACATACGATTGAAAAACTGATCAATTGGTCAGTCTGAGCTGGCATGATAGGAAATTATAAAATGCAAATTATGGTTTGGAGATAATAATAAATTCTTATTTTCGGTTGTCTATCTACCAGAGATTATTCAAGTTATAGTAAGTCCTCACTTAACATCATTGATAGGTTCTTGGAGACTTTGACTTTTAGAGAGATGATGTATAATGAAACCAATTTTGCCATAAGCTGACTGATATAGACAAGAGTTAAGTTTCTATGGCATATATCACAAAACAATACCAAACTTTCAAATAAAGACCCAAATGCTTGTAATATTAAATGATGATTTGTATTTTTTGATTCTCCAACCTGCTTTTTCCAGTTCACGACTGACGGTAGGCAGAGCCTATCCTGTAGCTCTTGGACTGGAGCATTTTGGATGTGGGAGCAAACAGGAGGACCTGGAGAAAGGCATGTGAACATGGGGAGAGCATATGAACTCCACAAGGTGGCTGGAAAGGACGTTTCCCCCTCATTAACATGATAATAAAATCACATCGAAAGAAATGCATCATCTGAGAGCCTGCTTTGTTGTAAAAAACTAGCTGGTAAAAGAATAAAATACGTTTTGGGGACCAGTTGTATTTATGTATTGAAGAAGTAGAATAGTGCTTTTTAATATGATGTAATAGGGTATTTATTGGAAGTTTGGGAACAGAGAAACAACAGGGAAAATACTACTTAAAAATATGGATTTATCTTACGTGGGAGAGTAACTGTGAAGTTACTGATGCTTGAACGAGGATGGTACTGACAGAAATGAAAGGGAAAAGTTTGAAAGCAATAGAAAAGTTTTTTTTTAAAGGTTAAAAGTTTGAAAGCAATTAAAAATCAAAACAATACCTCACGATGACCCTAGGGTATGAGGAGAAGGGAAAAATGACTTTAGAGGTTTTGTATTAGTAATCAGGTAGGCGAGGGAAATGTGAATATTGCTGAAATATTGGTCGAGGTAGAAATTAGATACTGCATGGGAGGGTGTGTTTTGTAGGGCTGTTATAGCAAAGTACCATAAATAGAATGGCTTATGACAAATGTATTCTCACTCTTCTGGAGCCTGGTGGTCTGAAATCAAGGCATCAGTGGGGCCTTGTCCATCTGAGATTGGATGGAACTATTTTGCTTTCCCTTCTGACAATTTTGGCCAATCACATTTTTGGGGTAGGAATTTGTCACTTTCATATATTCAAGACCTATTGACATTAAGTTGTTCTTAATAGCATCTTACTTTGTTAATGCCGATAGATCATCAGTGACAGCCTGTTTTTCATTATTTATATTTTGTGTCTTCTCGTTTCCAGGATCAGTCTTGCCAGCAGTTAACAGTTTACTAGATTTTCAAAGAGCCCATCTTTGACTTCATTGTTGACTCTCCCTATTTTATATTTTATATTTGTTTTCTATTTTATTTTCTGTTCTGGTATAATTTTCCTGCTTTGGTGTGGGGGCGTTATTTCATATATTTCCTTTTCCAGAGATGGTTTGATTATCAGCCTTTCTTTTGTATGAATGCATCCAAGCCTGTATATTTCCCTCTAATCATAATTTTATCTACATTGTAAGCAAATAAACTATTCACAACTTTTTGGAAATTTCTTTGTAATCTTTTTTGACTCTTGGATTATTTTGAAATTTATTACTTAGCTAAATGCATGGAGATATTTTTGTTCACCTTAGTTATTGATTTTTTAGCTTAATTATATTGTGTCATAGAAATCCCCCTGTTGGATTTCAGTTTGGGATACAACATGAAGTGAATTTTGGCAATTTCATAGGAAAAGAATGTACATAACCCTTGTTACCTTACATCTGTCAGTTAGGTCAGTAAATTGCATTGTTCAAATCGTTGTACCTTCTTTAGCTTTTTCAGTTGTTATTGAGAGGTGTATTGCCGTGACGTAGCACGTGGAGGATATTTGACATTGGACAGTAGGTGTGGTTTATTATATTTAAGCCTGAGTGAACCTGCACATCTAACACTTGTGAGTCAGTCACCTCAAAAGAAAAAAGGAAGGAAAAGATCATACACCATGACATGGATTCCTCTGTGGTTGTTTTTTTCTTTTGACTTTGTGAAACTTTGCTCTATGCAATTTGAGGCTCCCTTGGGATGGGGGGATTATATTTGCATAGCTATCTTCTGGTATTTGACCCTTTTCTTTTATCATTATAAAATAGCCCCTTATCTCTGACAACACTTTCTGCCCTAAAGTCTACTTTGACTTCAGTTCCATTTTGGCTCCTGTTTACCTTTTATCTCCTTATCAGCCTTTAATTTCAGTTGGTATCCTTAAATTTAACATGTGTCTCTTGTAAGATAGATAGATAGATAGATATCTTTCTGTCTATAGATAGATAGATAGATATATAATTTTAAAATGCAGTCTTCTAAGCTTTGTCTTTTATTTGGTATATTTGGTTATACATAGTTGAGTTTAAATCTGCTCTCTTAGATTTGCTTTCTACTTGTCCATGTGGTCTTTGTTTTATTCATTTACTTACTGCTTTTCTTTGTATTATTTTAAATTACATTTTTCCTCCTGTTAAATTGTTAGTTTTGTAGTCTTCTAAAATTCTTTTAATAAATAGCTTAGGTTATAGAGTACATTCGGTTTATTAAAGCCCACCGTTTGGGACACATTCTTTCTTTCCAGACTCTGCAGACTGTCATTCTCATTCTGCCATTATTGCTGTAGTGTGTCTGTGTACGTGTGTGGTGTGTGTCTTCCATCAGACACGATCAGTGTTTTATACAGTAAATATTGCATTTTCCCTATGTTTTTACCTTTTGTGTAGCTCTTTCTACATCTTAACAATTTTTACGTGAATCTTTTTCTTATGCCTAAAAAGCGTCTTTCTGTTTTATTTAGTTTGAATCTGCTGATTGAAATTTTTTTTTTAGCTTGAAACTTCTCTGTTATACATTTTTTTTAACAGCTTTATTGATACACATACCATATACTTCACTGATTTCAGCTGCAAAATTCAGTGGTTTTAGTGTATTGGTGTATTTAGCATAGCCATATACACATACATAGTCAATCTTAGAATATTCATGTTATCCTCTGTTCCCCTCAAAGCAATCATTCTCCCATTTTTTCTCTCATTCCCCCTCGAAGCTGGGCAACCATTAATTTACTTTGTGTCTTTATAGATTTACTTAGGCTGTTCATTTCATATAAATGTTATAAAATACATAGTCTTTTATGTCTGGTGTTTTCATTTAGCATAATGATTTCAAACTTCAGTCATGTTGTACATATTATACATACTTCATTTTTATTGCCAAATTCTATTGTATGGATATATTAATTTTATTTCTCTGTTCATCAGTTGATGAACATTGGTATTATTTTCACTTTTTGGCTATTAATAATAATGCTTTGAAATCCACATACACATTTTGCGCGGACATTGTTTTATTTGGATATTTACCGCGGAGTCTTTACTCCCGAGTCTTGTCAATAGAATCTTTTCATGCACTGCCAGTTTGTTTTCCAAAGTGGCTGTTCTGTTATACAGTCCAGCATTGTGGGATGCTTCTCCTATCCTTATGAGCACTTGTCGTAACCTGACTTCATAACCATCTTAGTGGGTATGAGAGTAGTTTATCATTGTTTTGATTTGTATTCCTTATTGATGATTACTTTGAGCAAATTTTCTTATTGGCCATTTATGGATCTTGTTTCAAGATGTGTCTCTTCAGCTCCTTTGCTCCTTTTTCATTTGGATCACTTGGCATTTTTGCTATTGAGTTGTGCAAAGTCTTTTTCACATTCCAGGTACACGTGCTTTCTGTGTATGCCCTGCAAATGTTTTCTGCCAGTCTGCAGGCTGTGTTTTCACTTTCTTGATGTCCATTTTAGCACAAAGTTTTTCTGAAGTTCAGTTTGTCTCTTTTTTACAATCCCTTTGTTGCTAGTGCTTTTTATGTTGTAGCTAAGATTTTACCAGCATGATTTCATTAACTGCTATTCTTTATTTTTTTTCTAGATGTTTTATAGATTTAGATTTTGAGTTTAGGTCTATGATCTACTTGCATTCACTTTTGGGTATGCTATGAGGAAGGGGTACAACTTTGTTTTATCAATAGATACTTAGTTGGCCCAGGATTATTTGTTGAATAGTTTTTTTTTTTCTTTTTCTGTTGAATGATCTTGGCACCTTTGTTGAAACACAGTTGACCATAAATATGAGGGTTTATTAATGACCTCAACTACCCCATCAATCTATGTCTCTTTTGCTCTAGTTTCACAGTTTGATGACTATAGTTTTGCCACAATTTTTTATTATTGTAGTTTTGCAGTGTCTTGAAATTTGGAAGTATTAATCCTCCAACTTTTTTCTTTCATTCCCTTGCTTGGCTATTTGCAGTCCCTTTAATTTCCATGTGAATTTAAAGTGAACTTGTCAGTTTCAGCAATGATGCCAGGTGTGATGTAGATATTTTGATGAATATGTAGATCAGTTTGGGAAATGTTGCCTTACTAACAGTAGTGTTTTGATGCACAAGCATAGAAAGATTTCCTTTTAGCTGTTTTGTAGTTTTCAGTGGACAAGGCTTGTACTTCATTGTTAAATTGCTTCTGATGCTGTTGTCAGTGGAATTGTTTTTCTTAGTTTCATGTTTGAATGTTCACTTCCAGTTTATAGAAATATAGTTGAATTTTGTGTATTCATCTTGCACTCTGTAACTGATGAACTCAGTAACACTAATAGATCAAGTGGGTACATTATTTTTAGTGTTTTCTAAATTGAGCATAATGTAGTATATAGCTTCATTTTCTATCAATTTGGATGCTTTAATTATTTAAATTTGTTTTTAAAGGAAAGGTGCAGGCAGGAATGGAGGTGAGCAGGCAAGCAGGCAGGCAGAAAGGAGAAGAAACACTTTTTTTTAATTGGGTAGTTCATCTTGGTGGTCTCGCTGACACCAGGTCACAAACCTGTATCTTTGGGATGTATGTGGAATTGTGCTCTCGGCCAGAGGCAGATGACCAAACCGGTTTTGTTTCTTCTGTTCTTTGTTTTGTCTATTCACATTCTACCTACAAGTTTGGTATCCATCTTTCTTCTTTTGACTTGTTTCACTTAGCATCATCCCCTCTGGTCCATCCACCTTGATTCAAATGACAGGGTTTCATCTCTTCTTGGGGCTGTGTAGTATTCTATTGTATATATTCACCACATCTTCTTTATCCATTCATTTGATGTTGGGTGCTTAGGTGGTTTCTAGTTCTTAGCTATTGTGAATAGGGCCACAATAAACATGGGGATGCATACATCTTTGTGGATGGGTGCTTTTTTATATTTTGGGTAGATGCCCCGAAGTAGAATGACGGGATCATATGGGATTTCCATCTTTGGTTTTTTGAGGAATCTCCAAACTGTTTTCCATAGGGGTTGTACCAGTTTTCACTCCCACCAGCAGTGCAAAAGTGTTCCCTTTTCTCTACATCCTCGCCAGCATTTGTTGTTTCCAGACTTTTGAATGCTAGCTATGGATTTTGCAGACACTTTTTTTTTGTTTTACCAGCCTGAGAGATCATTAGAATTGTTTTTTCTGATTGCCACATGTTGTACCAGGTGCTGTTTTTGTGTGGTTTTAGATACATTTAACTGTGAAGATTTCCTGCAGATTACCATTAGTTTCACATGTTACTTTTAGAAGAGCTTAATTCCATGGGTAGAATTGAGATCTTCCTATGTACTTCCATTACAGAATCATAAAAGTATTAAATAATACCCTAACATCTGTGACTTGAGTACTATGTTGTTAATAACTTAAGATAAATTCCTGTTTATATTCAGAAGTAGTTTGTGTCCATTCAGGAGACAGAAACTACACTATAGATTCATTAGGGAAATTTTAACATAAAGAAGTCTTAATTCTTCAGTTATTTGATAAAAGAAAAACTATACACCATAAGGAGACCCTGATATGTGAAGATTGAGGGCATGGAGTGTACCTAAAGAATAAAGAAGGACAGACTTGGAAGGGGATCAATCCACCTGAGGACAGGGAAGGCTGGTCTGGTCTGGAGTCGTTAGATCAAGATAAACTGTCTTCTTGGGGTATAGGTGGTGGGAATTCAGGAGGTTTCTGATTTTGATATGGTGAGGACTGAGGAATGTTATCGCCAGGTTGATAAGTCAAGATTATAGAGGAATTGCCTTCTGGGCTCTTGACTTGAGCTGGCTCTACCCAGTGTCCTCACACCCACACTGCCAACTCTTAGTCTGCACCAGGCATGACTCAGGAGCCTCTTCCTCCTGAAATACGTCTGTCCGTCTATCCATGGCATTTCCTGGGAAATGTTAGCACCATGTTCACATTAAAGAAGAATTACTTGCATTCCATTGATTACAGCTTGTATATATGGAAGGTACTTTGAACTTGAGAGGCAGCGAAGTGATAACACACAGATCTTGGTTGCATAAAGTTACTTTTAACAAGTTTCTGCATATGATTAGTAACTAAGTGTTACAACTTATGTATCTCTTAAGACCAATGAAACAAAAATATTGCTTTTCTAGGAATTTGGAGAACTGCAGATTCGTATAAACAAACATTGAAATATTTAGAAAGTATATGGAGTGTAGAAACAACATAAACTTTTAAAATCTTCGTCTGTCTTTTGTGTTATAACTTGGATTGACTTCGATTTATGTGAGATACTTTTTTTTTTTTAACAGATGCTGATTTAGTGTTTTGGAATATCGGTTTCTGACAACCATGTATCAACAAATATTAGAAATCAGTTTATAGACCAGGAGGAAAAAAATGTCAGTACTTTCCTGTCAGAATTTTTACGTTATAGAGTTATTGGCTTTTTTTTAATACTTATTGAGCTTATGTTTCATATTTATCAATATGTTAGTTATGGTCATATTTTTGGTCAATTCATCATAACTTATGTGCATATGTAAAAAGCACAATGTAAGTGGACAAATATTTAAGATATTCCTGTTACCATTTTGTATTCAGAGTTCTCCTTTCCTTTTTTGTCACTGTACTATAAAGAGCTCTTTGATGTCTTCCTTAAAAGATGTATTGTTGAGTCCTCAAGACCACCCTGAAATTGAGGAATTCTCTAGTAAGATTCCCTGGATTCTGCCTTTAGCTGTATTCAAGGCTATGATTTATTTCCATGGAAACTCCTAGGGTCAGTCAAGAGTATAAGACAAAGTTTAGGGAAACTAGGCATAAGCTTCAAGGGTCCCTTGCCAGTGATGTCAAACAGTACACATTTAATTCCTCCAAAAATGACTTTGCCAACCACAGAAGCTCATTAGATACTTAGTGCATGGGGATTTTATTGAAGGTAAATAGTAACACTCCTGGCCTAGCACATACTGAAATTCTAGACTCCCAGAAGGAGAGTATAGATGTTCATCATAAAACGTACTGTTTTTGTACAAAGAATTTAGGTACAGCAAGTCACTATTATAAATTAATGTTAGGGGCTTAATGAAAATTTAAGTTCCCCTGCATACACTAAAGGGTTCTTGTAAGAACGCTTCTTCAAGGATAATAATTTCAGCTTGCTATGTTAACTCTTTAATATACAAAAGGCAATTGTCTGGAGATTTTTCTTCCAGGCCTCTATTCTGCAAGATTTTTGTTCTGGTGTTGTCCTGATCTTATCAGAAGGGACTGGAGGAATGTGTCATGTGGTCCTGGTTGATGCAAAGGTCGTAAGTCATAGAGCTGCACACTCTTTCACCTAATAGGAGTGATAGTCGAGTTTGCATACGCTCAGTCACCTGTATCCAGATTTTAGAGGAACGGGAGAAAAATCTACATCTTGGAATCTGGAAAAAAATTAGCCTGAATATTACTTGGGTTATTTTGTTTTTGGAAATTGCTTGCTATATTGAATGCTATCTTGAAGAACTTACCCATATTCAAAGGATAGTAAATACTTGCTGCCAAGATGATTTTTATGGGAATTATAATAGAAGAGAATAGAATTGTTGGATTATAGCATGTATTTTGAGGGACTAGTGTTGACCATCTTTTGCCCAGAATAACGAGAAAGCGACCTAGTCAGCACTGAAAATCACTCTAGATATCTAGCCTGTTAATACTCAGTCCCCTTGCTTTTCTATTTTCTTCCCCTTTTGTTGGCCTTTCAACAATTTCACATGTTTGAAAGTGAAGCTTCTCTATGAATCTGAATAGGTATCTCTCCAAAGATACACAGATGACCAACAGGTGCTTGAAAAGGTATCTATCATCATTTATCAATAGGGAAGTGAAAATGGAACCACAAGGAGATAGCACCTCACACCTGTTGGGAATGACTATTAGCAGCAAATTTATTCTTTTTCAGTTCTGGAGTCCAAAGTACTGAAGTCCAAAGTCCAGTTTTTCAGAAGAAACACCCTCCCACCAGAAACCTCTTGAAGAGATTTCTGTGACTTGCTTCTTTCAACTTCTATTGACTACAGACATTTTCAGCTTGTGCTGCATCTCTCCAGTCTCTGCCTCATTCTCTTCATGACCTTTCCCATCATATTTTTTCTTTGTATCATTTATAGGGACGCTTGTCATTGGACCCACTCGGATAAAACGGGACATCGGCAAAGACTCTTTTTTCCAGTAAGGTCACACTCTCACACGCACACTTCTCTTTGTGCGTTTATGCTTTCTTTTTCCACTTTAACATGTGTACTTCTACTAGATGAGTTTTCTGCTTCCCCTTGCTAACTTTTTGGCTTCCTGAATTTTCACTCAAGTTTCTTTTTTTCCCTCCTCATTTAGAGTTTCCCTGACTTGAGTTGAAAGGTAAGCAATGTTTCCATCTTGTTCGTCCTCAGCATAAAGCCGGGTCAGTCCAGGTGGGTATTAGATGTTAGTGAAAAAAATGAGCGTGCAAACACATTGCATGAAGAATTTGCCTTTCTCTCTATTATTTTGTTATCAATGCTTGGGTGCTTCCAACTTTTCTGACCTGGCCATGCTTTTTCTGTTTCTGTGAATCTGTATTTACTTTTATTCTTCCTACAGTCTTTTCTCTGTTTGGAAAAACTCACCTTGCGTAAGATTCAGTTTAAATTCCACTACTCCTGTACACGTTGACCGAAATAAAATTAGAGTCACGAGTTTAGGGGTAGCTGAAGGAAAATTTCACTTTTTAGATGGAGTTTTCTCTCACTGTACACTTCCCAGTGCTTTGAAGTTCTGTAAGTTTGCCTCTCATCTGCCTTGGGTGTCTCCGTTTACAGCTGCTACCTGGCATAATAATTAATCATGCTCCTCCGCTTCCCTTCCACTCTTGAGAATGTTTTGGCTTGGATAACAAATAATATGGTCACGTGACCCCAAAACCTCCCCTGGCTATAGGTCATATTTTCTCTTCTACCTTTTTAGCTGGTAGAAGTCTTAGATCTGCTGTTTTCTGCTTTATGGTGCCTCGTACTTAAAATTCACCGAGTGAAACTCTGAATATTTGAGCTCTTACTGTGCACCATATATACTATTGTGTCCATATTAGTCACTTTCTTTTCCAACCCCAACTTATCACCACTCTGGACTTGCCAGACTGAACTGTGTGTCTGTCCCACCATGCAGATTCTTTATGTTACTTCTCAATCGCACAGCCTGGCAAACTGGTGCCAGCATAGAGTCAGATGTTAGCTTTCCCAGGACTTCAGACATATCTAGTAATTCTTCCCTCGCTGCTTTAGTCGGTTCAAGCAAGCTCCCGTACTGGAATTTTTCTTTTGTGTTTTACCAAAAACATACTGGTTTTGTCCTGACAGTCTCATTTTATAGGTGATAAGAGTCTCTCAAGTACCCAGGGTCACCTTGGTAGTAATTTATTAGAGATCTGTCTGTCCTTGAATCTAGGTCTGGCTCCAAAATTCTTGCTTTTTTGTTCCATCCATTCCATATTGTTACCGTTAATAGTTTTAAGTCCCATTCTTAAGTCTGAAACGTATTGCACTACTTAACCACAAGCCCCATGTACTTGTTCACAGATGCATCTTTTAAAAGAGTAAATTTGAAAATTTTCAATTATTAATATATGCTGTATGAATATGCATTTTTACATGCATCATCACAGAATGCTTTTTATAAGAATTAACATTAGGTCAGTATCTTCAGAGCAGTAGTTCCTTACCCTGTTTGGTTTTGAGAATATTTACAGGTCTTCTAATTTTGTTTTGGTGACCTAGACAATCTAATTGCTTTTTTAAAACTTTTATCAAAGTAGCACCATTTTATACCCTAAGTTTCAGGTTTACAGCATTATATTTTGATGTCATTACATACTACATTATGATCATCAAAGTCTTTTGTTTCTATATTTCACTTACAAAAGGTTAAAGTAATTGAAAGGATCAGAAGTAAATTCATTAGTATGATTATAAAACAGCTCTTTGAAAATTATTTGCTGTTAATTATAAATTCTACTGTTGAAATAATAGTAGAGCCTAATAAAATTACTATCATATTTAGGGAAATGCATTTGTTATGATGATTAAAACCCATTTTCAGTAATTTTTTTTTAAATGCCATTGGTGTGCCCTTGGTGACTTAGTGGATAAATCCTCTTGTGTGTAGTCCATTTACATCCCAGGACCCAGGTTCAAGACTCCTTGCCTAGAGAACAACCAAGATGAACAACTAAATAAAAATAAAGCTGCTTTCTCCTCTCTACCTGACTGCCTGTGTACTTGTCTTCATTTCTGCTTCGACCTTGCCTAAAAAAAAAATTGCCATAATTTCAGGGAATTGAAGGAGTGAATTCTTAATAGTGTTTATGAAAACCCTTTCTTGCATGCATCTTACCTCTGGTGAAAGTGGTGCTAATTTGAGACCTACCTTTTTATTCTGAAAATCATTGAGCTTTTGAATGTGCCTGCTAATTACTCTTCTGGTTTCCTTTATGTGAAATATATAAAATTTATCTAAAATGTACTCAACATGATGGAAATGGAAAGACTGCTTTTCAAAGCCAGGAGGCTTCTTCAAGAGGCGTCTTGTCTGTTTTGCCACTAGACATTTAATTAGAGCAAATCATTTCATTGTCTCTGAGAAATGAGATTAGATGAGATGCCCTGTAATTTTTTTTTTTTCCCTGATTTAAGAGTTTTTGCTTCTGTTCAAAAAATGTGAAGGAATTTTATGTTTTCAATGTATACTTTTAAACATGCATTAAATTCAATTAAATAGAACCTGTACTTTCAATTAGAGAATCTGTTGGTTAAATCAAGATATTTTTTTATTTGAAATTAGAGGTGGTGATTTGAGACTAGATAGTAGAAATAACATTTTAGAGAAAACATTTTATAAAGGTTAAAATTGCTACTAGAGATTAGTAAGTAGATGATTCACTGGGATTAAATATACACATATATACACATATACATTTATGCATATATACATACATATATACATTTAGTGTTAATGTATAGAAAAAACTGTAGTAGGAGTTTGCTTTCTCTTGTATGTTATTCCCTCTCTTGGTTAAGGTAAATTATTATTATGGAAATCTAAATTTTTAAAAATTAGCTGTTTGAGGTTTTTTTTTTTAAGCTTTGTGGAAAACTTATGCCTTAAGTTAGTAGAGAAATTAACCCTTGTTGATATTCTCTTCTAGAATTGCCCTGTCTAGAACTTTCTGCAATGAACAAATGTTCTGTAGCTGTACTCTAAAGTACTGTGGTCCTTAGCTGTATGTAGCAGTTGAGTGGAATAAGGCTAAACACTGTGCCAGAGAATAATTCCAAGGCTTTTATTTAGTTCTAGTTCTCTACTCTGTCATTTTTGTTAAATGCCTTTTTCCTATTTTGGAGTCAGCCTTCCCTCCAGTCTTACTTTTTCTTTGTATTTTTGCTGCATATTAGACTTTTACTTTACCCTGATTGGTCTTCCTGGTCTATGAAAATCTTAATCGTTAAGATGAAGCTTAAATTCCCTCTCTTACGAAACTTTCCCTGTGATGGTTTACATAAAATATTTGTTTGCAAGAGACATAGCTAATGAGGGACCATTATTCAAAATAGACATAGAACTTTCAAAACTCTACAATAAGAAAACAAACAACCTAATTAAAAGAATGGGCCTAATGCTCTAATGACATTTTACCAAAGATATGAAGATGCAAATAAACATGAAAAGATGCCATCAGATCCTCAAGGAACTGCAAATGAAAATGTTCATAGTTAACCTTGCATGCCTATCCGAATGGCCAGAATCCACACGAGCAGGGAAAAATTGTACAGCAGCAGGAACTCCCAGTTCATTACCACTGGGTGAGACCTGGCGCACCACTTTGGGAGGCAGTTTGGCAATTTCTTATAAAACCAAATACACCTGCTTATTCAGCGTAATAACCATTTGGTTGTGATTTAGGTATCACAGTCGATAAGTCCATAACTACACTTTTGAGCTTTTCTACTTCTAACCCTTAAAAATGCTCTACTTGTTAGTTCTTAATTTGGTAAATGACAGCACCACTATTCCACTTGCTCTGGCCAAAAACCCTGGAGTGATTTTGGCTTTTCTCTTCCTGTTAGACCCAGTTTTATTTATTTATTTATTTTTCCATTAGCATTTGGTTTGCTCTGTTTTCAAAATACGTATCCAGAATCTGACTACTACTGACACTACCACTTTGATTACCCTGGTCCAAACCCATCTTCTCCTTCCTGCATTGACAAAACAGTTTCCTAACTACTATCCTTGGTTTAGTTCTTGCCTCCCTGTCATCTGTTCCCCACAAAACAGAGTGATCCTTTTCAAAGGTAAGTTAAAATATGTCACGTTTTGTAATGACACCCCATCTTATTAGGATGAAAGCCAGTTCTTTCATTGACTTAAATGGTCAGGTCCCCTGCTACCTCTGTGGCCTGTCTCCTGCAGTTCTCCTCTCTCTCCACTCTAGGGACACTGAAAGGGTCTTTGTTCTCGCTCTTCTCGTTTTCGGCTGTCTGTTCCAATGTCATCTAGAAAGACCTTCTGTCACTCTTACCAAAAAAGGCTGTAGTGTTACCCTAAAGCAATCATTCTCCCTCTTTATTTTCCCCTGTCATTATTACTATCTGATATATTCTTCTTTTTTAAATTCATTGTTTCTGATTAGAATGTAAACTACCTAAGGAGAAGAATCTGTCCAGGGCTAGTCTCAGCCTAAAACGATGTCTACCCAGTACATACTGATGAATGAATGTCCTGGGTTCTCACAACCTTTGTGGTATGTGATCCACGTTTCTTCAAAATGTAGCACCGCTTATGATCTCAGAATTCCCCTTCGTAGTTGTGTCATGATGGGAAGTTAGACATTTTTTTCATATTTTTAAAGCCTTTGAGTTGGTAGTTTAAGTTGTTATAACTCACTTGACTATTCTCTCTGCTCGTTTCTATTTTGTGTGTTTAGGGATTTTGTTTAAAAGACTTGTTCCATTTTCAAAGTCAATATGACTTAGACATTTATCAGTTTAAAGCAGTGCGTATTAATTATTGAATGTGCTGATGGTAAATTTGATTCCTGTTCTATGTGTTTAAGTATGCTAAAGTTGTCGAGGGTGCCTATATAGTGATACTGCTAATTTCGTAAAGATATGTACTTATTTCAGTCATTACTCCAGAAAACTATTCTGAATAATGACAAGCCCAAAAGGACCCAACCCTTAGACACCTTTGGAGATACTGTTTGTAGTTGGACACAAACTACAATAAATGTTTTATTTGCGAAGTATCATTTCATACAAGTGTTTTAGAGACTAACATTTGAGAGATTCTAACCAAGATGCTTTCCATTTACTGTAGATTGAGGAGAAATGTGGTGAAGATTGGTATCCAAATATTAGAAATAAGATAGTATTATAATTTTGTGGTGACTTATTTCTGATATTTCTTCGTTCATTGCTGGGTGTGGGAGAGGTGTCACATTTCAAACACTTCTTTAATGTTACTTCTATGAGGAATCATAAATCTTTTTGTTTTTACATGACCCGTAGAAGTTAGAGTACAAGAGTCATTATGTTTTCTGTTTCTGTTACAAGCTTCTTATTGAATACATATATTTCTTAATTATTTTTGTCCTATGGGCACTGTAAATCCTAAATAGTATTCATTTCCGCCATCCAGGAATGTGACAAATCTTCCATTTATTCAAGTCAGTCTCTTTAGTTTATCTGTTCTTTACAACGTTATTCTTGGATGTTTTAAATATTTACAAACATTTTTGTGGAATAAATTTGTGAAAATTGTCATTGGGATTTGCGGTCTCAGTAGAACAGTGCTAATGGTAGGTACTATAATGTCTTGGATTTTTTTTTAATGGTCATACCCTTTTTTCTGTTGTACTGTGGTGATGAATTGAGAAGACTATCATTAAGAATCCTTTTCTCAGTTGATACTTTAAAAAATCAGATGTTAAATTTTAATAAATACCTTTTTTAAATTAGGAAATTATGTGAGGGATAGTCTTAAAAATGTTTACATTCTTAAAATAGTCTCCTTGATACTATCTCATTTTCTTTAAATACAGAGTTGAGTTATTTCATAATAGAATATGGAATTCTTAATATTCATGCATTATTCTTTCATTTAATTTTTTCTGTTTTAAATCCCAGATTTTGCAAGTTTGTTAAAATGTTAAAATACTTATCTATCATCTTATATGTCTTGAATGGATTTTTAAAACAATAACCTGTATTTGAAAGTATGGTGTAGAACATGATGGTAAATTTTGGGGGTCAGATACTTTTTTTGAACAATGGTTAAAAAAATCAAAACTTTTTCTTCTATAGCTGTTAAAATACAGTGTGTATTATTGTGTTATATTAATATTAATGAGAGTTGTTAAAATACAGTGTGTACAGGTCCTTTTTGTAATATACTAAGTTATCAGTTAGATGATAAAGTTTGCCCCTTTTAAAAAGGTTGGTTGATTGCTTGTTTTCTTCCAAAAGGTTCATAGGAGCATTGTGTAAAGCATTTTCATCACTGTTTAGAACTTTTTGAATGTATTTAAGCACATTTTTCTTGACTATATTTTAAGTGATACTCTTCTGTATTTTTATTATTTAAAAAATTAATTAGACACAACTTTAAGATCGAAAGATTTTGCTTACTTTTTATGTAATTCTCGTTTTTGTGTGCTCATATACTGGTTTACTTTGTAGTTCGAATATTTATTCTGTGAGGACACATGTTTTAAACTTTCCAGGGACTTGTTATATGTGTGTATTACACTTCTCAGTGGACAACATCATGCTTAACTTTAGTTTTTTGTGAATTAGTCTTATTTCCCTTGAGATAATTTAGATTTGGTTTACTGCTTTTAGGAAAGAAATCAGTTATAAGGGAGAAGATTGATATCATTTCATTGTAACTTTTGCTTGTGGAACTTTTGTTTTTCACCCTTGAGATGGAAAAAATATTACAGATAAACATTTTAAATTGCTTTCTGGCAGTCTATCTTAAATGATTTTTTAATAGAGACTTTTGAATAGGGGGCCCTTAAGAAGAAAATTACTGTATTGTATTTTGTTTGACAGATCCTACATGTGTTTGTTACCTCCAAACTTAATAGCTTTAAAAGAAAACACATAGTATCTTTCATTTTCTTTGGGTCAGGAATTTAGAAATCGCTCAGCTGAGTTCATTGCTTTAGGGTTGGGATCTAATCTGAAGACTTGACTGGGGAAATATCTAGCTTTCTCTAGTGTACTTTCACTGCAGCACCTTTCGGCGGGTGTCCGGTTTATTTCAGTCATTCTTTGGGTCTTATATAGAGCACCAGGAGCATCTAGTTCTCCTCATCCTTCCTGCTCCCAGTCAAGGGTGTGGGCACGTGTGGGCGTGTGTGTGTGCACAAAACTACAAATGGGTAAGAAGGGAAGAAAAGAGGGAAAGGAAGGAGTGATCATATGTTAACATAACTTTTCCATTTTAAGAACTATACTCTTTTTTTCCTCCATAGGTGCCTTAGCTGGACCAATTATTGTGGAGCCATATGTCACAGCAGTATGGGGAAAGAATGTTTCATTGAAGTGCTTGATTGAATTAAATGAAACTATAACTCAGATTTCATGGGAGAAGATATATGGCAAAGGTTCAAAGACTGTTGCAGTTCATCATCCTCAATATGGATTCTCTGTTCAAGGAGAATATCAGGGAAGAGTCTTGTTTAAAAACTATTCACTTAATGATGCAACAATTACTCTACATAACATAGGATTCTCTGATTCTGGAAAATACATATGCAAAGCTGCGACATTCCCACTGGGAAATGCTCAGTCTTCTACCACTGTAACTGTATTAGGTAGGTATGCTTGAATTGTGTATTTTGGTGGTAATGGTGAAGACTTCCATTGATTTAAATTGAAATTATATGTGTTTAGTTTTAAAGTAGTTCAAATACAATTTTTCAAGTTTCTTAAAATTTTATAATTCTAGCCCCCGCCCCCCAATTTAAACAAAATCATGTCTGCGTCTACCTACCTATCTATATGTAATGGTATGTAGTTCATTCTTCAGAAGAGATTGCTTTTTAATTGCAATACTAAAGGCTTAGTTTCTTTGACATATTTTTATTATTTTGCTCATTTTCAGCCTTTTTAATTAAATTACTATCCTTAATTAGGGTTTCATTTTTAAAATATCATTTTGGAGCTGCTGACATCTCATGGTTTATTTTTTCAAATCATATTTTATTCCTGCTCTGGTGGGTTTGCGTAGCTGTGTGAATGTCGGAACTATTGCTCATGCTGATTCACTCTGCCTTTTCCTATCTGATGATTTAAAGTTTCTGGTTGTATTTAGAGTAAAGCTTATTAGCATGAAGATGGCCACTTGGCAGTGAAAGGTGAGCCAATCTGGAAATTCTGGGGATACTTTTGGAATAATAGAACAAGAATTCAGAAGTATTGGCCACCTTAGAGCTGTTCCAACTCAGAATGGAACTCCTGTAATGGGTGGACTTTATTCTCAATCTGTCTGTTGTCCTGTTAGGAACTTTTTCCTTCACTTTTCTCCCAGATGTTATTCCCTGATAAGCCTTTTGTGCTCTTCATTTGGTCTTGTCTGCTTTCAGAGAACTAGATAAATACATAGCTCCAGATGTTTGATGGCATAATTTCAGGGTATCTGAAATGCAGGAAAGCAATATTGTTTAAAAATTCTCAGGTTGAGAGATACTATTCACAAATTAGGAATAAAATTAAATATTTGAAGACTTTATATTTTGAAGACAGAAGAGCAATGGGGAAATAGAATGTACGTTTCAGATATAAGTAATACTTCCAAAAATTTTTGGTGGAAGAAAAGGTGCAGACATCTGAAAAGTCATGTGCAGGTCATGATGGTAAAAAGGTCTAAAGTTCAGTGTTAACAAACAATACAAAAATCATTTGTATATTGCAAAGAGAGCTCATGGAAATAATTTTTTGCTTTAAAATTTAGTAGCTGCAATTTGAAAAGATGTCAGTCTATAAAATTTCTGCAGAGAATTTAATTCTATTTGTTAAATATTTACTTAGTAACTAACCTTGAATTATAGAAATATTTCTTAGTACATAAAAGCAGTTGCTTATAAAATGAAAATAGAAACTGATCGATTTTAATGCATTGAAATTGAAAACTTCTGCTCATCAAAGCTACACCATACGAGTAAAATAGCAAACCCTAAGCTTTGCAACGAATTAAGAAAAAAAAAAATTCATAGCCTTTTTGCAGAAGAAGAAATTCCAAACAGAATATGAAAAGATCCTTCACCTCATTCTTAATCTGAGAAACTAAAGTCTCAATAAGATTGACAGTGAGAAGTTTGATAGTGTCAGCTATAATGAGTATATGCATCAGTAAAACTTTTAAGATTTGGACTAAATTGGTAATTTGGAAAACTTTTTGATAATGTCTGGCTGTACTAAAAAGAAACATCGTACTAGCAATTCCAGCACAAGTGATAAACTAGAGAAACTTGAGCAGATATATTCGTAAGTTACAGGAATGAGTATATTTTTTGAAGAATTTTATCAAATGGGAAACTGCAGTGTCCAAAAGTAAATACACTGCATAACAGTTAAAACTAATAATTTATACAATTTTCTGTACTCTAAATGATCTGAAAAGAAAAAGTGAAACATGAATTCCGAATTAATAAGCTAAAAGCCAAATGCTCCCACATAAATAAATCTCAGTAACACCAAGTTAAATCAAAGAAAAGCTGTAAAAATTAAAAACACTACTCATAAAATTCAGTAACAGGTGAAATGAATCTGTTACGTTTGCATTTATTGATTGTAGAACTATGAAAAATAAGCAAACATTTCCAAACTGGTTATAATGACTTCTCACATGGGCAGGCAGTGTTAAGGTCAAGAAGAGTGTGATTTGGGAGGTGCTAATATTTTTTGTGAACATGTGTAGTGATTACATGTTTGTTGTAAGTTATTTTATGTGTTGTATTTACTTCTTTCTTGTTTTGTAATATAATGCATTTTATAAGAAAGAAAATACATAAGAAAAATATTGGTATTCCTTAAGGTAAAGGTAGATAACAAATTAAGAACAGATGACGTTGAAAGAACCAATTGGAAATCTTGAAAGTGAAAAAAAATTTTGACATAAAAACTCAATGCACAGATTTAACTGTAGGTGTAGCCCAAAGAATTTGTGAAACGAGTACTGAGGAATATAAGCAGAAAGAAGGATGTTAAAATTTGCTGGAAAATGTGAAGAGAGCGCTTGGAAATATGGAGGCTAGATTGAAAGGGCCTGACATGAAGGTACTGTCCCTCCTCAGCAGCTTTCTTAGGCCGGAAATGATGGGTGGCATGTTTACTCTACATTTTTTTTCAGTGTAGGTTCCCTACTTGTTTAAAAAGCATTTTATTTAAACATTTCTGCTGCAAACTGATGAATATACTAACCTTTTTTTTCTTTCAGAGTAGTAATACCTTTAATTTCATAATGGAATTTATCCTTTTCTCAGAAAATTTTTTTGTGTATGCTAATTTGGGGGCAAACTCATCTATCCCTGTAAAGAAAAGTTGATCTCTTATTAGGGAGAGCTGTCTTTGTAATGGTTATGCTAAGTCTTGGCCTCTGGTTTGTCCTGGAGTGTGATCTTTCCTGTTTCCAGAATACATTTGATGTTGGCATTAAAAAAAAGTGCGTGTAGATTTTGTTTGCTTTTGTCCCTAAGTTTATGAAATACCATTAGATGTAACTTGGAGGATGTAAGTACACTCTTAATTGAAATATGACTAATTTTTTTAAACTGTCAACAGTTGAACCGACCGTGAGCATGGTGAAAGGGCCAGATTCTTTAATAGACGGAGGCAACGAAACCGTAGCGGCTGTGTGTACCGCAGCCACCGGAAAGCCAGTGGCGCGGATTGACTGGGAAGGGGATCTGGGCGAAATGGAATCCACTACAACTTCCTTTCCGAACGAAACGACAACCATCATCAGCCAGTACAAGCTGTTTCCAACCAGGTTTGCCAGAGGAAGACGAATTACTTGTGTTATAAAACATCCAGCCCTGGAAAAGGAGCTCCGATATTCTTTCGTGTTAGATATACAGTGTAAGTACATGATAATATTTACCTTTGTGTTTCTTCCTTTGAAGTGCTTCTTTTTCAAGCGATTTTTAGTTTGAGTATTTGCTATTCCGTTATTCCTACAGGTTTTCCTTATGGACATTTTGTTAATTAAACCCTATTTTTATGAAAATTGATTTCACTGGAGTATGTTTATTAGTTTGTAAAGATGGACAGGTGACTTAAAAGTTATGAATTAGGAAAATTACACCTCAAAATGTGCAATGCTTAAAGACAAATAGTTCTCTAATCCAGTCCATTTAGCAATTATTTATTGGTATGGGTGCTATGCATGGTGTTTTTCAGCAAGTGTCTTTTGCTCCCTTAGATGCAGTTTAGTTTAAAAATCTGAACTTCTTCAGTATTTCTAATCTGGTTTTATCAATCACATTGTTAGAGTCTCACGTAAGTAAGACAACATTGGGACAATAACAGTTGTAGATTGAAAGAGCCCACCTTATACTTGTATTTTTTGTGAAGGGAGTTTCTGTTGTCTGTCTGCCTGTGTGCATATATACCTGTGTATCTACAGTTCCATCTTCTCTAAAGTTTCTCAGTTCTGACACCTTCTTTGTGTAACATTTTAAAGTTTCGAGTAAGAGAGACAGTGGCGCATCAGAGTATAGTATAGATTTTAGAAAGGATAATAAAAATCAAACAGATCTGAGATGAAATTTAGGAGAACTGCCTTCGGTTCGGCTTTCATTTCCATCCATAGGCAGATCATAAATCTAGATAGGTTTCTAAAGGAAATCAGTATTTTGATATGATATGCATGGAATTTTAAGTAACCATATTCATTACACTTGATGTGATGGTTTCTAAAGCTTAATTCTAAGGATATTTTTGAGCATTTATAAGTTTAAGCTTGAGAAACTGTGGTCATTTTAATGTTATTAACATTGTATTCTTGAGTACAAATACCTTTTTCTTTTCTCCTCACTTCTCTGTAGAATCCAATTAAAATTTTTCTTTTTCCTTTTCCTACCTTGCTTTCACTGACTCTTAACTTTTTCCTTTTTCTTGTAAAATTCAGATCCCAGTTGTAAGTACTCTTAATATTTTTCTCATATATTTTTCCTCCCTCTGTCTAAATAATGACTGAAATTTTCTTCAGTTTGTATTTTGTATTATCATTATTTTTGTTTTCTTGAATGCAACCCTTAGTTTATAAAAATATTTCCTCTAAATGTAAGACTAAGGTGACTTAGATTGATTGGCTTGCTCCTAAAATATTCTTAGAGTACTCATGAATCTGTCTTTTTTTAAAATGGGACCTGCCTACAAAATATATGAGCAGAGTTTAAGGAGATGCAGTCTTGTATCCAGGCATATACTGGGGGAGTAGCAGTTGGGCGCAGTCCACATAAATTCCCAGGACCTGGGTTCATTTCCATGGTTCTCTTTGGGGCTGGCAGGAACACCCAAGATAAATAACTAAATAAGATAGTGTTTCTTCTTCCTCTCTCTGTCTTCCGGCCTGCCTGCCTACCTGCCTACTCACTTTCATTTCTGCCTGCACCTTTTCTTTAAGAAAAAAAAATCTTATATCCAAAATTCATATCTCAAAACTCTTTGGTATTCTTTGGGAATAATTTAATAGCTATCCTCTCCTTTTAAGAGAAATTAAACTCATAGGTATGTATACTTTCAGAATATCAGATATCAGATCTTACAGAAACATTTTTAGTATCAATTTTGTTACAAAAATGTTGATTTTTGATGTTTATAAGAGGCAAGGATTTATTTCTTGTAAATTAGTAAGGTACCATAGTTATGTTTGATTTTGCCACTTTTTGTAAGCTTTGCTTTACAATAGGTCAGACTTCTCTGTTAAAGAAATGACCTTAGCGTATTAACAAGTTTTATTTAATATTTTAAAATATGTCGTCTTCCCTATTTACTATTAGAATATGAAATTTATATTTAATTGCTCATTTAACTAATTATATTGCACATATGCTAGAAGCCCTTTGGATGTATTGAGTAGATAAAAGTTGATGTTTTAGAACAGTTGAGGCTTTAAGTAGCTTACTTTTGTTGTAATAAATGTCCTAGAAAGTTTATGCCACATCTTCACATGCCTGTAGAATGTTAATTAATTGTCATATAAGACATCTAATCTGTGTAGTGAATTTAATATCTCTTGGAGGATATTTCTATTTTAATTTATTTCTAGTTATGGAGAAATAAACAACCTAATATTTGCCACCCTAAACAGTTAAAAATATAGTTCAGTAGTGTTCAGATATATTTTGTTGGTTGTGCAGTCATCCATCTGTCTTCAGAGCTCTGCATCTTGCAAAACTGAATATTTTTACCTGTTAAACAATAATCTCTTCATTCCCCATTCTTTCAGCCTCTGGCAAATCACCATTCTCCTTTCTGTGTGTGATAAATTTGTCCTCTTCTAAGCACCTCGTGTAATGGAATCACGCATGTTTTGTGTGGCTGGCTTCCTTCACGCAACTTCATGTCCTCAAGGTTCATCATCTATGTTACAGCATGTGTCACAATCTCCTTTTTAAGAAATGTATTCTCTGCTAGTATTTCAGTACTATAGAGTTCATATTTAAGTTTCAGAGAGGAATTTCCTTTTAATAACATTCTATTATTAAATAGAATAATAATATTATTAATGCTATATTATTATATTAATAATATTATTAAATAATATTGTTAAATTCTATTGTGTGCATCTGTGTCATTTGTTACCCACTCATCTCTTTATGGGGATTTGGGTTGTATCTACCTTTTGGCTATTATTGATAATCCTGCTATGAACTCTAGGTATATTTTTGTAGCCTTGTTTTCGATTTTTTTCAATTGAGGTATTGTTAGTTAGTTTAAGGTATATAAGAAAATGACTTGATATTTGTATATGTCACGAAATGAACAGTCTACTAGGTATTAACATCTGTCCTCATGCTAGTTTTCTTGTGATGAGAACTTTAAGATCTGTGCTCAGTAACTTTCAAATATGCGATACAGTATTATTGACTGTAGTCACCATGCTGTACATTGCATCTCTGTGACTTAATTTTATTGCTTTTACCTTTTGACCTAACGTCTGTCTCCCTCCCCCACCCCATCTCCCACCACCAGTCTCTGGTCTTCATCTTGATCTTGATTTTTGTTTGTTTCGGTTTCCGTTTGTGAGATCATACAGTGTTTGTCATTCACTGACTTCATTTAGCATAATACCTTCCAAGTACATGCATACGGCCATGTTGCCACAAACAGCAAGATGTCATTCTCTTTTTATGATTAAATAGTATTCCACTGTGTGTGTGTACCACATCTTCTTTATCCGTTCATCTGTCACTAGAAACTTAGGTTGTTTCTGTATCTTGGCTATTGTAAATAATGCTGCAGTGAATGTAGAGATAAATAGATTTTTCAAATTAGTGGTTTTGTTTTCTTGGATAAATGTCCAGAAGTGCAGTTGCTGGATCAAAAGGTAGTTCAATTTTTCAATTTTTGAGGAACCTCCATACAGTTTTCCATAGTGGTTACATCAATTTACATTCTTACAATATATGAGGCTTTCCTCTTTTCCACATCTTTTCCAATACTTGTTATTCCTTTTCTTTTTGATAACAGCTATCCCTATGGGGTGGAGTTGATATCTCATTGATAGTTCCTTTCAGGTTAAATGTTTTTTTTTAAAGACAGTATTATATGGTAACTTGGTACTCTGTGGTACTTAGTTGCCATGTCTCATTTTCAAATTAAATGCAATCTAATTAAATAATGCTGTATTCTCCTTTGTAGGTGAGATTATTGAAAGACTTGTTTTGTTGATTATGGGTTTGTGAATATTCTTACATTCAGTGTCCATAATACCTCGAACTGCATATGCTCATAGTTGCTTAGTGTTTGGGTAGTTGGCCATCATTCACTCATTCTTCTAATGAACTAATATTTATAAGAGTATTGACTTCCACATTGGTTATGTATATTGTGTTAATGCCTGATCATTGTATAGTGCATTTTTCATTAGCAAAACCTGTTCTGTCATACATTTATTTTATAGATGCTCCTGAAGTTTCAGTAACAGGATACGATGGAAATTGGTTTGTAGGAAGAAGAGGTGTTAATCTCAAGTGTAATGCAGATGCAAATCCACCACCCTTCAAATCTGTATGGAGCAGGTACCAGTGTTACATATACTTATAAAAGAGAAATTATTTTACAGCGGAAAGTATTCTTAAAGGCATACTTTTAACTTTTTTGTTGGTATAATACATGATTATAGTAATAGCTGAAAATTAAATGGAGAAATCTGACTATTCTTTTGAACCACCTCTTCCCACCTTCCAACTCCCGTAGTTCTTTTCTTTAGAAGTTACTTTAGCAATTTCATCAGTTTCTGCTGACCATGTGTTTCAAACCGCTACTTCTTAATTTGCAAATATTTAACACTATCTATTGACTTACTGTTATAGATAAAATTTTAATTTTATATCTACCCCTTCATACAGAAATATATCCACATCCATATCCTTACCCTTCATAGTCACAGTGAAATTAAGCTACTCTTAGTTAAACTTGTTTTTTTTCCTATGTCAGATCAATATTATTTACTAAGTGCTAAGTAGAGTACTGGTTTGTTTTTCCATTATTATGACTTATTTATTTTGACTATGACTAATAACTGGTTCTTTTCACTTATGTTATGTAATTTATTGTCTGAATAACCTTAATTCCCTCTATCAGTAAAATTTCAAGCAGACTAAAGTTTTCATTCATAATTCTTAATAATTCTTAATTCCCCCCCTCTCTTTTCAATTTAGAGACTGCTGTCAACAATGCATAATTTTATTATTTGGGTGGATCATTTCCCTTCTTCCTCTCCTCTCTCCTTTGCTCTTACTAGAATTTGTTTATTGCATGCTAATTTTTTTTGGTAGGGCTCATTTTATCTTACTAATTTTTTCATTACATAGTTTGCTGTGTGTTTTACAGCAAATAGGAACATTGTTTATATTTCCGCAAGTTGCCTTTTTTTAACTTAATATAATGGTGAGAATCTTTCTGTATTAGTTTGTGTAGCTCAGCCTCCTTCAACCACCTCATAGAACTTATGATGTAGCTATACTATAACTTACTGAAATTTTCTCCTAGTTCTCCTTCATTTTTAAGGATTACATTCTCAAGTAATTTCCTAAGCATATATAGGAAGAATATATTTTAGTTCAAAATGTCTGAAAATGTCTTTATTCTTCCTCCTACTTCATTGATAATTTGATTCGGAATAGAATTCCAGGTGTCAATTCTACCAGGTACAAGGGGTTAGTTATATGGTGAAGGATAGAACTGAGCTTTTGGTGGTATATTCAGTGTTTTATCTGCAGATGTTGATTGCTGATGATGGAGTTTAAACCTATCTAATGTTATGCAATATTCCTTCAATAACATTTTAAAATAATAATACATTGAGCAATTTTGTTTTAGGGTCCAGTACTGCTGGAGAAGGCTGGATGTCTTTCCTTATAAATCAGGTGTCGAGAGGCAGTATATGTTAAATGGTTAAGGGAATAGGCAGGCCGTAGAACTAGACTGAATTTCAGCCATGGCTTTGGGTTACTTGTTCGGTAAAATAAGAATGATAATAACTATTTACAGGACTGTAGTTATAAGGATTAAGTGGTTTAATAGAAAAATTCCTGGTACATTATAGTTTATAGTATTAGTATTTTTCTTTCTTAGAGCTTTTATCTTTTGCGTATGGATATTTCATTAAATATGACCTATATTAAGATACATTCAATATTTTACTTCTGAAATATAATATTTTTTGTTCTATTAGTGGGTCTTTTTGTATTTACTAGACATGACACTCAGTATTGTGTTCTCTTTGAAGATGTTCTTTCATCTAGGAAAATACTTGTTTTACTTTGCTAATTCATCCTCATTTTATTTCTTCGAAATAGTCTTGTCTTTCAGTATTTTTGTGACTTCTCTTTCAGGAGACAGGACTCACACTGTCAGTGTGTGTCACAGCACACCGCCCCGGGGTTTAGGGGCGTCACCACTGCACTGTCGCTCCCTCCTCTCCTGCCCCCCACCTTCACAGTGTCCGTAGTCTTGCTTCTGGGTCTCAAGAATTTTGTTGTGTTTTGTCAAATGGTTTTTGTTGTTCTTCCTAGCAGATTTCTCCGTCCACCTCCAGTTGATTTATTGCTTACAATTTTTTTTGAGCATTTAAATTTTCTAAGTGTATTTTTTTATTCTTTCTTCATTTTCATTTTACAGAGGTGTGGTGTTTTGTTTCTTCCTGAGGATACTCATTATTTCCTGTGTTGAGCTCTTTTTCTGATTCTTACATTGCTGTTTTCCTTCCAAGTTCTTTTGTCTTTCTCTTTGGTCTTTAATTATGTAGATTTCCCACAGTCCTTAATTTTCTCAGTTGTCCAGTCATTTCACAAGGATGCATTGAAATAAAATGCTTCATGGGAATTTACTCTCTGGTTGGACTTACCACTTAAAGTGATTATATAAACATTCTACCTGTTACCTAGTGTTGCTTATGCTTTCTTTGCTTGCTTATGCTGTTGTTATTAAATTTTTTTTCTGTTCCCTTGTAATTAGTTGTTGGTCGCTTACCTAAGTACTTAGAGCATAGAAAGCAAGTACCATATCTTATTTACCTCTAAATTTGAGCAACACCAGCAGAACAGAGTGGTAAATAGTAAGCTTCCAGTAGTTAAATAATGGATAGCTGAGTAAATGTGTGGACTTTCTGAAAATCTACTTAGCTCACACTGCAGTAATTAAGTGCCTGGATTTACTTGACTTTTTATGCTCTTTAATCTTAAAAATAATAGGGGTTTTAGAGGAGTTGAAAATAAAGAACCGTTGGAGAAGCATGTTATCCTAAGATTGGAAAAGAGATTTGTGACCATATATGTGGCTTCATGCAGTGCATTTCCTTTAGTTTTTAGGATTTTATTCCTATTATGGTTTACAGTAATGTATATGCTGATATATACTAATGCATGTGCTAGATACAATAATGCACATGCAAGATACAGTGAAGTGTATGCTAGTTTATAGTAATGTATGTATTTACCCAAATTTGTGTAGACATCAATTTAGAAGAGTTACAATAGTGCCTTACTTTTTATTTCACAGACACTTTACCCTCCCTACAAATTAAATTATATTATAGGAAATAAGTCCTTTCTTGGAGCTTTAGAAACTTAACCATCTTTGAATGGTACACAGTTTAGATTTGTTTAATACTAAATGATGCTTTTAAAATAGACAACAGAAGGTGCTAAAATGTTACTGTACGAACGTGAAATAACTTCACTTAGAAAATTGTAGATATTAATAGATTGGTAATTTGCTGAGAATTATTTTCATTTGATATTGTAAGTATGTCTTCAAATAGTCTTTTTCTAATTTTCTGGTGTTCTGAATAAAATTCTTTAAAATCACATTTTTTTTTCTCTCATTCCCCACATTCTAATATGTTTAGCTAGAGCTTATAGGAATTGGTATTTGGAAAGAGAATGTTTTTGGATTTTTAGCTGTTCATTTTTATCAAAATAAGAATCATAATTTTCTTTCATTTCATTGTGAATTGTGTTCGAAGGAAGCTGACTCTAACTAACATATCAAAAGTGAACTGTCTTATTTGAAAGCTGATAATAATAGAGGCTGAAGTTATTTCAAATAATTTTATGCTTTTTAAAATCTAGGTTGGATGGACAGTGGCCTGATGGTTTATTGGCTTCAGACAATACTCTTCATTTTGTCCATCCACTGACTTTCAATTATTCTGGGGTTTATGTCTGTAAAGTGACCAATTCCCTTGGTCAGAGAAGTGATCAGAAGATCATCTATATTTCAGGTAAGTCACTGTTACTTATAAAATGAGCTACCTATTCCTATAATGAAAGTCATAATAATAACACTGTGATGTTGGTGGTAGTTAATACTGGAGAAAATTGATTTTTCAGTATGAGGTTTTCCAAATAATCTAAAAAATATGAATGTGAAATAAATGCTAAAGTGTCATTCCTTTAAAAAATATCACAATGTTTATGCAACAAATTTATGTGCATTTTAAGACCTATACATATAATTTTTCAGTTAAGTAAATGTTAGCGTTCCTTTTACAGTTAATATGCTTTTTAGGTTCATTTGTCTTCACGGGAAGAACAAACATTGGGGTTTGGTTTGGTTTGGTTTGGTTTGGTTTCGATGACTGATCCACACAATGTCTGATAATAAAATGGGATATTAACTTTGATTAGCTCTCTTATTAAATAACATCGTTTGTCACATTGAGTTACTGAGAATGAAGTAAGAATGTTTTTGCTACTGAAATAAAATTTAAGATATTTCTTCTTGTCAGTCCTTAAGTCTCTAAGGACCTAGATTTTTCATCGAACGATCTTGTTAATTTGACTGAGTACAGAATTGGACATTCACAAAATATAATTAGAGCTGAAAATAATATTTTCCTTGTTTGTGACTACAAATAATAAATTATCAATGGAATGCTTATTTATAAAGTGTATATAAACTACTTCAGACATCTCCTTACTGACTTCAAGATTGTGCCAGTCTTTATGTCTAACAAATGAAAAAGTGAAAAAGGAAAAGGGAAGAGAACCTTGATATACAGGTTTGTGTGTTAATTATGTGATAGATAGATTTTTATTACTTCAAATAGAAAAACTAAATAGATTATATGTTTTAGAGAAATGTAAACATGTTTGGATGTTATATTCTCAGCCATCTTTGATCTCTCAATCTGAGCTGTCTCCCCATATTAGTTTTTTCACATATTCCACCATTTATACTTACATTCTCATTTATTTTCTTAATTATCCTCACATTCAGGGAATTTGTATTCGTGTTCTTTATCACTGTATGCTCAGTTCTTAGTGTCTGTTACAGGATAGGGACTCAAATTTTTTTTTTTTTTTTTTTGCATGACTCTTACAGGAAGCTTAGAGCTCTGTACCTCCCCAGCTAACCCTTTATCTGCCAACAGCAGTGCTTTGGTAAAAGCCTGAATGAGATTAGATGTTACCCTCTTTTCCCTTGGAGAGGTTTATTAAAAAAAGAAAAATCTTAAAGCCACAGGGAATGCATATTTAAATTTTAGTTACCTAGAATTCTCTTTGTGTTGTGCAAAATTCGTTATGGCATATTTGCTGTGGATTATTACCCGTAAATCTTGGACCCAGTGTGTTTCAATTATGTAATCATTTACGTATCAAAACTCATTTGCATTCCTTATGTATACTGTTTCCACAATGGGATCCTAAATTGATAACCTTTTGGCATCTGGATCTACTTCCCAGTACTCCTGACTTGTGTGTCAGCTGCCTTATTAATAATCATTAATAATCATTACGTAGAAGTAGAATAGGCTTTTATAGCTTAGCATTCAAAACTGAGGACCTGATCTTTCTCTCGCCCCTGACTATCAGACCTGTTCCTCGATAATCTTCCCTCTCTGTTACTGGTAGCGCCATCCTTAAGTTTGTTCAGGGTGTAATCCCATTGCTTCTCCTGATTTCCCTCTTCCTCCCCAGCCTCACCCAGTCAGTCGGCATATCGATGCTGCCTTCCCATCATGTTACAGTTAGACTTTCCTGGTCAACTGTGTTTACTGCAGGTATTCTGACCCACACCACCAGCATCCCTTACTTCATTATTGCAGCAGTCCTTTAATCTACCTGCTTTCAAACTTCCATGAGCAGCCCTTTCACAGGGCAAGTTAGATCCCATCATTCCTCTCCAAACCTTCTTGACCTTTCCATTTTACTCACAGTGAAAATCAAATCTTTGTGCCTTAACAGCTCTGCACATGTTCAGGTCCTAGACAACCGCGTATTTATATATTTTCCTATATTCTGTCACTTGGCTTCAGCCTCATTGACCTCCTTGCTATTTGTTTCATACAAAAGGAACATTCCTGTGTTTGTACTTACTGTTTCCACTGCCTGGAATTCTCTTTAGAGATCTTAGAGCTCTTTCCCTCACTCCTTTAGGTATTTGCTCAAATACCACCTTCATGACTGTGTTTTAAAATGAAAACTCTTTGCTTGACTCTGGTACTCTTCTCTGCCTTACTTTTCTCTGTAATACTTTCTGCCATATGATTTACTCGACATTTTCTTGATTTGCTTGTCCGTTTTTACCCCCACCAGAGCCTGGTTCTTAAAAGGGCAGGAAGTTTGTCTGCTTTAATCACTGCCGTATTTTTACTATTTGCAGTAATGTTTAGCTCATAATAGGTGTTCAATAAATGTCTGCTGAATGATTGAATTTATGGAAAGAAAACAGTCAGGAAAGAATTAAAAATCCAGCATTGGCTTTTATGTAACTTTCTTTGATGTGGGAACCAATGGAACACTGACTATAAACTACACATTTTTCATTAACATTTGCCAAGTCATAGGAAAATAATTATTTATGCAATACTGTACTATTAAAAAAATCATAATTACTACTAAGTACTTAAGAAAAAGATATACTTCTATATGGGTTAGTTTTCTTTAAGTAATCCTTAAGAAATTCACTACCCTTCTATCCAGATTCTTAATTACACTAGATTATGTTGCGTTTCCTTTATCCCCTTAAGTTCTTCCTGGAGCCTGTCAGGTACCCCGACACTGTGCTGTCTTTCCAAATGATTAGTCAAGCCTTGGTGACTTTAATCAGAATAAAGACCATAATTCACACAGAGTAAATAATTAAACAGCTAGTCATTTGTATTGTAAGTTATATATTCACCCTTTTCCTCTAGGAAAACATTTTTACTTAAGTATTTTTAAAGTCTATGTAAAAGATAAATGAACGTTAGGACTAGAGCCTAAAATTTCAACTTAGAACAGAGGATTAGCTACTCTGTTTGAAAGAAATTGTTCTAATTTTATCTTGTATTTTTCCACATTAGTAAGTCTAAGAAATGAACAAGAGGTAATTGATTCAAGATTGCAATACTCAGTTACAACTATTATTTATAGGGGCACAGTGGCTCTTTGTCCAATAGTAACAGGCTGCTAGAAAATAGATTTTTTCAAGTTGCCTTTTGGTGTGTGTTTTCCTCCACTGATAGGTCTTGCTTTGAGAATAAAAAGGCAAACTTCTATATATCACATAGTTTCTATATGCCTAAGACTCAAAGTATATTCCCAGGCAAATCTTGAATTTCAAATTCATATTGATTTTAGTATCCAAAGTATCAGACTTCAGAATTTGTACTTCGCAATCCTTAAACTTGAAAATGCATAGATTTTGAGTTTTTTGGCACAGTGTGTATATAGTTTAAAAGAAAAATCTACCATTTATTTTTTAACGTAGTAATTATTAGGTTAAAATAGTCTTTATAGCTATAGAGATCTTAAATTTTTTTTTTTTTCCAATTTAGGGGAACTCATTAAATGGAAAGGAAACTTAAGCCCATCGTTTGGGTTGAGAGAATCAAAGACTGCTAGTTCATTACATTCATGATATACTCATTTATTCCCCGTTCAGCAAAGAATATAAAAAAAAGTCTAAAAATGTGAAACGCTATTGGGAAGGATTTTTAAATCATGATAAATAAGTAGTTGTTAGTGATTACAGCACTGTACTTCTACCTTCTCATGTCATTGTAATTATCTTGGATCAGGACAAGAATTAGAAAATATGAATAAATGTTTCCTACGCATTGTTCTACGTCCATTGCTTACAATATAAAGTGAAGTATTAGCAATTATCATTCTGTATCATACAATGATAGAATATACTACTGTTAGCATTAGTCGAAGCTTGGGATGGTAATTTAAAATTTTCCTAGAACTGCTGACAAAATTAAATAACATTTTTTCAAAGTTGATTTACCGTGATTCATAGTACTGTATAAGTTTCAGGGGTACCGCTTTGTGCTTTAATAAATGTGTATGCTGTACCATACTCACCACCATAGTTGTAAAGTTCTGGTACCACTCTCAGATCAGCCCCATCTTACTCCTTTCCCCCACCACCTTCCTTCGCCTTCTCTTTGGTGACCACTTCTTTGTTAGAGTGAAAGAGTGGTTTAAGTAGTTGGTTGTTTTTGTTTTCTGAAAACTGTCTTGTTAAAAGTGGGTTAATAGATACTCATCCATATTCACATAGAAGTGTTACAAGTAGAAATAAATGTCAGTGGCTTGTGGGGTTTCTTGGTAGAAATGTCGCTGTGTGTCATACTTGGTGAGAAAGTCAAGTGTTTATAACATTCTGAGAAAACAGTTGTTTCATTAGGAGCCAAGAAAAACTTAAAATCTTATATACATAGAAATGTGTAAATTTTAAATAATTACTTAGGTCATTCTATTTAAATATGCCAATGCCAGTTGTAATACTTTTTTCTCTCAGAATAACTTTTAACATGACATTTAATACTTAAAACTTGATTTTTCTCTTATGCCTCTCACCTCAGAAAAAACATGAGTCATCATATGAATGATTAATTTTTAGTCTATTTCTTTAATATTCTGGTTCTGTGAAGTTGAGCTATGTGAGGCTTTACAAATTTTATACCAGAAATGAGCCTACAGTCCCTAGTTGCCTTTTTTTCACATTGAATTTATTCAGCTAGTGAATCTATTCTCACAAATTAAAATTCTTCCTTGGTTCACTGACTTACATATAATATGACAACTAATATTCACTTAAAGTATTTGTCAGGATTGCCTGTTACATTGGTTTAAACTCATAGAAACTGGTTATCTGTACTTGTTAAATTTTATGCTGTACTTGCTAAATTTTTACCACATTCTATACATATGGCATTCCGTGATGAAACCTCTTTCAGTAAGTATTTTTCTTTAGCTTGTAATGTTAGAATAACTTACCCTATGTAGATTTAGTATTTTTCTAACAATCATTTTTTAAAAGCTCTTATCAGCACCACTCATTTAAAAATTACTTATAGGAGATTACCATTATGGTCATTTATTTTTATCAATGAAGAAATTCAAGATTTTTAACTCATTCTTCAAATTGTAGAATTTTGTATAACACGACCTACAAATACCACTTAATTGATAATTAACCACTTTAATTTTTACTATGTTTAGTTGCTTTTTTAATATTAATGGCTATTTATTCTGTAACCTAATGGCAACACAGTAGGATCATTTGCATCTAATATTTAAGTATTTTTTAAATGTTCTCTCTAAAATATTAGCTACTCCTTTTGAGACTCCATCCCAAAGCAATGCGACTTTAAATTTTGCAGATATGGTTGAAATTCCTCTTTCTTAAATGTTCAGACATATTTTATCCATGGGGTATAGACATGATGATGACATTTTTATAACACTTTATAGTTTATAACTTGTTTTTACTTTGTCTATTAGTCTCATGTGATAACAGTCCATTTGGCTAACACAGTTTAAACATGTTTCGTTTTAATTTTTTAATTACTATATAATGGTATATGTTACATAAGTCCTTTCTAAAAATGGAAGAGTTCTCTTTATTTAAGGAAAATATTTTTGAGAGAATTATTAAACCAACAGCTTAAACTATGGCCATTTAACAAGAACCTATAGTTTTTCATTCTTTTTTAAAGAAAAGTTCAGATCTTACAAAAAGAAAACTGTATTAGGTAAAGATAGAAATTAAGAAATAATTTCTCCATTCTTTTATTTCCTTGTACAACTGGCTAAGAAAATGTACCCTTGGATTACTTGATTAAATTAAAAATGTATGGTTTGATAATTGTTAAGCCAGTTTTATATAGGACATTTAAGTGATACTTTTCATTAAAAAAAAAACAAAAACCAATGCATTTCTTAAAGAAAAACATTGTGTTTGAACTTGGAATGGAATAATCTAGGATTTATACCATAGGTAATTTTGAACTATTTCCTGATAGCTGTCAGTTTTTTTATTATTATTATTATTATTATTATTATTATTATTATTATTATTATTATTATTATTAAAAATTACAATATCAGGAGTGTATTCTTTGCAATCAAATTAAGAATGAAAAACTATTGTTACTGTGAGTACATATTCATTAACTGCTGTCTTTTCATCTTGCTGCTGAATTAGCCCGCATTGACATTCTCCGCCTCTCTGTGTCTTGTCTATCTTTGCTGTTTCCATTAGATCCTCCTACTACTACCACCCTTCAGCCTACAGCTCAGTGGCATCTCTCGACTGCTGACACCGAGGATCTAGCAACAGAACCTAAAAAACTGCCTTTCCCGTTGTCAACTTTGGCAACAATTAAGGATGACACAGTCGGCACGATCATTGCTAGTGTAGTGGGGGGGGCCCTCTTCGTTGTACTGGTCAGCGTTCTGGCTGGATTATTCTGCTATAGGAGGAGACGGACGTTTCGTGGAGACTACTTTGCCAAGAACTACATTCCACCATCAGATATGCAAAAGGAATCACAAATAGATGTTCTGCAACAGGATGAGCTTGATTCTTATCCAGACAGTGTCAAAAAAGAAAACAAAAATCCAGTGAACAATCTAATACGGAAAGACTATTTAGAAGAGCCTGAAAAAACGCAGTGGAACAACGTGGAAAATCTCAGTAGGTTCGAAAGACCCATGGATTACTACGAAGATCTAAAAATGGGAATGAAGTTCGTCAGCGATGAACATTATGACGAAAATGAAGATGACTTAGTTTCACATGTAGATGGTTCCGTAATTTCCAGGAGGGAGTGGTATGTTTAGCGACCACTAAATGTGACTAAACTGTGTACAATGTCTCATTCATACTAGTTGATCATTTTCAGATTGTTCATACTTTTTCTTGAGGAAGAATAAGCTTTTTCAACTTGATTTTCAAGCTTTTTATATTCTGATTTGTCAAATGGAAATGTAAAATCTGGGTTCAATGTATCTGAACTGCTTTGCAATTTTTTTTCATTGCTGTATACTACTGTCTCAAGATTTCAGTTTTAATGCAGAGTGCTTTATTGGTCTGACGCACACAGGTAAGAAGAAATGTCAACACTAAATGTATGACTCTTTTGGTACTAAAATTAAAAAAGCGAAAAAAAGGAAACTACCTTGGCATTGTGTGTATTAAATGTTTACCTAAGACTATTATCTCAAATATGATATTTGTTAAACATATACCTCTTCAAAATTTATCACCACTAAATGATGCTACATCATAATTGACTATAAAACTAATTCAAGAAATGTTTATATATATATATTTTAGTATACAAAAAATATTCAGCCAGATGAAACACCTTTCCTTTCAAACATTATTTTCTAAGTTTCTATACAAATGGAATATTTACCTCTGCATTTTAATGAGCCTTGCCATAATTACTGTAGAGTGGCTTTTCAAAGATATTTTGTTGCACTAAAACTGTGGTAGTAAACTCTGAAAATGATGTGTGGAAGACCATAATCAGTTGATCAATATTTTTGTGCTAAATACATACAGGATAATAAAACATGCCTTTTAAACATGATGATAATTACCATTTTTTCATCTCTAGAGGACAAATCTTAATATTGTCATGTGAACATGGATTTTGGTATGTTACGTGGTACTTTTATTTTAATGTTTTATGTCCTAAATATTAGAAGAATTATAAAAAAGATGGTAGACCACTAAATCTAGTACAGAGAGGACATTTGATTATTGGGGAAGACATGGGTAAATTAGCATTAGAGTCCCACTTTTGGAAACTAGACATTTCAGCTAAAAATCTCCATGTGGAGTTTTCTAGACCATCTTGTATTTGTCATTTAATATTGATGTTGTTCAAACGGGTAAATATGCGGAAGAAATTTTAGAAATAAACTGGGAGTCTGAGATATAACTAGAGAAATCTGAATGATAGAACCAGGTACTAACACTTGCTGACGGATGTTGGCAAGCCATCCCCTTTTTCTTTCTAAATGTGTGTTTGTGTTTCAAGACTTTTTGTTTTTCCCATTAAAACTGGAAAATTTATGAGGTTTTTGCTTTGTTTTTTTTTTTATATAATTCATTAAGTATATTTCCTGAAATCATGTATCTTTTGAAAAAAGGAAATGTTATCTTCAAATGTGGGTCTTCTTTGTGAGGTAATGAAGTTACTTCTACAGCCGAGTCCTATACAATTGTAATGTGATAACTATTTTGAAGCCCAAAGAATGTTGTTTTTCTGTTGATGATTCATTTGAAGAAAAAGAAAAAAAAAGGACTGTGTAGAATTGCCTTAGGTGTTTTTCCAGGGAATTGGAGTGGAAGTTTAGTAGAATCATAAATTAAATAAATTATTTTGTTAATAAGAAGACTAAGTAGGTTCTTTTTTTTTTTTTACCCTCTCGACCAAACTACTCCTAATCCTCAGCACTAAAAGTGTTTTATAAGGCAAAGTTCAAACATGTTCATAGAATTTTGCCAGTAGTGAAGGCTTTATTCTAAATGATTATAACCTAGTTTATTTAAACTAGCAATATTTAATGGAAATGAGAAAATTTCCAAAGCACATATACTGTCAGACTATAATATTAGTTAAGGATACTGTTAAGTACATTACTGTCTTGTTAAAAAAAAATTTATTTCTAATATAATTAACCACTGATTTGCAAAGAGTAGGACTGTCCACGTAATTGGAAGAAACGTTTTTTGTGATAATATTCTGTGATTGAAGTGACTTCATTTATTTATTTAACTGTCTGCTATAATATGGCCACAAGAAAGACGGGTCTAAATATTCTTTCAACGGAAGATTGAAATTAGTGGCATTTCTGATCAAATTTCTTCTTTAGAACAATGGTTTAAAGTGCTGCATGAATCTGAGCTAAGTAATCCCATTTAGAATACCGTATAAATCTCAATGGAGTGTCATCTGAATGACATGAGTAATGTATTTCAACGACTGTATTCAAAATATATTTACTTAGTGATTATGAACTTCCTTTTATATTGTGGCCATTGTGCAGTTAGTTTTTCTCTCTCTCCTCTGTCTCTGTCTCTCTCTGTCTCTCTGTCTCTCTGTCTCTCTCTGTCTCTCTCTGTCTCTCCCTCTCCTCCCTCTCTCTGTCTCTCCCTCTCTCTCTCTGTCTCTCTCTCTGTCTCTCTCTCATTTTTGGTTTTTTGTTTTTTGTGTGAGTGGGCGATTAGAAAAAGAGCAAGTCAAGTGAGTATTTCATATATTCTGTATCCTTAGTCTGAATTATTTGGCAAACTATTAAAAGCTTTCAGACGTTTAGGAATATAGTACTAGTGCTTAAGATTTTCCGAATCATGGCACTGTTGTTTATTAGAACTTTGTTTACTGTACAGAGACTTGTTTGTAAACATGAATAGTATTAAATAAACATTTTTGTTCAATTAATTTTTGATGTTAGTGATGTGCAGACTAATCAATAAGTATATGTAAAAATACTACTCTTGGAAAAGATGGAAGAATAATTTTGGCCATGTTTATATTTATTTTCATAGTCTTTGAACTGGTTTTTTTTTGTATTTACATTAGAATTCTCTTTCTTACTGGTTAAAATATTTCAGTAATAGTGAAGATGAGTGCAGCTCTTAATTTTTCCTGCCATTTTTATTAGAATGCATTGAAAATTTTATCATCTAGGGATTGATTTTAACAGTGGTATTTGAGCAGTACTTTATAGTTGAAAGATTTAGTACTTTACCAGGTGCCTAAAAGTTTTCTGTTTGATACTTAACATCAAAGAAAAACCATTACAGTTTGTTGTAGTAAATACTGCTTCTGATAGCCATATGTAGGAGAGTTTTGTAAAAAATAACCCTGATTAAATGTTTAGCTGAAGGGACTATAAAATGTATAATATATGTTCAAAAATTGAGAGAAATATGAAAATTGATATGCAAAAAGGTTTAAGTTTGATTTTGCTTTGATAAATACTGCTAAAACAGTATATGAACAGTAATACGTTATTTGTGGAAGTAATCACAGTAAAATAAAAGAAATGATATTCATATTGAATTTTTAATTTTAATTGAGAAATGATTTGCAGATTGAATTTTTTGTTATTTGTTGGAGATATTTTTCAGAAAAAGCTCTCAAATTTTTGGTATACAAAGTTTGGATTTAAATTTCATTTTTACAAGTGATTTTATTTTTTTGCCAAATTACTTATTAAGTGGTAATCCAATATAGTCATGCAACAAATCTTTGAATAAGTTTAAAAAAATTCTTTAGAGGCATATTTCTATAACAAACTTATGACTACATTATCCTTGTATATGATATTTACTAGAGTGTTTGTGAACCTATTGTCCTTAATTTTAATTGCAATGTTTTGTGGGAATTAGGAACATTTTATTTCTCTTCCCAGACAAGACTTATGTCAAATTAAGGATACAGTTAAAAGTTTGGGAGAGCATGTAAGTTGGCATATGGGCCATTTAAATATTTTGCTTTTTAACTAATCATTTAATTCTTAGATATACATGTCCTTAATAACATTTTCCATAATCAAAATTATCTATATTTCTGGCCCTAGCAGTTAAATTTCTAATGTGTTTTGCTGTGACTTTGATGCCATTCAGATTTTAAATACTGACTTTTAGTTTGGTTTTAACACATTTCATAAGGTAATTTTTTTTTTAAAGGAAAAGGTACAGGTAGGAATGAAGGCGAGCAGAGGCAGGCAGTAAAGAGAGAGGAGGAAGAAGCACCCCATTCATTTTATTTATCTTTGTTGCTTCCGCTGTCCCTGGGGCATGAACCCTGGACTTTGGGACGTATGTGAACTGTACCCACAAGATTACACCCATAAGATAGTTTTTAAGTTAACATTTTACACCTACTGCTTATAAGCTGCTTTTTAGGAAACATCATTGATTATAATTGTTGGGAGTCACACTCTTGTTTCTGATCTCCAACATGTAAAATTATTATAGCACTGTTTTAAAGTAATATACCATTCGACTAGATTAAACTGGACTCCCCTCTTATACCAATAAAATTTCCTTCATGAAAGAGTCTTTGGAATGCACAGTATTATCACCTCTTCTGTTTTAAAATATTTTCTGTATCTTTCATCTGTCTTACACATATTTGGGTATATGCCTTTTTGTTAGAGTCCTAATTTCAGTCTCCATTCTGAGAAATGTCTTAGGGAAAACTTAGTCTTGGGTTGGTTTCATTTAAAAGCCAGAGGTAAGAGATTTAGAGACCTTGGAATCCCTTTTAGAGAAACTCTAATTAAGATTATACAAAAATATGGTAGAATAATTAGATGAGCCTCCGTGTACCTGCTTCAATTATTATCCATTCATGGTCAATCTTATTTGAATTCTTAAACACATCATTCCTCCTGAAAAGTTCTTCTGTAAATGTATCAGGATGTAACTCTAAAAGATGCATTTACAAGGTGTAACCATAGATTCACCATTATCCTAAAAATAACCTTAATATTCAGTATCCGGTGAGTTTAAATTCCTAATAACATTATTTGCATTTTTAGTTAATATCCAAATAGAATCCATACATTGCGATTGGCTGGAATGCAATCTGTTCTCCATGCCCTCTATTTTGATGTCGAAATGACTTCAGATGAATTTTGATACTTGACTTGTCCTTTCAGTCTGTATAGTGCTGATTTTCTGAGAGTGGGCAATGAGATCTAGAGACTGTGATTTGAGGTTTTATACTGAAGCCATATTGCTTCTTACTTGGGGGTGGGAGCAAACTACTTTCTTGATAGAGCAGCTATTTTATGCTCAAAACCTAGATCTAATAAAGGACCTGGTTAATGTTAAGATCTATGAACTCTATTCTTTTACCGTATGTTGCCTTGATGGCAGAATGATTATGTCCATACTATTTTCTTTATCTGTAATTCTCACCATTGTCGCTGTCCATGTTGGGAAGCCAGTTGATATTCAAGGTCTAATTCGAATGATAGCTTTACGAACTTTCCGCTTAATAACTGCAGCCCACGTGGTTTTCTATCAACTTACAGCAACTCTACCAGAAGTTTACTTTTTTTTTTCTAGTTCTAAGCTATCTTTTAAAAATGTTGTCTTCAAAACTCTTGCAGATAGAAATTAGTATTTACTCCTACTATGTATAAGTTTACAAGTTAGGTTATTAGAGAAGTTTGCTGTATATACTATAAAATACTCAAAATGTAAATTTTAGCATCTGAAGAAATATTTTGAAAATACTAATATTTTCCTCATGAAATAATATTTGGGGAAAACAATAATCTTCGTTTTACAACTTCACTAAAATTACATTCTTGAGAAAACCATGTGATTGTGCTTCATCTGTTTTATTTTTTTTTAAATCTTGATTTTGTACCTTTTGATTGAGAGATTCAAAGATTTGAGATTCTATGTTGAACATATTTTGACACTTGGTTTTTAGGTATGATAGCTAAAATTCCTTGTCTCAAAAGCAGGCAGATTCAAATGGAAGATGGTCATTGTTGGGGACTTTGACTGTTCTCCCAGCTGCTGTTTTGAACATTTTTCTTCCTGTTGAAGATGTTTGGATTTTCAATGTCTTGCTAATGACAATAACTTTGTCACCCCTCATTTTGCCTACTCTTTCAGCATAGCGTGGGTTTGGGGCAAGCTTTACTGTAAATTAGAGTAAGAGTAAATTTATATTTTATTTAGTTTTCTACTAGATTTGAGTCTTTTTGGTGGACTTGTCAAGTTGGGTTCTATCTCCTTGGTTTTTCACTTCATAAAGTAGTGGATAAAGTGTGTGGCAGATGTTTGCCTGCAGGTCTTTGTTAGTTTTTATTATTTGTGCTTGTATTATTGGTTGTCTTTATTCTGCCATTTCTTTGCAGGAATGACATTTATGTATAATTATCAGTTTACAGCACAGATCCACACTGATAAGCTTCACTTGTTCCATGTGTCATATGTTTCCCCTGTCACACTGGGCACCCATGTCCTGCCTTCTTTGTATTTTTCAACTTAATTAAATCTTGGGTAAGAGTTTATTCAATGGAATTCTCATACATCTTGGTGTGGCACAGGACACTGGATGTGTAGAGAGGGAACAAGCAAGATGTAACTGTCTGCTTGATTCATTCTGAAGCTATCTACCTCCGCATTTCCGTTATTATCACGTGGGTGCCCTGTGGCAGGTGAGCACTGGCCCAAGTACGGCCACCGGTATCTGCCTGTGAGTTGCATGTTGGTACGCTCATTTACATCCAGTGCCCCCTGTCCTGGGTGTAGATGGATGAAGGTCTCTGCTTCATGGAAAAATACTGGTCTGGATTGTGTGAGCCCCACTTTGGGGGTTGCACTCTGAGGACAGGGACTAAGTAAAATTCATCCCTGTACTTCTAGCACCTATCACAAGGCCTGGCACATGTTAAGTAATTTGGTAATTAGTTGAATAAAAACTGAAGCAACTGACCTGACCCAAATAGAGAGGACTTTTATTTAAAAAGAAAAAAAAAAAGTAGAACTGTTTATATGGATATAAAAATTTACGTATATTGAGAAGATGAACATTAAGAAGGGCTGTTGAAAAGGAAAAGTGTGGGATATGTTTATGGGGAAAACCCACTCATACAGTGACATGGGTTAATGGAGCAGGTGGAGGGTGGAGAGATGTCTACAGGGGGTCACATGAACCTGTGATCTACGGGACATCACTGAGGTTTAAGTATAGGGATGAAGAGAAAAGAAAGGCATGAAAGTTAATGTTTCATTTACTTTTGAGGGCTCAATGTTTGAATTTAGATCAGAATACTTACATTTTAAATGACTTAGCAAATTACTGTAAACAAATATCTTCGTGTATAGATGAGCATTTGTTTTTTAAATATTGTCATGTCTCAGTTTCAGGTGTTAATTCAGGTATGCACATGCTTGAATAACTCACCTTTGTTATTTTATATCAGTAATAAGTAATTAAGTTTAGTATGTAATATATGTGTTTTTCAAAAAGTAGCAAGTCATTTTTATATATGAAATGATTTTCAGTGTGTTTTGTAACTGATTTTTGAAAATTTTCCCGTGAGGCGTGCATGATATTGTTACCAGTATAGTATAATTTTGTTGGGTTCAGGGATGCCCTTTTTTTTTTTTCCCCACGGACAATTTTCTAATATATGTGATGTGTGGTTAATGTGGTTAATTTTTTTTTTTTTGAGACATTCTCTGAATGCTATCTATTTTCACTTTTGTCTCTTTTGGGGTATTTTTGTTTTATGTTCTAATGCTTTTAAACATGTAGTTAGATTTAGGTGGACATCTGCAAGGGTCATGGTAATGTTACGTGTCAGTCAGTAAACTAGTGTAATATTTTAAAATGTTGATTTTTTTTATACACTTGATTCCTCGTTTCTTTTTCCTTTGTAGTGGCTTTGTTGGACTTTAGTGTGTGTAGTATGTATTCCTATATGGGCAACAAGGCAGTGTCTACATCCTCAAATTTCATCAAAAATCTTTGATTTAAATTCAAGAGAGTGCAGGTTTACTTTTGCATTTCATACCTAGTAATGTTCATCACCCGCTAGTGCCCTTAAAATATTAATGTCCTTAAATATATTCTTTCTTTCCATGAGTAGAAGAATCAGAAAAGGAAAGAGAGACTATATCCCATATATGTATTTAACAATCAATTTGCCAGTAGCATATATTTTCCAGGGGTAAATGGATCTGGATCTACCTTTCCTTCCTGCATTTCCTAGATTATTTTGATATCAAGAGAGATATGCAAAAAAAGAAGAGGATAAATATGAATTACAAGTGAACCCAAATGAAAGAAAGATGCCCAGTTTTAGAAGGGAGTGTTGTATGCGCACAGTCAACTCTATATGTGACAGAATGTTAGCCCTAGAGATGAGCTCTCATGCGTTAGAATTGGATAGGTAGACTCTAACGTAAATGTTTAAAAACTTGCATCTATTTAGACTTGATAATTCTTATAGGATATTAAAAGTAGTACGTATTCAGAGTTGGGAGTTATTTTAGGATATTAAAAAGCTGATTATATTTTATTACTTACAAAGCACTACCAAATTTAATAGTATCACTGATTGAATGAAAGGTTTTCTGGGAAGAGGTGTGAGGTTGAATGAGTTTATAATCTGTAGGTGGAAATCTTAGTTTGGGCTAATTATATTCAAAGAGTAACTTGAGTTTTTGAAAAGTAATTTCAAAAATAGTGCTATAAATATGGGATTGTCATTATCATCAAAATAAGAATACTTAAATTCTCTGCACTTGGGAAGAGATGGTAGGGCTCCTTTGTCCCTTACATACAAGAAACATTTCCATTAAGGGGAACCCTTTAAAATAACCAGTGTGGATTATATAGCAAACTTGACAGTCAAGGAGTTATTTGTGCCACTGAGGAGGTGTATGACCTTGGTGACAGGCTTGCTAGATTTCAGATGGCTTATTATTAAAAATAATTCAAAGCTATAATTTGTGTGATGGGAAAAGTGATACTGCAGAAAAGAATATCCCTTAGTAACCCCAAGTATCTTTTTTCATGTTTACAAGAGGAGTAATATTTGACCTAGACTGTGTTTCAAATCTTTTCCTCATCCAACACATACGTATTCAGATGGAAATACTTAGGATTAGAGAAATAGAATGATAAACAACAATGGGATGGTAAAGTGGGCATGCTTTAACAAATAATGCCAATAAATCCTGGGTGACAGAGGTATAGTGTTAAAATAATTGTGTATTTTACCATTTTTGAGTTCTCTTCACTGTTTGAAATATTACTGAAATAAATGATCTACTTGCAGACTTTGGTGTACCATTTTTAGTTTAGAGCGACGCTAACTAAATGACCCATTAATAAATAAAACCAGGATTGCTGCTAAAGAAATTTTTATAATCGCAAAGTGAGACATTCTTTATAGCGATGTAAAACACCGCTTTACTCACGCTTTAATAAAATGGAGGAAATATCTCTAAATACATTTATATGTAAATATTATAGTGGCATGCAGGTGAAATATTTCAAAACTGAGATTTAATTCCATTTAAATTTGACAAGCCCAGATCCCAATGGTAATTACAGTTATCTAAGAATATATGTAACTGTTGCTTTAAGTGAAATGGAAGAACTCTTTATTTTTACCAAATAGGGGAGCCAACAGGAGTGTGTACATTAGATGTTGCAAAAAATCATTCTCTTCTCAGAGGGGCATAAAGGTGGAAAAATACGGCACTGAAATTTGAATACTACATAATTTTTAAGTAACACAAAATATTTTTCCCACCACTTAAAAATGGAGAAACCATCCTTAACTAGTGGGCTCAACTAAAGAAGGTGTTAGACCGGATTTCACCCAGAGACCACAGGTAAACATCTTTCTAATTGGTTAGAAAGATCAAAACATGTATAGGAAGGCTTTGTAACTGAATCACCCACAAGCTTTAGTTACAGGATTTAAAGCAGCTGAAATTGTCAAAATAATACTTGTACATAAGCATTTGTGGTTCTATCATAACTAATGCTTAATATTTGAAAATACATAATGAGAGCAATTTGAATAAATTCCCTTATTTGAAGGTCATGAAATGGGGTGCTAATATTTTTGAATTATGTCATCTGTCAACTACTAAATATGTTGTTTAAATCTTTTGCTATAACATTTGTGGTGCAGGCTGGAAAAGAGATACTAGTATTCAGAATGATAGAGTATGTCTGTAGCCAGGATATAGGGAATAATTTTTGTTTGATTTTGTCATAGACATGCTATCTTAAGTGTCCTTTGTATTAAATATGCATGAATTAATGGAAATTATCTGCAACAAGTACTGTTTAATACTAATAATTTTAAAACTTAAAATTTTACAATGTCACTTTTTTACTATATTAATAATTAGGTTTGGAATTTTATTTTCCCTCCAAAGTTTTTAGCTTCTTTCATGGAATTGATTTTATTTTATTAGAATAAAAATGCTTAATATATTTTTGGTTAACTCAAAGAATACTAATCTTTTTTGTTTTAGCATCTTTTTAAAGTCAGACCTTTATGTAAAATAGTTTTCGCTCTTTATCTTTTCTCCTCAAAATCATTTTTTCCCTTTTGCCCACAGGCAATAGGTCCACTTCTTGATATGTAATGGAATAGCCTTTTCATAACTTGAACAGAATAAAGCCGGAGCCCTAAAGGGCATCTTACAAGGAAGAAGGGTGTTTGCATAATGGTACTAAAAGTTATTCATCAACGTATAGAACCTCCGAGTTTGCCACTGAATAACCAACTTCGATCAGATAGTCCTTTGACATAATGGAGATTGGACTACACAAATCAAGAACTCTTTTTAAAATTGTTGGAAAAGCCTGATTTTTGTTGCTTTGCAGATGTTCCATTTAAACAGACCTCTTCCGTAGCCATAGCTGGAGCTGTAATCGGAGCGGTCCTGGCCCTTTTCATCATTGCCGTCTTTGTGACGGTGCTCCTGACGCCACGAAAAAAGAGACCGTCCTATCTTGACAAAGTGTAGGTAACGTTTTTGTGTGTGTTCGCCTGTGAATTTCCGTAGCCATCCCTTTCCTTAACTGGAGGCGAGGGAGGAGGCGAAGTCTTAGTGCCATGACGTGGTTTCATCAGAAAGACTTGGTTAAGTAAACAATGTCAAGGGCATCCGAGACAACTGTATTAGGCAACCTTTTCATCAATAGTACATTGGACATCTTTCCAAATGGCAGTGTGAGGACAGCTTATGTTGTCCTGCCTTCTGGAAAAAAACCCAGGTGACCTATGGAAAGGCCCACGACCTTAGCTGAGAAGTTCAGTTGCTTCAGGTTCTGTCTGCCTGTTTTATGCAGAGACAGAGCGTAACTTTCAAAGGCCAACAGTTTTAAGATACATGGAATTTTACAGCTTTTTCCTGAAAGAATTTGGCTTTTGGTCAATTACAAAATGCATCTTTTTTTTAAGTGAAAGCAATGGTTTTGACCTAAACACCAGAATTATGAAGCAGACATTGCACTTTGCTGTAGAATCAAAAGACCAGAGTCCCAAGTCATTTGGATTTCAATGACTTTGTTGCGCTCTCTGTGAAATGTGAATAATAATCTTCCTCCTTACCTCACGTGGTTGTGAAGGAGAATAGAGTAAGACTGGGTTTAAGGCATTATTTCTTCTATCGTTATTAACTTTTTATATGAGGACACAAGGTTGCCTGTCTGCACTTTTTCTGTCCTTGTAAATGCTTTGTGTATGTCTCTGCCTGTCTAATCAGCATTTGTAGCAGTATATGTTTTGATGGAGAAGTTTCTACTAGATCTGCCCATTTTTAATTATTTTTGTCGATTTGTCTGTTTTTTTATTGCCCCCTTATCGGATGTATGATGTGTTCTTTTCTCATTCAGTAGGCTAGTTTTTTCATTCTGCTGATATTTTCCTTTGTTGTGCAGAAGCTTCTTAGTTTGATGTTGTTCATTCTTTATCTTGTTTTTAAATTACTTTTTTTCTTTTTACTGATTTAATTGGGTTTTTCTACTATCCTATAAACAAGATATAAGTAATGACTGTAAGACCTATTTAATTCTATTTTGTTGTGACTCAACCATTTTTAAAACAAATGAAAATGTTTTATAACAAATTAGATAATTTTGGCAAAAACAAATACATTCCCGAAAGATGGAATGGACCCGGTGCTTATTTCGGATGCAAAGATTTATAGTTTCCTATAGATTGAAAGTCTTAATTTGGATGATGAATATTCAAGAATGACCGGAGCTTTTGAAAATTAGTTATGGAAGTGTTTTCAATATCTAGTATAGATTTGTTCATTAAAATTTTAAGATACGGTCTTTTAAATCACTTGTATAATACTTTAGAGGAATGTGCTTTCCATTACACATATATTTGACTCTTTAAAACGCCGGTAGGCATAGTTAGATATAACAATGTAACACTTTAGGAAACTGGTCATATACTTGCTAAATAATAATTTTCAAAAAGTGTTTCTATTTGAGCTGCTTCTTTAAATGTGAGTTAATTATGGTTGTAAACATTGGGATTTTTTAAACCAGTTTCCTTTTTTTCCATTTATTATAGGTTAGTGGAAATATAAAAACTGAATTAAACATTTAGGCTAATATAAATAGTTGAGGAAAATAGCCGCAAAAGTTAAAAATAATCTTGATTATTCTCCCAGCATTCCCCTTTTCTTTTTCTTTCTTTTGCTAAGTGTGACAGTCATCATCTTTTTTCATCTTCTTAATACAGGATTGACCTTCCTCCCACACACAAACCACCTCCTGTGTATGAGGAGCGATCCCCCCCTTTACCACTAAAAGACCGTCTATATCAGGTAAGTTTTCATGAGTATATTTAAAATGAAATTAAATACTAAACCATATATATTATTTGTTGACTAGTCAGTATACATTATATTTTGCTTAGTAATACATAATAATTAAGTTGCTCACTAATTTCTCTGTAACATTTAGGGAATCAAATTTTGTCTGCAAATTGGTAAGAAAGAAATTATAGCCAACTACAACCGAAGTCTAGCTAAACACACATCAACGGTGTACTAGGAATGCATGTTATTACTGAAAGCTATTCCAGTTTATTGACATACATTCATATTCACTGTAAGACTGACATTTTTATATAAAATATTAAGTAGAAAAATTCAATTTTTATAGGTATGATGAAGAACTTTTTCCCTTTGGAATATATATATGTATATATATATATATTTTTTTTTTTTTTTCTTTTCAGTATGCTTCAGGTCTAAATTTTAGCATTTCTTTAGCAACAAAAGACTTACCTTCCAATTTAAAATTCTGGGTATGAATATTGGGCCTCATTATATTTATAGTTATATATATATATGTAGTTATATTTACAATAACGTAAAATTAATTTTGGAACCAGTGTGCCGTAATTCATGTAAAAATATCGATTCTGTCTCTTTTTCTATGCCTATGGGGATATGCTTGATTTGGGAAAGTTTAAACCATTAGAAGGTTAGACTACTTCTATTCTTAGCTTTAGTATTTTTCTTTCCGTTGCCCACGACCCATGCAGCCCTGTGTTGAAGTTTTCCTGCCTGTGAGAATGTTCTATGATATATTCTCTTCAAAGTACACCTTGTCATCTTCAATCTGAATAAGGCAAATTATTTGCCCACCAATTTTATTTGTTAGGGAAGTGCTAAGTATTGAGATGATCTCAACTCCTCCTCCTTAGTTGGTGGTACCCTCAGTTTATTGCCCCAGAATGGGGCAGGGAGAAGCATTCTCTGGCCTGTGGACCCGCTGACAATAGGCACTCACTTTGTCATCTTACACAAGTGAGGGGTGTTAGGGATGAAGATGTGCCTGCCATGTCTTCACACCTCTTGTCTTCACATAAGAGGATACCCTCCCCTTTCTTTTGGCCCAGAAGTGACCTTGACTAGTCGTATGAAATGTTAGCACAATGCTTAGCTAGAGCTCTTGTTAACTTCTGCTGAAGGACAGTGGTCTTCCTCCCTCCACAAAGCAAGGAATGAACCAGAGAATTTCTTATTTAGTTTTGAGGATTAGAATATTGTTAGCAATTTTCTAAAACATTGGTTGTAAAAGTCAGATGATTATGCAACGTTGCCTCACTTAATATTTTCAAATGAAAGATATATAAAAGCTTCAAATTTGAAGAAAATAATTTGGCTCAGATCATGTGTCCTGGATTTTAGTTAAGAAAATGATTGCTGTATATGGAGGCACTGCTGAAAAAACACAGAAGACTTTACTTGGTTGACCTGAGTTGACCATGATATCAACTGAAATTTTAGTATCTTTACAGTCAAAGAAGTCTTTCTTGATGACCAGTTTTGGAGGTAGCAATGCTGAAGCATATGATAAAATTACTTAATTGATTAGAGCCATTTGATTTGTGGTAAAGTGCATAATGCAAAACACAAACAAACAAACAAACAAACAAACAAACAAACAAACCTGATTGGAAATGAAGAGTTATGTAGAAAGGACTTGGGGAGTCAGAGACCATTTACTAAAAGCACAGCGCCTTCCTCATCTGGAAAATAAAGCAGGTGAAAACCATGATTATTTTCCTCATCTAAACATAAAAATGATTCTATAAAATATTGCAAAGTGTCAGCTAGTTGTCTTTTGCTTAGGAAAAGCAGTACCTGAGTTGGAGATGAAATAATTCTTAATTCTATAAAGATTTTAAGAATAATTGAGCTAAAATCATTACCCATCAGTAAGCTCATTCGTTATGATGCCTGTATTATAATGTCATAAGTTGATTATATGGCTGTTTGTGTTTTAATTAATGTTGTGATATCAAAATGTAAAATACACAGAACTCTTTCCTGGTAACTGAGAAATCTGTTAAGTGTGTAATTACTATCTAATTTGTTTCATGCAATGATAGCATGTTGTAATAGTAGATGCCTTCATCATATTCCACTTCACTAGATCATTTGTCAACTTTAAATTCGCAAGGCAATTCTGACTAAAAATCGTTAGTCCTCAGCCTTCGCAGCCAGGCCTCATGACCAAGGTCTCATGCTTTTAAATACAAACATGGCTGTAAGGTAGAGCGTTCCAATTCTTCCACCCATCAATGGTCTAGCCTTGGGAAACCACAAAGAGAAGCAGTTCTGACCTCTTACATGTGTCTCCCCTGCATAACCATTACTTTTGTGGTTAAGAATGTCAACACTGTGAATTTTTCCTCTACATGCAAGTTAGGAGAATGAAGCCTAGCATTGTGAGGAAACAATTTCTTTGAATGGAAACTATTCCATATTGCAGAGAAAATATATATGTGTAAGGGCAATAAAGGAATATCATGCCTGAAGGTGATATACAAAATATCACTGCCTTGTCACATTTTTAGTTAATAATCCCATAGAAGTGAGTCTTTTTTTAAGAAACAAATACTAAGTAGTGCCAGTAAAATATATTTTGCCTTTTATGATTTATTAACATAGCTTTGGTTATATTTAAGAATATTCTTGTTACAAAAAAGTATCAGCTACCCTATAGAGTCAGCTGTGAAAGTCCTCTTTCATTGCCCTCATTTCCTTCCCAAGAGATCACCTTTGTTTTAAATGTAAATATTCTCCCAGACCTTTCCCTGAATTTATTTTCATGCACATGTTTACAGCTACAGTTGTTTTTTCGTTTTTGTTTTGTTTTTTAAAGAAACACAATGGGGTCATAGAATGCATATTGTTCTAGAAATTGCTTCTCCCCCTTCGTTGGAGACTATTTTCAGAATAGTCAGTGTGCCCTCCTTTATCAAAATTCCCTGGGTCACGAAAAAATGAAGACTCTTTAACACAATTTCAGATTTACTGTGTCAGAATCTCTTGAGTTAGAGACAGTGGGCAATTTTATCTAGCTAGTGACTAGGTTAATTTTAATTCATTTTCAGTTTTGAGACTGATTGCTGTATTTCTGTGGTAGTCTTAATGAGTAATAGAACTCTATCATGCTGATAAACCCCAACTCAGTGATTCTCCTAAGGCCGCTTCCATTTTGTTTTCTGTGATTACAGTTATTATACTTGAAATACTTTCATTAACTATACTGTACACATGTATTTATAAAATATATGCAAAGAAATAAAACGACCGTGAACATTATTTACGTTTAAAGAGGTGCCATGTTGCCAGCCAAACTAGCTGGATGCATTTATTTTCCCACAAACAGTGTAGTTATGTCAATTTGTCTCTAATACTGTTGAACAACTTTTTTTGCTAGTTTGAGAAAGCCAGAAAGATAGCTTGTTTTTAAAAGCTTTACAGTAGTTTTCTTAATGAAGTTTCATGATTCATTGCCTGTTTGTAGTTTTGTGAACTACCTGTTAAAGGTTTTATGTAGTTAAAATTTTGTATTATGAGTTTCTGGTAGTAGAACCTTGCCTCCAAAGGCTTTCTCCCAAGCCCCTCCCTCCTTGACCTAGAGTATGTGTGTATATTTAAAACATATAAACAAAACTCATAGTCTGAAACATATTTTTGTTCATGATATAAAGTAATGACCTATTTTTTTCCCAATGAGTTAACCAGTTGTCTAACAAGTGTTGTTTTTCTCCATGATTTGAGAGCATTTTTATCCTAAAATAAATTTTCACATGTATCAGGTATATGGACTCATCATTTTTTTACACACTGTTTCTCTTCTTAATTATTATAGTATGATTTGATAATTAGTGGATTATTACCTCCTATATATTTTTTTTTCTGAACATTTTCTTGGTTTTTTTTTCCCCCTAAAATTTTTTAAATGACTTCCCATTTATTGAATTTTTAATTGAGTGAAAATTAATAGCTTTTAAAGGCATATATACCTATACAGACACCAGGTAAGGCTCTATTGTGGTGTGCTTTTATGTACTAGAATAAATAATTTTTTACAGTTTTTCTACATTTATTATTATGTTTCATCCAGACATTTTACATATTCTGTCAGTAAGTTTCCCTCCAAACTATACTCATAGGTCTTTCCAATCAGTTACTATTAGCGTATAGAAATGCTTTGGTTTTATAAAGATGAATCTTGTCTCTAGCCTATTTTCTCTAATTCCAAATTAATTGTAAAAGTTTTTCATTCATTTTCTTGAATTTTCTAGCCTACTTGCAATAAATAGCAGTTCTTTTTTATTCCTTGTTCATTATGATTGTTTTCCTTTTCTTATAATTACCAGAACCTCTAAGAGTACTAAATGCTGGAAGATGTAAGGGGTTTCTTAACCTCGTCCAGTTTTAAATTCAGCCTGAAATACTGAACACTGCTATAATATTTCTTTGTATTAACATTCATGATCATGTGCATTCTATGAATAATTCTATTTTCATATACTCTGATAAAATAAATATTTCCCAAACCAATATAATGATCCAGGGGCCATTTTCAGGTAAAAAAAAATATATAATGAATATGGTTTGATTTTTAATATGGAAAACTCTGAATGTAAATGTCTTTTAGGATACTCTGCTTCAACCTATAATAGCCTTTGTTCTTGGAAAATCAGGGTTTGGAGATTCCTTGAAGTAATAGTTACTTTTTTTTCACTCTACTAAGGATATAGCAGGATTTCAGTCAAGCAGCAATAGTATAAGAAGTGTGATTTTTGAAACTATGTTTACAATGCTGGCCTGTCATATTAATAATAGCTTTGTAGGCTTGCCTGGTAGAGTACAGTTAGATCTTCTGCCACTGGCCGAGCACAATCCACACACATTTCAAGGACCTGGGTTCAGATCCCAAGGCCGGGATGAACAACTGAGATAAACTGCCAAATAAAATAAATGCTTCTCCGTCCTCTCTCTTCCCACCTGCCTGACTCCTCACCTTCATTCCTGACTGCACCTGTCCTTTTAAAAAGCAACAAAAAATGTTTTGTAATCTCTTGAACTGTCGTGAGATTTTTTTTTTCTCTTTGAATAAATCTTCGCATTCTCAGATGACTTGTGATAAATTTTAAATTTGTACCAACCTGGAAAATGTTTTATGAGTAATATTTGAGGTATTGGAATGTATAGATAATGTCCATAATTTAAAATGTTTATTTAAAAAAATATATAGGTGTTTGTGTATGATTAATGGAATATATGAAAAAAGTACTTGTATAGTAGAATTCCAGGCTAAAGTAGCTGCTATTTTTTGTGGATCACTATTTTCACCTAAAAGAATGACTAACAAGCTATGGTCCTTCAGACTTAAGTTTTCATAGACATTTTAACAAACAAATCAATGACAAGAGCCTGTCATACAAGACAAACAACAGACAATATTTATTGCCAGCGGAGAACTTTGAGTTTCCATGTATCAATTCTAATTTTTATAAAGCTTGTTTTTGCTACCATGAGATTGACATGGTAGAAAAATTAATAAATATGATTTTTTTAATATTGAATAATGAAAAGTACCCATGCTTGAAAGATGTTCATAACTTAGTGACCCAGTAATTTTCAAATTGCATAACAAATGTTGTTATAAAATGGCGCACAGATAAATAATTGTAACATTGTGGTCTTAGGCGTTTCAACATCTTTTTAAGTATTTAAAAGACATTTTTTTTCCCACAAGCTGCTATTTTTTAATTTGTTGGTTAAAATGATGATGAGTATTTAAAGCTTTTATAAATAGTGGAATTTTTTTTTCTTCCCAGCATTAACTGTATGTACATTGTTCCTTCATAGCTTGGTTATGGTTCAGAGAATTTAGTAAGATGCATCCGATATTCTCACTGATTTATATTACAAAGTAGGAAGGGGAAATGGAAAATTGGGTTAGACTAGAGTGCAAGCATCATCACACTATGGGGCTTCAGAAACCACTTGATGGTATCAAGTTCTCAAGTCAGAGATGTACCGTCTATTGATCTCAAATTCAGTTACCAATTATGCCATAAGTCATTTAAGACTTTTGTGAAACTGTTCACTCTGCTATTCTTTCTGCTTTCATATGTTCCCATTATTCTTTTCAACATTCACCTTTCCAAAGCATCACTACCATCTTTCAGCAATGTTTTTAGTTGAGCTCCTTTTGTTAATGATCATCTCTGCGTCACAGCGTCTTTTAGGATGTGGGTATTCTAACATGTTTCCAGACTGTACTGTAGTTGCAGGACTTGGGGTCAGCAAGAAGAGAGGGAGGAAGGTAATAGAATAGTTAAAAATTTTCTTCCAAATTAGAGAACGTGATATGACTGAGGGAATTTTTCAAGTAAATAAGTACTGAGTATGGCTAACATGGTTTTGCCTGCAGGTATCAAAAAATGTTTTCCTATTGAATATTGCTGCCAGGTAGTAAGATGGTAGCAAATAACAGTAGAGAAGAAATGTGAGTCTTATTTCTGGTCTGAAGAGGGAGAAAGTTTTGTGACCAACAAGACTTCCGTGAAATAATGATTTATAATCTAATCTAATATAGTCAAATGATATATAGATGCAACATTTGAAGTATAAAGGGTTATATGTTTCCATATCAAAGCACTTATCAATCTTAAAAATGAGAAAAGGATAGAACTACTTTGTAAAGTTTGATAGGTATTACTAGGTTACCATGTTATGTTACATTCTTGGAACACTACTTGACAGGTAGTAAGGACTATGTGTTTGCTGTTATTATTTTTATTTAAAAAGCACTGAAATAATTCTTAATGTTAAAGAGACCAAGCAATGAGACTATTGCTGTAGTAAGAAAAAAGCTAATACTACTTGGACTCATGTTTACTCAGAATTTATTTCTTTTGGAAATTATTGAAACTTTTAGTGTAAACTTAGTAGTGCTAGAAATGAAATGAAATTTTATGGAGTCTGCATTTTTTATCACAGTTCTTTCTTGTTTTGTTTCTTTATCATTCACTTATCAAACAAATATTTCTTGAGTACTAGGTGCCCATACTGGGAATATACAGTCAATAAAGCAGATGAGAAAAGGCTTCACATTTATGGAATTTATGTTTTAATGACAAATGGATAAAAATATTCATGATGACATCTTTTTTCTGTTTTTAAAAACAACTTTATTGAAGTATCATTGGCACACAATAAACTGCATATACATTTAAAGTAGGAGTGTGATCCATTTTACATACAAATATACCCAGGAAAATCCCCACCATCGAGAATAAAGGACATACCCATCATTTCTAAAAGTTTCCTGGTGCCTCTCTGTGGTCCCTTCCTCTCTCCCTTCCACATCCCCAGGGAGCTAAACACCCCTCTACTTTCTGTTGTAAGCATGTTCTTAAATTTTCTACAGTAAAAGTATAGAGTATATTCTGGTTCTTGTTCTCACTTCTTTCACTCCATACACTGATTTTAGGTTTCCTTCATGGTGTGTTGACTAATAATTCATACCTTTTAGATAAGTGTATCTAATAGAAAGTCTACATTTTGGTTATACATTTACCTGTTCACATTTGCATGGTTCTTAGTTGAGGACTATTGTAAATAATGCTACAATGAACAATTTATGCATAAATATTTTTGTAAATTATGCTTTCATTTCTCTCGGGTAAGCACCTGGATATGGCAGGACAGGGTCATGTGGTAAATGTAACTTAAAAAGTGATTTGGAAATATTTCTTTCCCAGTCTCATGTTTGTCATTCTCTTCAGTGATTTTGGAAGATCAGAAGTTCTGAATTTTGATCAGGCCTAATTTACACGATGACGATGTAATGCTATGCTTTCTCTCTGGAATGGGAGGGGGAAATACTGATTTTTGTTAGTTGCTGTGAATACACTTAATACATTTTTTTTTTTTATACACCTTGTTTGTTTTCTCTGTAAACAGTCACCAATTAGGAAATGAATTAATTCAACAAGAGTAGTTTTCCTTAATCGAGAGTTCCTCGATTAAGTAGCTACAGTCCCATAAAAGATATGAGTGACTTTCATCTCACCTAAGAAATGTGACATTTAAGAGGAAGGACCTCTCTAATAATGTTTTATGGCCCGTGGCCCAGAAACAACCACTATCTCTCTATATTCTCTCCATCTCTGTGTCAAACACACTAATACACACAGAGAAGATGTTTGACAAAATTTTAAAAATAGGACAGGTAAGTGATTAGGAAGGAGAAATATATTTTAGAGTCCCGGTACAATTTCTACTAGAATCAACTGGGATCTAACAATCTTGTTAGAAATAATAAGATTGAGATTCAGTAATTTTGCATTGTAAAAGTGCTCTAAGAAAGTTTATTTTAGACAAATATAAATCAACACTGAGCTAGAGAAACTGGAGTGGTGATAATCAAAGCAATAAGGATTCTGAGTTGCTTATTAGTGTTGGTATCACCAGTGTCAACGCAGTATCTGATTTTTCAGATGGGAGTTGAAATATGCTGATTTTGATTCTCATTGCTATTTATTTCTGATTTGCAGTTGAATTGCCTGAGTAGAAATTGTTAGGATTGTTTAAAGGAAGGGGGAAAAGGCAGAGTTATGGGTAAGTTCCTTTAGCGCTTTTTCTAATAGCAACTGAATTACTTTATGCAGATAAATGATGACAGAGAGTTGACTTCATTCTAGTCACCAACACTCAATATCAAAAAAAATTAAAAAGAGGTAGATGATTTAAATGAAAGAATTTAATGTTGGCATTTCAGATGTTCTGAGCGATTCAGAGAGCATCTAATTCACACTTTTCATCGTGCTGTTTTAGTGTGATTTCACTTGGTTCCATCTACAGTATAAACAGTTCATATTCCTTTTGAATCCTTAGTGCTGAGTTACAAGAACTAAAGATTACCTCCTCACTGTTTGTACTCATGTAAGTGTATCTGTAGTTCTAGTTTTCTATTTTCTTAATTATAAGCGTTTTAGAAATGGAAACTATGACAACTATGAACTTTGCAATTTCTTGATTTTTAATAAATCTTGATTTCTTATAAATCACTTAGATTTATAAGCGCCTACTTAGTGATTGCTGTTGAGTCATAGTGCCAGTGAAGTTAATTGTTTATAAAATGAGTTGTCCTCTCTATCTGACGGTAATGTCATGATTTGTGGGGAGAGGAGGAACCAGGAACATACCAGAGTCAATATAACGCCACCTCATCCTTCTGACCTCTCTGACTAACCTAGAAAGTTTTATTTTCTTAGTTAGCTCAACATTGCTTTTGAACAAGAAGATAAAATACCATTTTCAAAGAATCATCACTGACAACTCATAATAACTAGAAATGAACCTCAGCTTTTCAATGTCAACCAAAATACTTTTAAATTACCTCATTAACCCTGTTAAGGCTGAAACATTAACTCATGTAATACTAACCTTTGAGGGGGAAAAACTTTTAATGGCTCAGTGCTGCTTGAGAACTCATGCAGAAATAGGTATTATCCTAACCATTAATTTACTTAAATTGTTTTGGTTTCTTTTGCATTTGGTTTCAAAGAATTAAATTTGGACTATTCATGCTTTAGATCCAGTCAGAACATTAAATTCTGAGTGGTTTGTCTGTGACCTGTGTTAAATTTATACTGGCATCAGGGAACTAGAAATCATAATTGAGGGTGACTCTTGATTGACTCGGGAGTAAGTAAAGGAACTAAAGTTAAATACGGTAAGCTAAATACAATGAAATTTCCTAAGCACTCATGATTTTATTGGGAATTATTCCTTTTGAAGTACAGAGAAAAATGTCTGGAGAAACAGAGCTGAGTTATTTTAAATGTTTAGAACAAATCAACTAAATTGTTTTCAGAGAACAGACTTCTTACTTGTGAATTAAATTTTACATAGAAATTATCAGCCTCATTTTACTTTGAATTCAGCTACTTAATCCTAGTCCTGGAATTTTTCTTGGGAAGTTTTGTTTTGTTTTTTGACATGCCTACAAATAAATTAGTAAAGGCTACATATGGACTTTTGAGAGAGTAATATAAATAATGTGTTCTTTAAGATCTGTTACCCGTATGTCTAAATTTAGAATGTTCGTTTATTCTTTCAGTAAATTGTTTGAGTGGATTTTTGTTTTTTAGGGTTCTTCCTTTAGAGCCAGTGAAGGAATCCTTTGTCAAATGAAGGCTGCGTACATGGGGCGTGGCTGCAGGCGTTGATGTGTGCAGTGCCTGTGAGGTCTACATACCTGTCTGACTTCCCATCGCTCAAAATTAATTTAGTAATACCTGTTACTACCTATTAACATGGGGGAAGACTCTCAGGCTGCTGATAATTATCAAAACTCTTCTCATGTACTGGCTCGGTCATCTTCTATCCTAGCATTTCCAGGACGGTCTTGATTTTACATATTTGTGCCCTGGTATTATTATGATTCGAAGTGCACCTACCTCAATTTTGAGACTACTCTTTCTCTAAGAGACTTTCCTCTCACATCTGGCTTCTCTGTTATGACATTGCTTTCCCTCCAATTTCTTAATAGCTTCTTTCTCCATTTCTGATTATTCCCTTTCAAAGTGCTGTCTTCCCATAATTAAAATGGCTCCTATATTTTAATGACCCGCAAAAAATATTCCTAAGCTAATTAGAACATCTGATTCAGAATAAAATGTGTCAATGTGAACTGGAATGAAAGTACTTGTTGTGATGCTTTCCAGAGTATAATTGGAGATAGTAATCTTATTTGGAGAACTTTAAGAGGAAGAGAGTCTAGACCCAAAAAAATAAAACTGTTTCATTCAGTGACAGCTCAACTGAATATTTTAATGTACTTCTGCATGTTTTTGAATCTACAGAGATGTCTTAAATGAGAATGAACATTTTCAATAAAATAAAATTTGAGTTTAAAACCTCTTAAATTTGAAGAAAGCATGTTTGAATGAAGTCCTTTAAAAGTTTGTAAAGTGTTTCTTGGCTTTAAAAAGAAAATTAAGGATAAAGCTGTAGTGCTACAATGTCAACTCACTAAAAATAAAAAGTTCTACAAGTTATAAATCAGTTGGACATACTAAATTAATTAAAATGCAATTTGTTGAAATATATTTTGAATGCCAAAAGTTAAGGCATAAAAAAAAAAAAAAAAACTCTAATAGAAAAGTATTCAAAAAGTTGAGTAATCAAAATCAGTTTATCCTTGGGTGAGTTAACCTTTAGTCATTTCACCTAAAGCCAGTAAATTATTCCCTTTTCTAATTTTCATCCTCTTTATTAACTGTAATCATAGAAAATAAAGTGGAAGCAGCCTAGGAGTGTCACTGAGTTGTGGTTTACCAACATGATGGTGCACTGTCATGAAAATTTCTCACCCAGTTGGCTTGACAGTTTGTCAGATGACTTTCCATAGGAAACAATAGTACCAATTTCTGGTCCCTCCAGCTCCATCGCAGACAGACTCACCACTCTCTCTGGAAACAGGTTGGCACCTTGGTGAAGTGTGGTATGGCGTGATTCCAGGTTTGTTTGTTGACACTTGGACACGTATTCTCAACCCAGATGCTTAGTTCCCTCAGTTTCCTGTGCAGCGAGCTCCCTGTGTTTGCTGTATTGGTAATTTACTTCGTTAAGAATGTGCGCAGGGCGAGCAGACAGTCCATTATTGACTCAGTGTTTTATTAACTATATTGCTTGTTATCTGGGAATCTTATTTCAAGAATAAATAAACCCTGAAGTGACGCATGTGTTTCCTTGGGTGTGTGAATTAAATAATCTTACAATTCACACTAAATAGCATGTTATTATTGAGGAGGTAATACAGATGCCTTGTTTGCTGGTGGGGGTGGAGAGACTTATCTGGAGTGGTATTTTAATTTGAGTCATTGGTGCTTCCTTACAAATATTTTTCAAAATCATTAGACCTATTAAAATAGTTTCCATATTTACACACAGTGTCACAGCTCATTTTCGTTGTGTGAGCTGATTGCTTGCAAACAAGAACATGTATGGCACATTCAGGATCGTCGCATGTGATGAATTCTTTCAGGCCTCCTGTAGGTTCTTCAAAGACCCAGCTACAGTTTATTTTGCATTAGCTTATCTTTTGCTTACACAGAACTCAGTGCGATAATTTCTACTCTGTGATGATTAGGGAAGTATAGTTTTTCTTTGTCGTTTTATGAAACAGAACCAGAAGGAAAGGTCTTAATGGCATAGATTTTAATACTCAGTATAAAAAGATGGCCTTTCCAATAATTGGCTCCGTCTGATCATGAAACTAACATCTCAGCAAGTAATATATATTTTCTAACTGATCTTGTTTAAAAGGATTATGCTCTTGTCCTTTGTTGTATGTTATAGGAGTTATTTTTCATTGTGGAAAAAGCTGAATTTTAAGGCTCCTACTAAGCCTCTCTTTTGATTCTTATCCACCCTCCACCCCAAGAAAAATAATAAAGGAACTGGATGAAAAATAGCATTGCCGTTTCTTAGAACCAATGTTCTAAATATATATTTAAATATGAGTATTATGTAAAGTAATTGTCAGATTACTATATAACTAATAAGCTAACATGTTACAAAAAGCACATAATTGAAGTAACCAACTCAGTTGTAAACAGTTTCATTGAGTTTAAGTTCAAGGTCTAGTGCCATTTTCAGATATTGTTGAGTCTTTATAAAAAGCAACTTAACATAAGCAAAAATTACTTACAATTTTGTTCACCCTTTTTAAAGAAGAAAAGAATTTTCTCCTTAAAATGCAAATTAAACGTACTTTTTTATGGTTGGTTTACAATCCTGGCAGTTTGACTGCTTACCTAGATACTAAAGCTTAAAATATACTTTGAATGATACCTTTATAGTAGTTTTAACTACAGTGAATATTAGATGAAGTATAGAACTTGTTAACTGCAGAATATTTCATGAACATAAGCTCGGAAGAATGAAAATTGTTAAAGTTCTTGAAAAGGATATACTCAGCTTTATAATGATTCCTATTTTAAATTCATTGGCACTTTACAGAGGGTAATAATCTCAGTTTCAAATGTTTGGTGGGCAGTAATTATTGAGGCTATCAATCCTGTTTTATTAAAAGAAATGCCATGAAATGTATTTGTTTGAAGCACTTTAAATCGCCTTATTATTGAGTATGTGTTACCATGGAAACCACAAATGGCGCCTTTAGAAAAATAACGTAGGAGAGTGGCTTTCCTTTTAAGTAGAACCTGAGAAATTACAAACTGTATTCAAGAGTAGGTAACTCTAAAGTTAAATTTTTTGACAGCGATTGCATCCTACTGAGACATGTACTGCATGTGAAACTGTGAAGCCTTGTGTGTGTGCAAGTGTGCTAGAACACAAAACATATGGAAAGTGATAAATTGGACTTCATTAAAGTTAATGTTTGATCATCAAAATACACCATTAAGAAAACAAAGGCAAACCACAGATTGGGAGAAAATATTTGCTCCACATGTATCGGACGAAGAATTGTGTTTGGAATAAATAAAGCAGCTTTACAACTGAGCAACAGGAAGACAGTCACTCAGTTTTTTTCGAAAGGACAGATTTGTGTAGACTTTTCTTCAAAGAAGGTATGCCAGTGGCCAATTAGCCCATGAGAAGATGCTCAGCCCTACCATACTCAGAGAAGCACAGATTAAACCACAGTGAAAAGCCACTGCACACTCATTAAACTGGCAAAAGATGAAAAGGACTGACCATATTTAGTGTTCATACTGTAATTAATGTTAATTTACTCCAATTTGTCATTTAAAATCTACTTCTATATTTAGTGTATAGAAAAGCAGTGTATCCTTACATTTATTTTCTAGTTTTGTTCTGTTAGGTTAATTTTTCTTATTTTCTATCCTTATGTCTTAAAGTGCTATATCCATATAGTATGGAAGTTCAAAATTATGTTCAGAGATGATTTCATCACTCTCATCCCCATAGTAGTTCTTACGTACAAAAATGTGTAATGTTACCTATGATAGGGGTTTTGACTCCACATGGGTCATCTTTTATCTTAAAGACACAATTTTCTCAATAATAGCCCAAGAAGGCAGTCATCCAGCCTCAACTTAAAACAGGCACATTGGTTATTTCACTGCTTTACAAGACATTGTATTTTATTCTCACTTGCCGAAATTGTCAGAAAATTAGCAGTTTAGCCTCCTTTCAACTTAATTAGTCCTGATTCTGATTTCAGTAATTCTTAAAATGCTTTCAAGCATTTTAAAAGACAACTATGAACATTGTTTTTTTTCAACTCTAAGTGCTTTTCCACACATACCTCAAATGCTCACAACAGCCCTTCTGGAATTGTTTGACAGCTTCTTAAATATATCACATTCTCTGACTTACTCCTACTATTTTTTGAAACTAACTTGAGTGTTTGCGTTTTGAGCCATTCTTTATTTGATACAGTTTATCTTCCCTCATGAGCCCCTCCCTCTGAGCAAAATATAATTTAATATTTGTCATGAAATACCTTTTCTGGAACAAACTAGAATATTCCAGGATGTTAAGTGCCAAATGAGCTTAGAACGAAACATCCATTTATCTAATACCTGTATTTTTGTTAAAATGGTCTGCCTCCATTCGTGCGTCTCTACCTGTGTGTGTGCTCGCTGGTTACAAAGATCTCTCCTGTCTTAAATATCTTCCTTGCAGTTGGATTGCTTTTCTTAACTTGATTATGTTTCTATTGCAGTTAACCTCTATGTGAGATCCCAATTCAACCTATTGCACTGTTTTTTACTAATACTATCAAAATTCAGAAATGCTGATTCTTTAGTGACCTGATCTAGTATAAGGAAGCCACTGATGTGACTGGTTTCGGAGAAGCTAAGTAAAAGGAGATGATGTAAAAAGCAGGAGCAGATCAAGTTGGATGATAGAAATCAGTTACCGTTATGTTCTTACGTCGGTATGTTTGAAGACAATCTCCGAGTACTTCTTTGCTTCACTTTAACTCCTTTACATGAGTCATTAAAACTTGATATACTTTCGGGGGCCCTGGTGGGGTAGTGGATGGGTCAGTCACCTCCAAAGGAGCTCAAACCATATACCCCTGGGATCAAGTCCCAGGTCCAGGGGGAAACAACTAGTGTGAACAACTAAATGAAAATTAGAAAATAAAGTGCTTCTTCCTCCTCTCTTCCTGCCTGCCTGCCTACTCACCTTCATTCCTGCCTGCACCTTTCCTTTCAAATACAAAAAAATGAAAAACAAACCATATACTTTTATTAGGTAGATTTTTCAAATGATGGGCATGTATCTTCTATTTTTAAAAATTATTTCCAAGAAATAAAACTAACAGGAGGGAAAAAATAGAATGGGTACAGAGAGGAGCAATTGTTGAGAGCAATTGTGGAGAAAGGAATTAACTTACTCCTCTAGTGATCTTGGAAGTATGAACAACTCTGAGGGTGTGGAGTAAAGAGTGGGGAGAAATGTTAAGTATGTATGGATTCTAGAGCTTTTCAGATACAGTCTGACGACATGGAATGTGTTATACCCATCAGGCAATTAGAGTTTCAAACAAAATTTTGTGTCTGACGGTTGTTAGGTGAGTGGCACACCCACATTTTTATGGTGGTTACGTACTACCTTCTGGTCTCACCACTTCAGGATGCCATTTTCGCCATATAATTCGAGGGCCTAGCTCACTGACCGTGTACCCACCGCCATTATTGGCCTGCAGAGACTAGTCTATCACTGTGCTGTGTAAGAATGCTAGCACGCTCCTCACGAATGAATTTCATACTGAACTGGTAAATACAGTATTTTCAGGACCCTTCTGGAGGTCAGAATTGAGGGGTGGCTGACAAGGTCTTATCACTGATAAATCCCCTTTAACACTTTAGATACTTCCCTCTCCAGTAAACTAAGGAAGTTCTAGAATTATACCTTCTGCTGGCACAGTCAATCTTGGGCTGGATTTCAGTCAACCAACCGAATTGTTAGATCTCCTGTCAGCCAATCAAATTAGTATGTTGAATCCAGAATCTTGACTTGCCACGTCTATATAAACAAGTTTTATTTGATTCAACGTTATCTTCCACTACCCCAAAACCCTTCAAATCCATTTTCACGTAAGGTTCTTTTAAGTTTCTGTCTCTATGAACTGGTAAAATCTTGTAATTGGGGGTGGGGGGAAGGCATACTTTATTGTTTATTGATAAAGAAAATTAAACAATTCCTTAAAAAGCCTCCTCTATCTCGTTCATATGCAGCTAAAAGAAAGTACTTGACATTTAGCACATGGTATGTAAAAATCTCCATAAGTAAATTTACCATTTCATTTTTATAGAAATTTTAATGCTTTCTTGACATCATCACAGCTAACAGTGTTATTAAACTTTATCCCACTGGATTATGGGATTTCCTTGTTTTCAGCTTCAATAGCATTTTCCTGAACTTCTTTTAAATGCTCACCAATATCCTCCTTGAAAATCATCAAGCTTCTATTCCTAATTCAAGGCCCTTTCAACTGTTGCCTATATCTTTGTCCCAAAGCCACTGCCACCGGTTGTACGTTTTGCTATAGCAGCATTCACTTCCAGGTACCAAAATCTGTCAGTTTTCTATTGCTGAATAACCATTGACCTAAACTTAGTGGTTTCAGGTGGCTTATGGCACTTAGTGGCACTTCTTTGGACATCTTTGCTGGGTACAGGATTCTTGGCAGACAATTATTTTAAAGGCTTTATTTTTACTGCCCATGTTGCGATTCCTTTGCTAATGAGTTTTTTCAGCCAAAAGGAGTTGTTCACATAATTTGTTAGATAGTGACTGCTTAGCGAATGAGAGCGATTTCTTCAAAAATGGTTTTCCTGAAAGAACCAGAATAACATAAAAGGACAAAATGTGTCAAGCTGATGCAGATTGCCTGTTTATTGAATCCCAGTTTTCCCAGAGGGTCAGTTTGGATACCTTGCACGTACTCTTGAAATAAAATTAAAGGGAAAAAAAAAAACTTGTGAAAGTAAATAGCTTGATTGCTTTCTTTGACTGTCATTGCCTTGTAAGTTGGTTACCTACACAATAGGAGACTACCGTGCTGGAACATGAATTACTAATGATGAAGATATTCTATTTCAACAACATGCTTTGGAAAATATCTGGTCTGTGTGGTAGATAAATGTATTGACTACATTAATTTTAAAAGTTCTTCTGATAACTGGAAATCTAGATCTGTATCTTTATCTTTATGCTAGTGTATATGAATACCGTCTGTATTTAACTTGTATCTTGAAGATTTTTAAGCAGTCTTTTTTGCAATGTCAAGACTTCTATTTTTTCCAGCTCCACTGACATATAATAGTAACATCCTTGAAGTATCTACCATGCTTTCATAGACATTGTGAAGGAGTTCCTACCTTCAAGTTAATCAGCAAATCCATCACCATATATATATATATATATATATATATATATATATATATATAGTGTGTGTGTGTGTGTGTGTGTGTGTGTGTGTGTGTGTGAACACTTCCATTCTATTCTCCCAGTAAATATCAATCCCATATATGGTGCAGTATTGTCCACTATAGTCATCACAATCCTGAGTTTATCCCTTATTATCATCGCAAGTTTGTCCTCTTTTATCAGCCCCAGTCCCCATTGTACTATGTGCCTCTGGCAAACACCACAATTCTCTGCTCTTGTGAGTTTGCTTTTTGTCTTACTATTTCCTTAGATTCCATGGTGAACTGATACCGTGCAGCACTTCTCTTTGGCTTCTTTCATTTAGCGTAACGCCCTCCAGCTGCATCCATGTCACAAATGGCAGGATTTCCTTTGAAAAGACTGAATAATACTCCGTCATCTATGGGTACATCACAACTTATATCCATGTATCAATTGATAGGCGCTTAGACTGCTTCCATAGCTTAGCTGTTGTGACTAATGCTGCCATGATCACAGGAGTACAAGTAATGATTTACTGTATTTATTTATTTATTTTTGGCTGTGGACCAGAAGTGGGATTACTGCATCAGCTGGTCATTCTTCTATTTTTCAATTTCTTGAAGAAGCTCCATACTGTTTTCCACAGCGGCTGTGCTGGTTTACATGCCCACCAACAATTACATGAGTTCCCTTTTCTCTACATCCTCACCAGCGGGCATTATCTCTTGTCCTTTTTATAATTGCCATCCTAGTAGGCATTGTGGTGTGACTTCCTTTTACATTTTGGAGATTCATCTCATTGTATATATGGTTCGCAAATATTTTCTTCCATTCTGTCGGTTTCCTTTTCACTTTGTTTCTGGTTTCCTTTGCTGGGCAGAACATTTTTAGTTTGATGTGATTCTCCTTGTTTACTTTTACTTCAATAGTCTTTGCTTTTGGTGTGAAATCCAAAAAACCACTACCAAACCCATGTCAAGAAGCTCACCACCTACATTTTCTTCTAGGAATTTTATGGTTTCAGGTCTTCGGTTCAACTCTTTAGCCAATTTGAGTTTATTTTTATGTATGTTGTAAGAGTGTAGTTCAGTTTCATTTTTTTGCACATGACTTGACCGTAATGTTTTCTCAATACCACCGTTTATTGAAGACATAGTATATTTTTCCACATAGTATATTTTTGGGTCCTTTGTTGAAAATTAATTGACCATATATGCATGGATTTATTTCTGGGCTTTCTCTTCTGTTCTGCTGATATGTGTACCTATTTGTATACCAATTACATATTGTTTTGGTTACTTTATAGCTTTGTAATACAGTTTGAAATCAGGAAGTCTCCTGCCTCCAGCTTTGTTCTTTCTTACAGTTGCATTGGTTATCCCTTTTTTATGTCAGAAATTAAATATTTGAAATACTAAAAATACTGCACTGGTTGTCAGGGTGTTGTTTGGGTCTATGAAAATTTTAGAAGCATAGCTAACAGAAGAACTCCTAAGAGGTGAGAATTAAAGAGCAGATCAACTTGAATTTTGATGCTTCTTGCCAGCATACTTTACTCCCACATGCTTTATACCAATGTATACTGTCAACTACAGTCCCTGAGCAGGACACTGTCTTCCCTTCTGTTCTTCCCTATTTAACGTTAATGAATAAAATCCCTGCTCTTTGCTTCTTGATTGGGCATAGAGATGGAGAAAGGGAGAAGGTGACTGTAATGAGTAGGTTGGTGAGAGAGTTAGAAGCTTTCACTGAGTAATCTGATTGTGAGTAGTATCAGTTACTTGTTGAGTACTATTTATAGGCCAGGCTCTGTTAGAAATACTTCACATGAACCATCTCATTGAATCCTTACAGTTACCTTCCCAGGTAGCAATTACCATTTCCCCTCTTCTATTGAGGAGGAAGGGTTGTTATTCTTTGAAGAGTTATGCCCCCAATGTCATTTCTAAGAAAGGATTTCTAGGTTTGGGTTTTTTGATTCCTTGCTGCCTACCACCTGAGGATGGTAACACTAACTAATTAGAGATGACATTTATTTAGCATTTGTTAAATGCAAGGCATTGTCCTCCATGCTTTACATGGATTAGTTAACTCATGTAGTCAAGTCCTTGCGGCTGCCCTGTGAGGAACTTGCTCGTCTTCTCTTCCCCTTGTAATGAGCGAAGAAGCTCAGAACATGAAATCACTTTCTGTGTCACCTAGCTATGAGAGCCAGGCTCAGGATCCCGGCTCCAGAATCTAGCTTGAAGATCCACATAGTATTGCAAATCCCAGAAAAGTCCCTGGTCTGGGACTCAAGAAATGTGCGAGCCAGCTGTCCTGAGGAAATCCCTTTCCTCTCTGGCATGCTGTTCTTTCCTCTCTGAAAACGGACTATGTGTTTCTGGATCATTCCTGAAACTCTTCTAGTGCTACCATTTTAGAATCCCTCCGATGAAAAGGACTAAGCAAACCTGCTGCTTCTGATTCATCCATTAGTAAGGACGATCTTCAGTAGCTCTTATCCCATAGCTTCTGGGATTGTACCCAGAAGATGCTCAGCTGATGCAATGCGATGCCTCACCCTTTCCGAACACCTCAGATGCCTTCACATCTGTAGAGAACTGGGCTCTGCACCCCAGTGCAATTACCTTTGAAAGCTATTTGGAAGGAATGTCATATGACCCCACTGCATGTCTGGGGGGAAACCCACAAGTGGGAAATATACTCTTAAATTAAAAACAGTTGAAACAGTTGAAAAATATATATACATATGTATGCATATGTATATATAATATGTATATGTATATACATATATACATACATATGTCATCTCCCGATACACTTGAAAAAAGAATTTAGCTACAATATGAAGCGCATGTTTTTTTCTCTAAACAATTCACTGGGTCATCCAACTTTCACTGTTCAAGTTCTGTTGTCCAGATTTCTAGCCAAGTACTTGATTTTCACTCCCCAACATTTCACAAAATCAGGAAACAGCCATTTTTCTGGCATGGATCACCTAAATCCTTGGGGCCTTTCTTAGTTCAAACTGAACACAGAATCAACTAAAATGGTATTTGAAAATAAATCGAGGACTATGTCAGGCAACACCTCCTTTTTCTTTTGGATATTTCCTTATTTTATGCTTTTCTCCATGAGTTCCACAGGTAGATGGTAAGCCCTGTAACCTTGGTACTTACCTTCTTCCCTTGTGTGTATGGCAGCTGCTTCTTCCCATGGTCCTCTCCCTCCCCTCCCTGAGCACCTGTCTTTGTCCCCCACCCCCAACCATACATACAGTCATGCATGTGCACACACACTCATCCATATACACACACATCGTCCCATGGTGCGTCGTTCTGGGCCCTTGTCACTTGGACACAGACCTAACTGATGCAAAGTTAAAATACATATTCATAACTGAATATGAGCTCAAAAAATCAGAAATACCTTTAAATCTAGGTGAGGAAGTTTGGAAATGAAAACAAGCTATCTTCCATCTGTTTCCATACATCTAAAGGGTCTAAAGTTAGCCTGGATTGTATATAGCACAAGAAAAAATTGGGATTTCCTTATGTGCTCATCTTTAACAATGGTATTTAAAATTGAATCTAGAAAGAGAAAATTAAATGTGTCTTTACATTCAATTATTAAACATGCTAAGCCATAAAATTTTCCTCCTTAATGGCGCCGTCCTGTCTAGAGGAGAGTTCTCCACCCACAGTGTTACTAGGAGAAATTTTTCCTGTTGGCCTGTCGCTTCCACGTTCAGTACCCATTGGTTGGAGGCCTCATTTGTTCATTGGACACAGTCAAGCATTTAGATTTAAAGTGAAATCTGCACAAGTCTTTCTGAGAACTTTACTCTCCCTACATTGAATTTTTCCCCATATCCTCTTGAACTAAAAATGAGATTCTAGCAAAGCTCACAGAATTTCTTTGGAGGAAGCATGAGAGATTTTCCCAGCTTTTGAAGCACTGTACATATAGTATGTGCCTTCCCTCTTCTCCTCCAAGTAACTAACATAGCAATGCACCATTTAAAAAAGACAAAACAGGCTGTGACCAAAAGCAAATATTATCAAAGGACTTCCTCTTTCTATAGTAAAGATGACAAAGGTGCATTTGTTCCACAGGCGACATGATCTCACTCCTTAAGGCTTGTCACAGCACACACCGCCCTCAAAAATTGTCCTGGTGACAAGCAGTCAGGCTTTCGCATCCTGGGGGTCCCCAGCAAGGGTCACACAGGCAGACTCTGATCCCCTGGCAGCCTGCTTCTCCCAACAGTATTCACGAAGAACACTATCATGTAAGAAAGGAGGAAAGAAAGAGCATTTGCACATTTAAAATATAATCTGCTCAAATTAAGATGGAGTGAGTTAAAGTTCACAAAAGAAGAAAGCAAGTGAGTTCTCTTGGGGAAGGGGAGATGGGACCTTTGAATAGAATCCAGGGATTTGAGTGTTAAATGGGAGTCCCAGGAAGAGATGATAAAATGGAGGAAATATTTCTGGAGGTAGAATACAATGAAAGGAGAGAGACTTGCATTGAAAAGTATCTCCCATCTTCTGAATTAGAGGAATACACAAGACCAACACTGAGGCATATTGTGATCTTTCTGTACATGGTGCATAAAAAGAAAACCCCAAATTTACTGGGGGTGGGATGGGAATTACATAACAAGATAAAAAGCAAAAAGGGCAAACATTACGCCTTCTTCCTTTACTTCACAGATGATGCTCGCTCTTTGATGTGTTACCCATCCTGCGTCTGCTAGGAAGGCACGACTCCTTCCCAGTGCACGCATTCTTCTGTAACACAACGTGGAGACGAGCATCTGTTTCTGAGCCTGCAGCTGCCCCTCCTCCCGGGAGCAGCCGTGTTTTCTGCATGTGATAACATTTACCCCTTCCCTTTGGCCGTGCCTTGTCATTTTATGGCCGTGAACAACTTTCATCTGTAATCATGCACGATCCTTTCATTCAGTATTCATGCCTTAACCCTGATTGTCTCTTACTGGAGCTTGTAAAGTCTTACCCCATTCTTTTTCTTGCTGCATAATAGCCTTACCCCTTCTAGTCCTCCTTCCCCAACCTCACAATTGGTTCAGTGTCTGTAATCTGAGCAGATCACTCACTGCTTTAGGATTATGGCCTTTGTCCTCCCTTCAGGGACAATCATCTCCCCTTTAGAGGGCCCCTGTAATATACTCCCTCCTACAATTGAGCCTGGTATTCTTTTCTCCTTTCATTGTGCTTCGGAAAACTCCATGTTCTATTTTCCCGGATGCAATGTGATCCTTCTCAGAATTCCACTCAATCTTACAATAGTAATCTGTATTATTAGCCAGCTGGTATCCTTCTCACAGACAGATAGGCCTCATGTCCCAGAAACCTTTCATGACGTGTCTGGTTAACCTATATTGTTTTCACCTTTCATTCTTTTTGGACGTGCATATGGCATCTGCAGACTTAACTGAGATCTTTAAGTCTGGTGATTACCTGCCTGCTCCATGCTCCCTACTTTAGGTTGTCAGATCCTGGATTCTCCTCCACCCCGAGGACCTTGCCACACTAACAGCATCATGATGAGATCAGTGGTCCTCAGTCTCTGTTTTTACCATGTTACTCCTAGGATCTAGGATTGGGGTGGCTCTGGCTCTGAGGCTTGGGACTTTCAGTCTGGCACTTTGGCATCTGATCCCTGCCCCATAATGACCTGGGTACCCCCAAAGTGATCATATAAGTTTTTCCATCCCACCAATAAAGTCCAGATCCTCATTAATACTCTTGTAATATAAAAGCTCCAAGCCAGGAACTCCCACCTGCTTCTTCCATAGTCCAACTACTAGGAGAGCCCGAGGGGAGGGATATGGCTTTATCACTTACCGGGGTGTGCAATGGTGACCAGTTGTTTCCACGCCCCGCCCCCTTGGGTCAAGGGGATTTAAGAAGAAGGTAGCAGGGGGAGTGCTGCGGATCGTGGTAACAGCCTGTGTGCGTGGGTCCTGGGAGAGGTGCGTGCAGCGTGATTTCCAGGAGACATTTCTGCTCTGGTTTCATGAGTGGTGGAATAGCAGTCTGACCTGAGACCGTATCCCAGCCCTTGAAGCCACTGTTCTGGGCCCAGGGCAGTCCACTGGTGGGGGGAACTCGGCCTTGTTTCAGAGGGACCCTACATCTGTCCCACCTCTCCGTAGCTTACCTTGATTGCTCTAGCTTCTGAACCCCCGTGGGTCTTGTGATGTGTAATCTAGGCCCACAGTCTTATTTATATTTCCAAAAAACTCTGAAAGCACCTGAAGTTTTTCCGCAGTCATTTTGCACCAAATCTGACCTCAACTGCTGACTCTCATGAAGTGATCAAGGGTCATTACTTTCTTCACCTCATGCAGCTGCTCCTGTTTTCCACCATAGAAAGGTATATGCTTGATTCTGGGGTTCTGTACCAGACCCTACTAGAGAGGTGGTATCAGTACGTGGAATAAGTACCTGTCACATTTCTAAGGATCTGAACAATTCTCAGTCCCAAAATGCATCTGTTCCTGAAAGTTTCAGACGAGAACATATAACTGGTAGCATTATGGACATATGATCAGATCAGTAGGGCGGGGGCCTATGCTTGCAATGTTCTGAGTGCTGTGGTAAAAAAGAAAAAGTAAAAGCATAAGACAGAATTCCCACTTTTTAAAGAGAGGGAGGGAGGAAGAAAGGAAGGAAAGAAAGAAGGAAGAAGAGGTAGAAGCAGCATTTTATTTATTTTGTTTGTTTCTCAAAGGGAGGAAGGGAAGAAAGGAAGAGAAGGAAGGAAGAGAAGGAAGGAGGCATTTTTATTGATTTATTTTGTCTTTTCCTCCCAATCCAGGGCTTAGAACCTGGGTCCTTGGGCCTGACATGGTCCACACCCCAGCTGTCTCGGCTGCCTGAGCCACAAGACACACCCAGACTTCCCACTCTTAAGCACCTTGCTTTGTTGTCTGTTGGAAAGACAAACCCCAGGAAGCAAGAGAAGGGACCTATAAGATTTTTAGCATCCCCACTCGGTGGAGGACCACCAAGATGGGGTTATTTCAAAGCACAGACTACTCATTTCCAGTCCAAAGAGAGCTCTGTACAGCTGAGTCCTCAGAGACAGCAGATCCACACATCCGTCGGCTCTCAGGCCACACTCCCCTGCACCATGGCACTTCTCTTAGTGTGTCTGAACTAACTGCAGAGACTAATCGCTGCACCGCTGCTGTATCAGCAGCAATTTCCCATGGCTCCCAAGGCATCCTCACTGGTCTGAATAGATCCACCCAGGGACACCCACAGCCTAGGACCATTCCAGCTTGGTCAGAGAACAGATCACTCATGTCACCTTAAATATTATTAATTTGTTGTTGTTAAAGGCAAGCTTCAGGAAGGAATGAAGGTGAGTAGGCAAGCAGGTAGGAAGAGAAGAAGAAACATTTATTTATTGTATTTAGTTGTTCATCTTGGTTGTCCCCCCACCACCTGCCCCGGAACGCGAACCCACGTCTTTGGGATGTATGTGGACCGTGCTCGGCCGGAGGCAGCAGAGCCAACCGCTACTCCACCAGGGTGTGCCAATACTGTTAACACTGAAGAAGTTTTCATTCGCTCCCTGCACTTTGAGTTCTTTATTTTAGAATGGAAATGCTCACGTCAACACAGAGTGACTGACTCTGTTCTCTATCCAGTGAAGGAATGCCATCTTGCAGTAGTGTTTACGAATCACAGACACAGTGGATGACCTGTTATTTGCAGTTCCGTGAGCCTGTTTGGCGGGCTAATAAAAGATTCTTATGCTCTGGTTGGCCATTTCAATTCTATATATGCATGAAAATAAAATGCTATTATAACTAAAGCTTACTTTCAGTAAGCAATGTCTCTTGACTCACGGAAGAGTAATTAATAGTAATAACCTACCTAATAAGTTCCTGTCTCCATGAAAACCAGTCGATATTGCCACTGTCAGGGAAACTGAAGCCATAGAAAAGACCTTTCGCTCACTCTAAAGTGAAAAACACATCCCCTGCCAGTGTATCAGCTGCTTACCTTTCCTTCTCAACTAACTAGCTCTGTGAAGCATCCTTCTAATCACTGATGCATTCTTAGTGCCACATCGTGAGTTCGAGTCCCACTCAAGGTGCCTTTGTGCAGGTCACCGAAGTCTAATGCCTGTGGACAGCAAAATGCCAAACTGGGATTCTAGTGATTTCTGTAGTTCAAACATAACTCCCTACTTAGGGTTTTATATTTATAAAATTGAAAGTGAATATTAGCTTTCCATGATGGCTGATTTCTTTCTGTTCTCACCAGTTTTACTGTGATTGAGTTATCTCCCTTCAGAAGGAGAAACTGCATAGTTACCTCTATTTTATTTTTTTTCCTTTCAGAAAAATGGTGAAAAAAGAAAGCGATTCAATTAAATAGAAGAAAAATACTTGTAATTAAATATGTTCAAGGAATTCCTTAGACGGCTTATGGAATAATGATTGTGAAACCAACAAAGACCATTCCATAAATCATTTTCTACCTTTTATTAAACCCATCAGTGGAAAAAAAAAAATATATATTACTAGTAAAGGAAATGATTCCTATATTATCTTTCCTTTAAGTAGGAAGGAATGTAGAATGGTAGTATGTTGCATTTAGTATATTATCTATTGTTTCAGGATCTAAAACATGTTGAGAATGAATGATTTTAGGAAGTTCTTTTTTTTTTTAACTTTCTTATCCTTTTTGCAAAGAATAGCATAAATAATTAACTAAGAAATTTTTACCAGGGTATCTGTTTCCTGTGCCATGAGTTAAGGGTCAGAGATTCCTTTGAAATTACTTAATTTTAAAAACAGAAAAAGGAACTTTCTCAAAGGCAAAGCTACATTAATGTATAAAAATATGGTAGCATTTTTAAAGAAACCCACATTCATTTGACATGCCCCCATCTTTTCAAACACATACCTAATTTTTCTTTCATTGATATATGAATGTAGATCTAGAAGGTTTGAAATCAAGAATGAACTTAGATGCTGGATTAAATAACAGCTTTGGGAAGGCCCATCTTATTAGTTTCTAGAGAGGATTAGAACTTGGTTCTTATTTTAGTAGGTAAAATTTTAGCCATTACTACAATGATGTCAAACATGGGATACTTTTGACACATTTCTACCGAGAACACATCTTTTTACAAGACACCATGTGATAGTGTGATGGGAAATAGTTCTGCATTTAGTGGCTTGAAGTACAATCTATACCTGACGTAGAAGAAATAATTCCTCCTGTCTGAGGGTCTTTGGGAGTGTGGATGAGGTTCTATTAACATCCCTGAATTGAAGGTCTTGTGGGCAAATTTGGAAATAAAGGAGTGTGACTAGGTAATAGAGTACAGCATTAGGGAAAGAAGTTGAAGGGTCCTCTTTATGTCTATTGTGACGGACATTCTGCTGTTAAAATATGCAGGGATTTATTGGTTATAGGGGATGGCACACGGAATGCGTAATCAATTGATTTGTGCCCTGGAAATAGGTAGGATTTATGACCGGGGGACAGCTTAGCTTTTCGTGTGAGTGTCTAGTTTGCCTTCAAATAGTTTGCCTTCAAATAATTTTCCATCACCTTTTTCATCTGTCTGCTTTAATTGGATACTTTGCTTTGCATACTTGTTACAATTTAAGGGAAGGATTGATTTCTTGTGTGTTTTGGTGTAAGGATTAAGTGAGACCAAAACTAAGATAAGAGATTTCATTAAAATATGTCACCTCGTTTCACTTTGAAAAATTAAAATCCAGAATGTCCACTCCGTACGAGTGATGATACTGACGATGATATGAAGGAACGCTGTCTTCCTTTTGGGCCACATTGTCAGTAAAAATTAGGCTGTTATAATTCTTTGGTGAAAAAATCCTAAGCTACTGTAGGATTATAGTATACTATATGCTATGATAGCTAATATTTTCTGTCTCATAAGGCAGCCTCATGATGTCAGCCTCCCTTTTAAAAGCTTGCCATGAGGACATTCTGTCGTTTATGTAACTGTCTCATTACAATCTTTAATATTATAAATTAGGGGACTTGGATATTACATTTTAAGGTATAAACTATATCACTGCAGGGTATAAACAATCAATAAAGCAGAAGGGAAAATGATTTCTAAATGAATTTTTAAATATATTATCCTACAGCAAGTAACTAGTAATGTTATTAATGGATTCAGCCCTGGGTTGGGGCAGATTAAAGACTGAGAGTCGAAATCAAGCAAACAATAAAACAAAACGAACAAAAATAAAACCCACCTTGCCCTGGATTTTCCTTGAATTGAGGTTGGAGCTCAGGCAGGAGGGAGTAGCTTAGGCCTTACCTCCTATTCGACCAGGTCAGGTGACCGTAACCCAGAGCGAGCCCCAAAGTTAGGAAGAATCGGATGTGACCCGTCTACTTTCATTTTTATGTCCTCACTCCCTTCAAGTGCTCCTCGTTTTCCTGCTTTTCAGTCTCCCTTCTACAAATCAGGAAGAGACTGAATATACTCAAGGTGTAGGCAGTGTCGTGTGATGATTTACGAGGCAGACTATGGAATTACAAAAGCATGAGTTTGAATCTTAGCTCTATGGCCTTGGGAACGTGATTTCATCTCTCTGAGCCTCACTTCCTCAACTTTACTATGGGAACAAGAATGAAAAACTGTATAGAGACAGCATAAGAATATGATCACCTTGAAAGCATCTTGTAGTCTTTAAGGCCTGTGATTATTCTCTGCCTAAGGAGAATGCCTCATGTCTCTTGTAATCATATAGGCCCGACTGAACTAATAATTTGTGTTCCTGGTCCCTCTTACCTACTTCGCTTCGCTTCCCAGACCCTCTCCTCCAATCTTTCTTGACAGGATTCCTGAGGACCAAGGATGTTTGATAGAATTTACTAGTGATTCTATCCGAGGTTAGAGTTTCTCTGTGAAAAGGAATGTAATTGTGTCTTTCAACACATTTGTTCATTTTGTCTCTTGTTGAAATTAATCTATACCAACTTGTTCTTAACATAGTTTTTATCCTTTAAATGGATATGAGATCAACTATAATGTCACCTTTTTCATTTTGATATTCATTTGTGTTTTCTCTTTTGTACCTGACAAGGGGTTTTCTAATTTTATCAGTTTTTTTCAAAGACCCAGTTTTTGATTTTATTAATTTTGTTCCGTTTATCCATTATTTATTTATTGATTTTTCCATCTTTATTCTTTCTTTCTTTCTATTTCCTTTGGCTTAATTTGCTCTCATTTTTAGCCTCTTAGAGAAGATCATTAATTTGAGATGCTTTTTCTTTACTAAATCCAAAATTTAAAGCTATCCCCCCCCTTTTTTTTTTTAGTTGCCTTAAAATCTGCAAAGCTTGAAGTTGTGTAAAGTTTGGTATGTCATGATTTTATATCATTGAACAAAAATTTTTTTCTATCTTCCCAGTTAGGTCACATTGATTGTTAGTGTTCAAGTCTATGTAATGTTGTTCACTTTACATTTTTATCAATTCCTGAGAGAAATGTTATTTTTAACTCTATTTGTGAATGTGTCTTTCCTTTTGGTTCTTTCTGTTTTTGTAGCTCTTTTTGGGTCGCTTCACAAGTAGGACAGTGATGTGGTCTTGTGAAATTGATCCTTTTGTCTTTATGGGTGGTTCTTTATTTCTGGTAATTCTCCTTATCCTGAGGTCATGCAGTCTGATAGTAATATAGCTGCTCCAATTTCTCAGCTTTCTTTTATGATTCATGTTTTCAGTGACATGTTTTTCCATCTTTAAACCATCTTTATTTTTATATTTAAATTTTATTTGATATATAATATCAAGTTGAATGTTGTTTTTTACCCAGACTTAAAATCCCTGATATTAATTGTTGTGTCTATTCTATTCTTATTTAATATATTTATTGCTATAGTTGGGCTTAAGTTCAATCATTTTATTTGTTTTCTATTTTTTCCTTTAGTACTTTGTTCTTTTCCTCCCTTTTCTTAAAAAAAGTAAGTATTTTATAGTATGAACTTTGTTATACAAATCAAAAGAAACTCATATAGGTAGGTTCCCTATATGGGCAGTTTCTCCATTCCTCAGATATATGTCAATACACCCTGCCGTCCATGAAATTATCAGTTTCAGTGGGCCCTGCCACCACCTGGCCCCTCTAACCATCCCATTCCCTCTTGGTAACCTCAGATCTATCATCCGCCACCTCCGTCCCATTCCCTGTTAGTAACCTCAGATCTATCAGCAATATCCAAGGGTTGGTTTTGTTTCATCTGTTCCTTTGTTTTGTTTATTCACATTCCATCATGAGTGAGGTCATCTGGTGTCTGTCTTTCTTCTTTTGACATATTTCACTTAGCAAAATTCCCTCTAGATCCGTCTATGTTGATTCAAATGACAGGAATTCATCTCTTCTAAGGGCTGTATAGTATTCCATTGTATGTATGAACCACATCTTCCTTATCCGATGTTGGACACTTAGGGAGTTTCCAGTTCTTAGCTAATGTGAATAAGGCTGCAATAAACATTGGGGTGGGAGAGCATAAATTTCTCTGAATTACTGTTTTTGTATCTGTTGTGTAAATACCCAGAGGAAGTGAGGTGGCAGAAGCATTTGGGATTTCCATGTTCAACTTTTTGAGGAATCTCCACACTGTTTTACATAGGGGTTGCACCAGTTTGCACTCCCATCAACAGTGTAGAAGTATCCTCTTTTGATGCTCTCCCTGGGGCTTAGCATATACATTATCCACATATGAATCGCTACCTTAATATAACGTTTATAACTTCATGCATCATGTCAGAACTTTAACGTGTATTTCAATTTCCTGCTTTCTTCCTTATTCGTATACATTTTATTTCTTCATGTATTATAAACTTGATAATATATTTTAATTATTTTTCTTTGATTGATTATATCTTTTAAAAAGTTTAAAGATGGATTTTTTTAATCAGTTTTCTTCAATCTAAACATTTCTTATGACAGTTGGTCTGTTGACAGTACTTCTCTTGAATTTTGTTTCCTGAAAAATTTATTTAACCTTTACTTGTTATTATATTTGGGGGTAGAGAATACTAGCTTGATTTTTTTTTCTTTTTTATTCGATGCTTTAAAGTAGTTTTATTGTCCTCCCCACTTCATTGTGTTCTGGAAGGGGTCAGTGATAATACTTTGCTAATTTATCTGAATAGACTTACATTTTCCTCTGGCTACTCTTGGATTTCCTTTTCATCATTAGTTTTCAGCAATTTGATTTTGAAATGTTTTGGAGTTATTTTCTTTGATCACCCTTCTTGGAATTCATTGAGCTTTTGAGACTGTAAGTTTAATTTTTTTCACCAAATTTGAAAAATATAATAATTCCTCAAATATTTTTTCTGTCTTGCCTTCCTTTTGTATTTCCAATTCACAAGTGATATGCTTTTAATATTATCCCATGGGTCACTCAAACTATATTTAATTTTTTCCCCAGCTTTTGTCCGCTCTTCTTTGGATTCATAGTTTCTGTCTTTAAGTTTTTTTTACAGCATTGATTATGGCCATGCATTGGCTTTTTCATTTCAGATACTGTATTTTTCAAGTTCCAGAGTTAATTTCATACTTTTAAATCCTCATGTTCATATTCTTTTATCTTTAATCACATGTATAGTCTCTGTTTAAAAGTTCTTCTTTAATAAGTCCCTATTTATCATTTTCTATTCACTTATTTTTTCTTGTTTAATGTTTCATGATTTTTAATTGGATTCTGGACCTTTCGAATGTTATATTGTCAATTGTTTGAATTTTGCTGTCATTCTTTAATAAGAATTCATTTATTTTCTAATAGTCAATTTTTAAGGTCAACTTGACATTTTAGAAGCTTGTTTTTAAACTTGGTTAGAATGATTCTGGAATAGTCGGTCCTCTAGAGCTACCTTATCCTTACTCGTAAGGTAAGTTCCTGAGAACTCTACTGAATATCTCACATGTTCAGTGAGGATTCTCCTTTCCTTCAGAACCCAGAATCCAGCCATCTCAGCTTATTGGAATGCTAAGTTCTGTCTCCTCAGTCTCCTCAGAATTTTTGATCCTGTGCTGTTCTTGGGTTTTGCACTTCCCATGTCACCAGAAAAGTCAGGACTCTCCGAAGATTATGGTGTGTGTGTGTCTACGTGTGTGTGTCTACGTGTGTGTGTGTGTCCGTGTGTGTCTGCATGTTCCCATTCTGTGGGAGCCCCAGCCTGTGCAGCACAGGTGTGCAGATTCTATAAACTGTTGTCTCAAGTACATCATTCAGTTTTCTAGTAAGACATAGCAAAAGTGCCCGAAGTTTCTGGTATTCTTTCTCCATCATGACTGGAAGCAGAAGTTAAAATAACTGTAGAAGGAGACAAAGTATGTCAGTGAGATGAAACCCTTGAAAATGCCTGTGGTGGCATGATGGGGAGGAGACAGGGGCGGGGGTGGGGGGGGAGGAAAAGAGGGAGAACAAAATATTATGTAATCAAGAATTCAGTTTCTTGTCAGTCATTTGCTCCATTTCTAAGAGATGTCCAAGACTGAAAGCAGAATCAGAGTAACTAGGTAATATATCCGCTATTCATGCATTTTTCATGTAATCTGTATTCTGAGGTTCTCTTCCCAAAAAGCAGAGTGAGTGGACATCAAAATATTTGGTGATGTGTGGTGTTCTGTAAGTGGCCGTGGAAAGTTACCCCAGGCTGTACAGGGAAACCTAGCAGATGCTTAATTGGGAAGGAAGCAGAGGAGGTCAGACCACACTGGGTGTGAGAAGGGAAGGCGCTTACTTAGTGCTCTCCAATCACTCTTAGGAACTGAGGGAAGGTGGGTGGTCCTGCCTGCAGGTAGCTAATGAGTTTTCAGTCTCTTGTTAAGCTGCGGTTTTGAGAAATAAGTGAAGGCCCTCTGAGAATTTAAGAAGTTTCCATTTTAACAGATATTATCTTTTCATTTCTCTCAATGTGATGACGCTTAATGTGTTTGTATACCAGGAAGATGGAATCTGTGGCAAAAAAATGAGAGAGAGAGAGAGAGAGAGAGAGAGAGAGAGAGAGAGAGAGAGAGAGAGAGAGAGAGAGAGATGGTTGGGGAGCAAGAGCTGAAAGATAAAATAATGATATGGAAGTTCTCGTAGATATGGGAGTGGTTTGCGGTAGGTTGAAGGAGCATAGCTTTCACCAGGCTTGGGAGAATTCTAGAAAAAGCAGATGTCAGCTGGGGATAGGTATTTAAGGGAACATATTAGGGAAAGGTCTGGGAAGGCAGGAAAGGATGTTTGAAAGGAACAGTGTTACCTCACTCAGCATAATTGTTAGAAGAAAGACACACCTGGTATGATATCACCCATATGTGGTATATAGGGAAACCAAACAAATGAACACATCAAACAAAAATAGACTTTCAGTCTATAGAATAAAATTACAGGACCAGAAGGAGGAACAGGGAGGACAAATCAGGTAAAATGGGTAAATTATATGGTGAAGGATAGAATTGGACTGTTGCTAGTGAACGTGATGTATTATATACAGATGCTGATTTATGATGATGCCCATCTTTACTCTACCTAGTGTTATGATGCAGTATGCCATCAGTAAAATAAAATAGAAAACAATGTTCCAGGTTTATAAATCACAATGAATGAGTTGAAACAAGATGATTCTGAGGAAGGAAGTGCAGGACATTTTGAGGATGAAATGAGACAAAAGACCGATGGGACGCAAATTTGGCAGCAGAGCTAATGGTCCCAAATGGAACCTGAGTTAGAAATGTTTCCACTGTCAGAGCAATCCAGGGTTATTGTAGAACCCGTGACAATATCAACTGGAAATCTTACTTCTGTCATCACCAAAAGTAACCCTTGACAACTCTGGAAGCTCTGTTGATGGAATTTCAAGATATTATCTACATGGAAATAGATTAAAATATAAAAAAATGTATGAAGGAGAGGTTTTGGTTTATTTGTTGAGTCAGAAAAAGTAACATATTTATGAAGATAACATATAACAATACTTGAAGAAAACAGTAGTGTCTGCACCTTGGAAGTCAAGCATGAAACTCAGCATGACTGGTAAATTAGGAAAGTGACTATGAGCTGTAGCACAAGAGAAATTGCTATGAAATAGTCCATGTAAGTAGGTGGGGAAATTTAAAGTAAATATTAGGCATGCAGAGTAGCTCTTTCAGAGTAGTTTTATGGGGAAAATGCAAGAATAATGAATAATATTTGCAGCCTATCCATTAGTTAAAGTGGTATAGGTTAATTCAGTACCTATGTTTTGAGTTTCAAGCATATGTTAGGTATTATGTAGATGTAGGACACTTTTCTATATGCTGCTGTCATTAACTTTAAAAAAGATCAAAATATACAACATTTCAGGCACTAGCAGAAATAGAACCCATGTCCCCTCTCACAGCTCAGTCGAACGCTTATATAACTCGTCAGATATTGGATGGCCACACAATGCAGAAGCAAGCTTACCATGCTTTTCACAGCCCCTGACCCCTAGTGCAGGACTGTCCTGAGCATGTGTCAGGCTCCCGTCTGTAGAAACAGTTTGATTAAACATTGTATTACAAAATCCATGTATTGCAATTTATTGATAAAGGTTTCTATTGTGTGATCGAGAAGAGGAATAAACATTTGCTTGTTGTCCAATTGATGTGTGTGAAATTCTTCATAGTGTCCGGGCACCATTTCTTCCTGTTTAGGTCTAGGAGTTCTTTCTCCTTGTCCTTTATTCTCAAATGTGCTTGTGCTCCTTCTGAGTAATTTTAAATCTCCTGTCAGAAGAAAAAAAGTAGTAATGCTTTTGTTGCTCAAAAAACTGTGGTTCTTTGGAATCTCTTTGTAGTGAAATGGAATAGAAAGACTGTCTTACTTCTGCATTTCTTTCATCCTGGTGCTTTAATACTGGTTGTGTTGTTACTCCTGATGCCGTATCCTCTACTGCGCCCTCCGTGAATACTGGCTTCTAGTACTGAGTACTGGACTTAAAGCTTATTGATATGACCAACCGTAGATCTTACCTAGCGTGTTCAGAAGGTGTAACTCATGATTTATTTTCTGGTCATGTTAAATTTACCATTTGGAATTCTACAGCATAAATACAGAACAAGCAGAGTAAACATATTCCAGTCAAGTCTCCTCTTGAACTCTTAAGGCCATAATCACTGTGTTTCTAGAATGTGATCGTTCTTCTTTATCGTTGTCTGCACCCGTTTTCTAGACATTGCAGGTATCTTTTTCCAAGTCTATTTTCCTTGAGCTGGCCACATACTTGGTAAGACCATGCATAGTGAAACCCAGGCTCCCTTGTGTAAACGTATAGGTAACAAGATGGTGAGCCTATGTCCCTCCATCTGAGATGAGTGCGAGGCTTGTTCTCACTGACAGGTGGCCTCCAGCATTCCTGCTAGGTGGGGCAGGTCCTTGTAATCTGTACCTTGTCCCCTGCGGAGGCAGATGGGAACACAGTCACTGGACAGGGGCATGGAGGAGAAGGGGTGGCGGAGGGGTGTCAGGCTGGGGCAGTGATGCCTGAGAACCAAAGCCAAGTCATGCGGCCAGAGCACGAGCCGAGAATACCCATCCCTAGAACACACGCCGTTGTCCCGTTTAGACTGTCGCAAAACACAGGCTCACAGTAAAACTAGGACAATATCTAAGATGACAGTCACAGAACCTTAAACTGCCAAGTGGGAACTTTCTGAGCACATGGCCCCGTGTGACTGGTCACATGTCCTGTTGTGCACTTTTACATGTGCCGTAATATCACTGTCATGTAGAACATGCTCGAGAATCATGCCAACGATGTCAGAGAGAATGGATTTGTTGCAGGTAAGTCTGAATTTGATAACCCAGATATGGCATGCCAGGAACTGATAGTCTAGGATCTAGTAAGTTCTTTGGTTAACTATTGACTTCTTGGTATTGCCGAACCACTGACTGGGGCCTGGGGACAGAGGAGGGAGGACAACCAGGCTCACTGGTTGCTGGGTTGAAAGACACAGACATCAGGAGCTATCATGGCATCTAATAGATATGTGAACAAGAAAGTAGAAAAGCTGGGAATAAAGAAGCTAATTTCAATGGACAGTGTTGGAAAGACCAGGTAAAAAAAAGGATGGTGCTAAGTTGAGCCCTGACGGGTAGTATTTTCAGATGCCAGGCGAAAAGGGCAGCAGAAGGCCAGGCAGTGAAAGGAAGAGCTGATAGTTTCACCTACTTGCGGGGATGCTCAGACACCTCTTATTATTTTCATTAGACATCTATCTCCCAGGCACTGAGCTAGGAGCAGGAGGTGGAAGCTTAAGGATTTACGACTCCACCTAGCCATGTTTGAATCACAGTCTCCCACTTCCCAGCTGTGTGGCTGGAGCCATCTTCACCCCTCACGACTTTGTTATAGTCATCGGCAAGATAAAGATGCCTGTTTCTATCATTGCTGGAAAAATGAAAGGAGGTTTTTGTAAATTACCCCAACCAGAGTTCTCAATCTAATGAAAGAGACAAGCGAATAAGCATAAACTTGTGAGCCTATATGCTGGGAAAGCACAGAAAGGAGAGGGACATATGGAAGAGTGGGTGTGTGGACCTGGGTGAGTATATGTATCAACCAAAGGTCTTAAGGTCAGGTTTGAAAACAACTCCTCTTTACAGTGTGTAGGACTGCGGGTCAGGGAATAACAGGCAAGAGCGAAGAATGACTATATAAATAAATGATTATAAATATGTACACGTACACATCTGTAGGTAGATGAGACACAATATTTCACCTTAAAGCATCAGATTTGTCTACTGAGAAAAGCAAGAGACTTCCCATGCTGAGTCCTGGCTCTAGACTAAGATGTGAATAAGTTTGCATGGGAGCCTCTGCGGCAGGTGTTCTGCATATTTATTTTCTTCCTGACAAAAGAGGTCTGGAAATGAGAGAGAGAGAGACTCTCAAGAAATAGAGTTGCTTGTCCTATCTTCCTAAGGTATGTTTTCTTTTTAATTGGCAGACATTTAAAACAAGACAGGATTGGCTCTCTTAAAAACAGGCGTCTCTGTTGATGTGTTTTATCATGTGTTTGATGCTTTACAGTGTGTGTCTCTTTCTGTCTTCTTCCTCCAGACGGAACACGTGCCTTTGCAGACTCAGTTCAAAGAAAGAGAGGCTGGCAGTCTCCAGCACTTTGTAAGTAACACACTCCTCGGGTTGGGGGTCAGCTCGGGCTTATTGAAATATCATTGGATTTCCAGGAAATTCCGTTTGATCCACCTTTTTGCTATCTGAGCATCTGTCACATAATTACGTAGAGTTCTGGAGCTTGCCAGCCCCTCTGAGCAGTAACCAGTTTTTATGAAACCAGTAAGCCGGCCGATTCACCAGAGAGCATCCCGGTAGGTTGTCGAGCGTCTGCCATGATCCGAGGTCAAGTAAGGAAGAAAAGCCAAGACGAGAGGAAGTCACTGATAGAGTTTCTGATCCTCACTCGTGTCAGGCATCTAGTTCAATGACCAGGTCACCCTCTGGCTTTCTCCCTGTTTTCCCAAAGCTGAATCCTGTGGTTTTGTGTTGGCCACTTGATTTAATTCTCTGTGTAACTCATGTTCTGATTCTGTGCGGAAGCCTTGCTGAAGGTCTCCAGAAGTTCTCAGCCTCATTTTCCTCCAGTCTGCCAGAACTGTCACCAATTCCACATTCTGAAACCAGAAACGGGCTATTGTCCCATGAGTCCTAGTTCTCTGTAGAGGAACTGCCCCCCCGGCCCCCCCACCCGCCACGCGTGTATTGTCAGCCGCAACCCACTGGAAAATGATAAGTTCTTGGCCTTGCCCTTGCCCTTCAATACAGCTTCTGGGATAATGAATCAGGGACACCCCGACTGGAATGAACTCTGTTCTCCCTGATTTTTGACCCAAAGGCTAGAAAAATAGAAACAGTTGCTCTCTAATGTAAGCGGTGTTTGTGTTTTCAGAATGGACTAAATAGCAAGAGGTTTGACGCTGAAGATGAGAATCCAGTGGCGCAAGAGGGCCTGCAGCAGATGTACCCCTTCTACAGGCAGAAGGGGTACCCAGACCAGAGCCCTGGCAGACAAAGCTGTCCAAACAAGGACCCAGGAAGCATCTACATCAACCCGAGAGAGCATTACGTGTGATGCTTTTCCAGTTTTTCCAGTGTGGGGGGGGGGGTGGCGGTGTTCTAACAAATGCTTATTCTTAGGTTGAGGAGAGAAACTGAGACCAAGAGTTATTATTTTACTCTCACTCATAGAAAGCAATCACAGTCTAAAATGCTTCACAAGTCACGGGGAATGACCTGGAACCACTAACGAATTTCTTTCCTTCATTACGAGTTTCTTAACCACGGGCTGTGTTTGGGAACTTGACTATAGCTTTGTGTGTTTCTGTCAACCTGCTGTTTTAACTACTAACATTTGGCCTAAAGGGCATGTTCATTGAAAAGTAGAGCCTCTGCCTTGATGACAGAAGTCTCCAGAAAGAAAGGCCCCAGCTGGGAGTGTCTTCGCCTTGTCAGGACTCAGGCAGGGCAGCCTGTTTCTCTCCTAAAAGCAACAAAAGGCAGTTTAACCCTTCAAGTCTGCTGGCTGCTTTCAGACTCGTGTGAGAGACTGTAGTATCCGTTCCTTCTCCATCGAGGTCCAGAGGATGCGTATTTCTTGCTCCAGTGGGCTTGCTCCAGGGGCCATGTGCCCTGCCACATTCTGCTCTCGCTCTGGAATCTCTCCCACAGTTTTGCTCCTGGCCAGCCAGATTAGCCTTTCCCGGCCTATTGAATTCTAAAACCCCTGTCTAAGTGGAGGATGGCCTGGAGCCCTGTCCCTCTGTTCTGTGCCATTGTATGCCACCAGCTCACAAAGGAATTACTTTCCAACTAATCCTCTCCACTCAGGTTTTAGCTGCCCTCTGCATTCTTTAGACTACTTATTTTCCACGTTTTATCTACCTCAGAAAATCCTCCTGGAAAAATCACCATGACATCCTCCTTCCTGTTAAAAGCCAGGTGGAGAATTTGAAATCTTAAAACACAAAATCAAAAAAAAGGAGAAAAAAATCCATTATGGCGTGTCCTTTATCCTCCTTCCCCTGCTTTACCTGGTCAACAAGAGTAAAGAGGTGGCAAAAGCGAATCTTAGAGTGGCTGACCGACCAGCTCTCTTGCAACGCTTTGGTGTCTGTAAATGTCTGTGCTGAGTTTTCTCATTTCCCCTCGCCAACTTTTCCTCATCGCTGAGATGGAAGGTAGTAATTACTGTGGGGTGAGCAGAGGAGGGAGCACATGTCAATCACTCTCCCCCATAACTGAAGGAAAACGTTGTTTGACTGTATGTTCTGCATGATTCAAGGTGCATGGCAGAAAACAACAGGAGGGACCTTGTTATAGAATAGGCAAGAGGGACAGCAGCACTAACCTAGCACACATTTCCAACCTAAGCAGGTTATTGTCTAGATTTCTAAAGCGATACCAAAGACACATTAGGGTTCCTGTTGGACTGGCTCTTTTCTTGTTTGTGCATATATTTCCTTGGTGAGTTGCCATGTTTTTTCAGACAAGTTATCCAAGTTCTACCGTAGTGCCTACTGTATTCCTCTGTGACCTGGGTGAGCCACAGTTTGGGGGGGAAAGGAGACTTAAATTCGAACTCAATGCTTGAGGTATGGCATTAGCAATGTAACAGGCTTCAGCTACGTAGGACCCAAGGGTACATTCCAAGGATGTTCCCTGCCGTATCGCTGCGCCACCTCGGAGTTTGAGTTTACTGCCCTTTGCAGTAAGCTGACACAGAAAGATCTAGATATTTGACTTTTATTACTTGGAATTCGATCAATAACAGTGTAACAGGAGGTGTAGGAATCCTGGTCATTGTTTTCCAACAGAAAGCTGACCGATCATCGCTCAGCTTGCCAAGGAAGTATGTCATGAATACTGGATATTACCGGAGAAAGAGCTAACAGTAGTGTGTTAACTCCTTTAGAAAACCTTTTACATCTTTGACACTTTGGGGATAGTTTCTGGGGTCCTGCTGGCAAGCAGGCTGTTTGATTTGCTTCGCGAAAGCACGCCATGAACCTAGGAGGGTATGGAGATCTCTCAGGGGCCTTGGGGAAAGAGATTTGGAAACAATGGTTTTCTGGAGCATTTTGACCAGTTCTGCATCACCCTCCTTACTAGAAAGAATCACTATGAAATATTTCACATTCTTGGTATAGTTAGTTATAGTCAGGAAATTTGAGGGTGCAGACTCCTGCCTCACAGTCAGCGAGTTCAACATCTCCTTTGTTTCTGTCAGCTCTGCTGTTTCTGTAACAAACTAGTAGATATTCTGCTCATTGGAGCTGGACACGGGTCACATAAGCTATGTAATTGCTTACCTCCCATCTGTTCTCTGCAAAAACGGAGAGGAATAGAAAGGAGCTTTAGAAGATTTTGACCCACCAGCCCCTCCCACCCCAGAAATGCCCTCCAAAATAAGCCCAGTGATCTCTCCATTTGGAAAAGCTGGATGACTTGACAGTGGCCATTTAAATTTGGAAATTAGACTCGTAAAGGTCAGTGAGCAAGGCTTAGGGATCTCAGCCACAGCTGATACAAGATAGTCCTCCCATAACTAGTTTGTGAAATACACTGACACAGAAATAAGCCCCCAGAGTGCTGTCCACTTAGAGTGGAACCTCTGTAACCCTCAGGGCGTGCGTCTCCGTCTGAGCCGTGTAGCCTGGACCATCTGTCCTTCGGCAGCCTTGGCTCTGGGAGGGGCGATAGGGCCGCAGTTGACCACCAGGCGCTTGGCACACCCACACATCTGCACCACGTAGGCTCGGCTGACACAGCGGGATAAGAATTTAGATTTGTTCTTGAGTGGTGATGACTTATTCTGACATCCATGAGGACTCCCCTGTCTCTGGCCTTCTTGTATGTTCTAAATTTGAAGACGCCCGTGCTCTTTGATGCATGCATACAGTCTTCCCTGTGCTAGGTTTCCTGGGACATGCACATCGTAAATGCAGGTGAAATGTGCCGATAACGGCACACACCGGTGCCTTCATTAATTTTGTTAATGGCCTATTTACTCCAAAGGATAGTACCATTTTCAGAATGATTTCTGAGAGACCTCAACTGAGAATCACAGAATCAGTTTTTACCGCCAGCCTCACACCTCTCAAGCCATGGGACCTTATGACAAGTCCCTTGGCTTGTCTAGGGCCTCAGCCCTCTCCTCTCCGTAAGCAGAGATGACCCCACCTTCTTTCCTCTACAAGTGGAGAGAGTTTGACAAGATACCAATGGTTGGGGAATTGTAAGGTGGCTTCAAACGGAACATGCCCATCATTGTAGTCGAACCTATATTCCAGTGCCCTTGCCAGCTTCGAGGACCATGTGTCCCCTGGGAAACCCCAGCGCCACCATCAGAATGTCCATTTGACCTAAATTGAGTTTGGCCAAGTACAAGTGGGAGGCATCCCTTTTACCATAATAAACATCTGCCACATTGGAAAGCTTGATGTCTGAAGCTTAACCTGGTCAGCTTTGTCCAGAAGTGAAAATACGGGTTATTCTCACCAGCGGCTGTGCTTATTTTCCAAATTGCTACTAAAACCAGCTACCATTTTCGAGCATGTCGTGTAGACTGGATTCAGGGGCAGCACCTAGCATGCATCGTCTCACCCACTTGGACCCAGCTCCTGTTAGTCCCCTTTCCGGGAGCCCCTGTGGGGACAGAAAGACTCGCCCGCACTGTGCACCCAGAGATCCGCTCGGCAACAGCCAGCAGTCACTTCTCTCATCTGCTCTGGGAATTAGGGTTAGGGACAAGATCCACATGAAATGTTTATTAAGATGAAAGCATGGACACACACACTCAGTTTTCCTTCATTTTGAACATCTCGGAATGACTTTCATGTCCTTAGATTAACCATAGCTATAAAGACACGGAAGTATGGAACTGAACCCTCCATCCCAGTGGGTTCCTTTTTCCTGGGCATGCACTTCTCCCACCCTTCCCTCACATGGTGCCTTTCTGCAAGCCTTTTCCACTGTACACTAGGACTGGATTAATGCTACAATCCCTGTTGAGGTATTTCTTTCCTCCATGAAAGAAAATTGTTGTGAGCAGATTTGGTCAATTTAATCATTTGCAATGATTAGGCTGTTGAGTGTCCTTCGGTAGGTAGAGATGGCTGAGGGTTTAGGTCTCCTCCGCCAGCCTCCCCAGGGGATCCTTCCCGCAGAAATCAGATTTTAGACCAGTTTCTGTGCATTCACGTCTATGAGTTGAGCAGGCACCAGAACAGACATCCTGTAATAATCAACTGGTATTAGAAGCTTGAAAAAGTCCCAACTCTGTTCTTTTAGGAAACCCAATAATATCTTATGTAATAGAGGAAGTGAATTCATTAATATTCCAGAAGGTCCAGTATCAGATAGCTTGATTTTGTTTCATATGTGGACCCAGAACGATGAGTAATCTAGGAATGTCCGGGCTGCTGACCTTGCCCAGAGTCGTGGAAGGGCTGGAGTTGCCCACGGTATGTGGGCCAAGTCACATATCTCTCCTCGCAGGTAATTTGACCACTGAACTTAGTACTCACAGATGTCTCTGGTTTTGAGCTACTGCTAAAGCCCTGTGGAAGTAGCCTCGAAGTGAACAGAGGTTTTCAGATGCTAACTAAGCACCTTTGGAGCATATATTCCCGACTGAGATAGGTCAAATATTAACTAACCACTCCTAAGATGCATATTATGGTAATTAGCACGTGTCAGAATGATTTACATTACATAGACTAAAACAGTATTTGTTAAAGCTTTCTTACATGATCACACCTCCATACCATGGTCAGGAAAACGTATTCACTGCTCCAGGCCAACTAACTGCTGAGTTTTCACTGGCATTTCTTCTTAACAACAAGCTTTTCCTTCTTAGAGGAGGGTGTGTGTGTGTGTGTGTGTGTGTGTGTGTGTGTGTAAGATAGAAAGACAGAGGAGAGACAGTTATACTTAAAATTTGCTGTTGAAAAAAAGTGTTCCTATTCACACATACAAGAGAGCCCTCACATCTGCAAACATCTTACTATTCCAGGCCCATTTTTATTATAGTTGCTTTAACATTACTCTTCAAAAAGGTGAAAGGTAAGTGCAGAGGAGCCTATTTACCTAGACAGTCAGATATTGAAAATATTAGATGTATCGCTACTCTTTTACTGTTATTAGCTTAGTTATTCTCTATGCAAGTTGCAGTTTAATAGTGCAAGTTTGGGGCGAAGTAGACTAGACTAAAAGAGAATGTCAGAAATTCACATGATACTAGACATCGTTTTATCATATGTTATTGAGACTGTGATGTAGAAGTTCCTTCTCTACCTCAGGGAGAAGAGACACCACCATTGGCAAATAAAAGAATGGGTTGGCCATCTATCCTTTCCATTGCAGCAATGCCTTAGAATATTCTCATCGGCATTTGGGGGGATAAAGTCATCATATATAACAAATTATTATGTGTTCTTACACCCAAAACACTAGTTATATTCTGTGCCCTTTACCTCCAGCTGTGAGGAACAAGTGTCATGACTACTGTTGTCTGCGATGTCTATGAAAAACAACATTCTCTCCTTGACTAGAGACGGGGCTGGGCCCTGTCCCCTAAGTGTGCCCAGCCTGGAGCTGCGCCGGTCCCAGCGCCACTTGCACACGATTTAAATCAGAAGCTTCCCCAAGGAGATCAATTCTTGGGCTTAAAATTGTTATTAGATTATAATTGTCATCCCAAACAATCTGCAATAAATGAACACCAGCTTCCTGAGAGAGTTCCATCTTTCATTCCCTCCAGAGGTGGGTGACTGAAGAGTAGCCCCATCATGAGGATTTTTTATATGACTGTCACTTAACCTTTGTATGCAAGTCCCTGTGACCCAGCAGGATCCTTGATATCTTGGCCTAAACTGGTGGTGGTTATTATCACACCATGGGATTTAGCTGTGAAAGCCAATTAGAGGAGACCTTGAGGGAAGCTGCCCTAGGAACCCAGAACATCAGATTTGCTTCAGTGGCTTAGATCTGTGGCCTTTTCTGCTACAAATATGTCTGACAGCCATGAAGACGTGTGTTATGTGTCTCTACTAGCGGTTAGGAATATATTTCAAACATTCCTAATGTCCCTTAATAACTCAGTGGGTCTGTGAAGCCCAGTGAACTCCAAGTGAACAGGTGTTCAATACTCTTTCCAATTAATGACCAGTATTGTGTGTATGTTTTAAAATCCACCCTAACACGCTGATCGGCCTAAATTAAATTCCCCTCTTGGGTCATGTCCATGGCTCGGTGTCCATCAGATTGCGGCTACAGGCAGTGGTGTCTTGGGCTAAATGCACTGTGTGCACTGCCCTCGCTGTGGCTCATTTATGCCTCTGCTTTTTCATATGGTCTTGTGAGAACGCCGTGCTTCTAATCAACAGTAGGTTTCCATACCCCAAAGCGCATTTGTCATCTTAGGTTTCATTGTGTTCTTAAAATTCCAGGTCCTTTGTTATAAACAAAAAAGTGAAGTAACTGGTATTGCTACTGAATCCCTGGATTTTTCTACTTGTCCACCCAGAAAAGTTCCTCTTTATTCTCTACCTTCTGTTTCTATGTCTAAGCCAAGCTGCAGACTTAACATCTGACATGACATCTCAGCCAATTCACTCTCCACGTGGTCCTAACCTCTTAACTTCTTTATTTGTCATTCACCTCTGCAAGTTAGTGCTTTCTACCTCACCAGGGTTCTATGGAGGGAGAAAAAAAGAATGTTTAAGGGTTGATTCAGGAGAGGTCCTCCTTTTAAAGTGATTTTCTTAAAGCGCTTGGCTTAGAAATGAGAAACTCTATAGCTATTTATTTTTTCCTGTTCTTGTTTTGCTATTTCTACTTCTGAAAAGTGATCTCTCTGAATAGTGTCTTTACTCTGGTGTTAACCTTCTTCCCATTAACCCTTTCACTGAAATTGTCCTCTCTACCTTATCCATGCTCTGACCGCTTGACTTACAGAGTTGCCAAAACAAATTCTCCTGCAGCAAATCTCACAAAATTTTATAGTCTCATCATTGCATAAGTTAAGTCCTCCATAAAGTGGCATGTGGCTCTGGACACAAGAAGTCAGAGGCTAACCAGGCCTTGCCTGGTCCTTGGCAAGTTCTCACCATTGCACCTTGGTTCTTGTGGTCAGTTCTATTTCGTGGCGCCCAGATGTTGTGAACCTGACTAATACATGGGGAAAAGCATTTTCCAGGTACCTTGTACTACATAAATGTGTAGAGAAGTAGAATGTCTTCTTATGTAACTCAAGTTAAAATACCAATTACCTATTGTTTTCAAAAGAAATGTCTTATTAACCTGTTTGGGTTTTTTTAAGTGAAGATTAGCATCTAGACATTTGAACTATTTGTATTGTGAGGTTAGGAAGAGATCAGCAGTATATATTCCTGCTTGTCAGAAAACATGCAGATTTTACTTAAAGTGTTAAAACCGAAAAGGTAGTGGAATAGAATAGTGGGGTCAGGAGAGGGAAGAGAGCTCAATGTGGTGAATAGAGAAATCTGAAGATTAGCTTTGATTTTGAAATTGTATTATCAATAGATGTTAATGTGGTTATTTTTAGATATTCTTTATTTTTAAGATACCAGAAGTTGTCTTTTATTTTTGCAGTTTTGAACTATATGGTTCTTGACAGGTTTTGAATAAAGCTTTTATCAACTTAAGTGTTTTTCATTTATGTTATTATCAATATATCAATTATGATTCAGTCCTATAAAAAGTAATAACCTAATTACATACTCTGAAATTCAAGATTTAAAAAAACATCTTTTATAGAAATAATAAGTTCCTGAACTGGATTCCTTTTAGAGATTTAAAAGATTGCAACAGAAGTGTTTTTAGGACCAGGAATATTAGAAGTGTCTTTTAAAACATGAAACATATGACAAATTACACTTTATTGTAATTGTGAAAATTGCTTAATGGTTTTTTTTCCAAGTGAAGCAAAAATTTGTTCCACTTAAAGAATTGGCATCCATTCTTGATTAATCCTTATGTGTTTAAATATCCTTTTATGAACCAATGTTGCTACTGGGTGATAGCCTTTTAAATGTTCTTATTCACCAAAACAAAAAAAAAATTGACCTCTGTGGTGGATTCTTGAAGTTTATGTAATGGATGGCTGCCTTATGGGTCTGTGAAATCCCCAAATCTGGAAACTACTTAAAAATTATTGAAAAACTATAAAAATATATTCTTTTTAAGTGAAATTCATGCTTTTTAAAGGTAGTCACAGTATTATATAACCATTACCACCGTTTTATTTTTCTCATTCCAAAGAGAAATCCTTTCCCATCCCTTCCTCACATCCCACCCTGCACAGAGCCACCATTTCATTCCCTCCTTCATGAATATGCTTACTCTGGGCGTTTTGTAAAATGGGATCATATAATATGTAGTCCTTTGTGTCTGACATCTTTCACTGGGCTTCATGCTTCCAGAATTAACTCATACTATATATATTTCCTACTGAATAATATTTCATCATATGGTCATCCATCAGCTATCACTCACCCGATGAATGGCCAGAGGATGGAAGATTATTTGAGTTGTTTCTACTTGGGGGAAATCATTATGATTTATTACAAGGAATACTACTATGAACATTTGTGTACAAGTCTTTGTGGGAACATATGTTTTTTTTATTTCTCTTGCATAGCTACTGAGCAGTGCAGCAGAGAACCATTGCAACTCGATAGCTTAATCTTTTGAGAAACTGCCAAAGTGTTTTCTGGCACCATTTTACATTCCCGCCAGTGGTGCATGAGGGTTCCAGTGTCTCCACATCCTCTCCAGCACTTGTTACTTACTATCTTTCTGAGTATAGCTCTAGTACATATAGAGTGCTCTCTCATTGTGTTTTTAAATTTCCCTGAGAACTAATTTTTTTTTTTTTTTAACAAACCTTTGGGAATGAAAATTCATCCTTAGTTCCGGGGTTTTATAAAATCAGACTGCAGGCTGGATTTGACTCATAGTTAGCCAACGTCTGACCTAGAGGAGATAATTGCTAGATAAATACATGAAAATGTATTATAAATGAACTCAATGTTCAAGAACATAGAGGAAAGCAGAAGCTTGTTAAAGGGAGACATGGAATATTAAAAAGAATACATGTGGTAGGATGTTGATAAATCTGTTTACTGGATTTACAAAAAAATGATTTGTGACATTTGCTGATTTTCATGGTGTAAATACTCCCATGCTGGTCCTCAAGGTGGGAAGGGACTAGCCTGAAGTTGGGAACTGCAAGCTGGTTGCTGCTTACTCAGACATCATTGCCATAAACCATTGCTAACTGTACACAAAGGACATACATAACAGGAGCCACAGCTCATCTTCAAGGGTATCACTGGTCTCCATTCTTACAACCCTCCAACAGGAGAGAGTATATCTATTCCTTTCCCTTGTATTTTCAACTCCCAAATAACCTTTGGTTCTTGGTCAGCCTTCATTACACTGTCATCAAAGCCACATCTCCACAAGGTAAATAAGTGCCCACATATTCACACTAACAGAATTTTTTTTAAATGTTGGAATAAAGTCAAGGCAACCAAAGGAACATATTCTGATCCATTCAGATAACTTCCTGAAAAATATATATTAACTGGGCTTTGAATAGATAGGAAATGACCAGCTAAACAAAAGAAAAGCCATGTTCCAAACCATGTTTGTGTGAAGGTTCAGAAATGGGAGTCAAAAAATTAAATATTGGGGAAAATTGTCTCTGGTTAGATAAGCAGTTGTGAACTCTTGCTTCTGATATTTGCCTGTGAGTTTCCTTTCCCCAGAGGTTTTGGGAACAGTCTCAACTTTAGATTTATGCTTTCACCAAAAGGCACAACGTAAGGGGAAAAAAAATTCTGTCTGTACCCTCAGAAATTATTGCAGGAATGCTCTAGAGAAATTAGATGGCGAATCATCCAGAAAATAAGTAGTTCATAGCTCAGACTGCAAATAGCTCTTTGAAATTCTGGTCTAATATGTTTCCAAATTGATATTCATTCATAGACTGTGTTTAAGAATAAGCCAGTCTTCTTGCCCACAGTCTCCTGGAGATTCCCCCTACTTTTTCTAAACCGTTGCCATCTTACTGATAGAAAACCCAAAGTTACAGAATGGGATTGATGCTTGTGACCTATATTTGTCAGCTCAACTAGAAGAAGAGAAGCAGATTTCCTGGGAGGAAGTGGGCCTTATGTGACCTTGCTCTGCGTGGTAAAGAGTAGAGCTTTTCTTTTCTCCCAATTCAATTGCTCATTCCCAAGTCTGACGTTTATCAGCAGAAATGTGTGGGGCAATTAGACTGAATCTCTGGCCTCTATAAATTCTCCAGTCCTTTTATTGGCAAACTCCTTTCTAAAATACAAAGGTAGACTTACCATAATTTTCAGAGTTCAGACCAGGACCAAGGAGTATCACCAGATGTGTGGGGGAGGAGTGGGAGATTTAGGCAAAGGGAGCGGAGGTGGATGTTTGCTTGATGCTGCTAACCAAGACAATCCAGGCCAAACCGGATGTATGGATCGAAACTCAGTGTGAATTTCAAATTGAACAAGATGCTGGGTCACCAGGAGTCATCCCAGTCAAACGTATGATAACCCAAAGCAAGGAGCATTCTTGTCGAGGAGTTACCTGTAGCGATTCAAACTTCCAGATTCTCTGAAATAGTCCTGTGTTCCAAAATCAAAATCAGCCCTGTTATTACCTGTGTCGTATGAATTCTGAATTTCTCCACTTTACCTAGCATTAGAATCACCTGGAGAGAGGTTAAAATTCAGATTACCTAAGTCCCCCTTCCAGAGTTTCTGATTCAGTAGATCTGAGTGGAGTCCTGGGAAGTTCCATATTTAAGAAGTTCTTGGTGACATTGCCGTTCCTGGTCCATGGCCCCTGAATCTTCTTCATAACTGCAGGTCCGGCCCCTTTGGCTGGTATTCTCACCTTGATGCTCATAGGATAATTACATCCACCTGGCTGGCTTCAGACACATGCATGTGTGGCCTCTGTTATTCTAGAGTCTTCTTTCCCCTTGTGTGGTCCTTCCAGCATTGCTGAACATCTTAGCTACATTGCAGCACCTCTCACCAATCTCTCCCTGATGGTCTTGGTTGATGGTGTATCCTCCTGACTTCTGTGAAATATAATCTTTTGGTTTGGGGACCTCACATAATAAATATATACCCACTCTAGCATGTCCATGTCTCTGAGCTTTTTAATTATCTTTCTCGATCTGCCAAAGAAATGCTGGCATTCCCAGTTCACTTAGCAAGTACCATTACTATATTCATCCTTCTAGGAACCATCCTAGTAGCAAGGTGACACCAGGTCCTGGGGTTCCTGCCAAGATGTAAATCCTGTATCCCTGGAGTGTGCTCCCAAATCAATAAACTCTCTGTTAGCCAATCTTACATTCCAGCTCCTCTTAGTCAAGCAGCCTGAGAATCCAGCCACACACGAAATGTCATAGCCGAAGCCTTTCTGGGGGATGTTTGTCCTATGGGGGCGGGGGTGGGCATTGCATTGATTCCAAGCAAGAGGGAAGTGCTTGCTCCATGTAGGGAAGAGTGGCCACTTCTGCAAGTCAGAGAATTCAGAGGGTGAGCAAACATCTCAAGTTGTCCAGGAATGTCCTACTTTTAGAACCAGAGTCCACAGAAGAGTTGGTCACCCTAGGATTCTGGGGATTCAAAATGGATGAGGGGCAGCTTCCCTGATGTTCCCATCCTGACTGTCAGGGCCCCATTTCCCACCAACTCGGTCGGGATCAGAGGTCTGCTTTGCTTGTGTATTAACCATCTCTGGAGATCAGTACTAGTTTATACCTAGGCTTGGTTCTCAACTGCAGGACCAAGGAGTCTTCTGACTTTTCATTTGTGACTTTCATTTGCCTGCAGCTTTTCTTTATCTTTAGCATATCAATGGCTCTTAGCAGTACTCATTCAACTCCTTTGTCTTTATAGTTACTGTTTCTCCCTTACTTTTCAACACCTGATAATCTCACCTGCTAGTCCCACAGTCCTGGCCCTGATGACATTAAGTGGGATAGCCTAAGGGGACCTGGCAAGAGTCCATACAAAGTAACAAAGGTTAGCCATGTAAATGATGACACCAACAATCACCCATCAAAAAAAAAGAAAAGCCCCCCAAAACAGAAAGCCAACCCTTTCATTCCTGCAGAGGTCCAAGGATCAGAAAGTAACCCAAAAAGGAAACATTTGCCAATCAGCAATTACCAATATCAACTGGTAATTCGTAGGTAGCTTTCGAGTGGGGATGGGAAGAATACTGGAAAGACTTGCCATAAATATGTGGTTATGAGATAAGACAGGCATTGACATTCACTTGAACTGGACCCTCTTCTCACTGTCTCTAGAAGAGTGGATCTCTCTCACTTGCTACATAAAGTTCCCATTTAACCTTTTGTCTGCTGTGTCTAATGTGCTAATTTTACACATTCATACAAGAACCTGGATTTGGAGCTCCCCCCCCCCCCCCCCCCCCCCCGCTAACAATGAGAAAGACGCAGGAAGGTCGGAGCAGTGTTTTCTAATGACCGCTGTCCCCACGTGGGCACAGGGTAGGACTCCAGGACTTGGAAGCAACCTTGAAATAGAACAAGGTAAGCAGAAGAAGGTTGCAAGAATAGCTTTGGATTTCCAGCTCACCTGTTGGGTGGGATGAACGCTTGGTCCCAGAGGATGTTAACAAGAAGAAAATAGAGATGGTGTTTCTTGCATACGCAGTGATGTCTCCCTGTTTCACAGAGGTAGGGAGACCATGTCCCGTCAGTCTCTCCATCCCGCCCCCTCTCTCAATTGTTCAGCTCCTCTTAGCCTTCTGGTTCCTTCCACAAGGATCTTCTGTGTCCTTAGGACATTTGGACCCCGTAATGCCAGATGGATGCTGAGAGTATTAAGCATTTTGTGCAAAGCCTCCCCCCAACTCATCTCCTGTCCATCTCACACCTCTGCACCACACCGTTTTCCTTTTCTTAGGTGTCTCTCCTCCCCAGAAGTTAGAGCAGCATTTTAGGAAAATCATTGACTCCACCCTTTTTTTGTTTTCATATTTTCACGCTTACAGTCACATTTCTTTCCCTCATATTATTTTTTTCTTATTTTCAATTTCCACATCAGTGAAGGTCGTTGGAATTTCTCAATGGAAAACAATGGATTACAGTATTTGCCATCAGAAATATCAACACGCTATTTATAAAACCGATTCTTGAAGTAACAAACATATTAATGCTAATTTTAGAATTCTGAACAGTATTAAAATTGATTTATTTTTGCAGTGATATTATGTAGAATTAAAAATAGAAGAAGGAAAAAGTACATGCTTCAAAATCTCACGAGGAATAGCCTGGAAAAAAAAGCTAAGATTTATTCCAGGAGCAGGTTACTTAAGAGGTCTTGTTCAGATAGTTCCTTTTTATAAACATTGACCACAGCCCATGTTTTTGTGTTTGGTTTCTTAAGCATTTTATTTTGTATTTTATTTACTTGTTTACATTGGTTGTTCTCTCCAGACCCAAGAGTCGAACCAAGGGGTATGTGGCCTGAGCTCCTTCAGAGACAATCGACCTAGCTGCTGCTCCACCAGGACATGCCACACAGCCCATATTTTAGACATACTGAGTAATAGCAGGACTTCAGTTGAAAGAATATTCATTTGCTTAATTCTCTTGGTAATTCAAAGGATCTTGCATCTTCATATAGTCTCTCCATAATTGTCCCTCTTTTCCCAATTCTTAGAGTTCCCATCCACTTTACTCCCCATCCCTTCTCAGCACTCTGAGATCATTTGTTCATTGGTTCCTTTGTTGCTCCTTTCATTGACTGATCCATTCGATACGTATGATTGAGTGCCTGCCAGGTCCTGCCCAAGGCTCTGAGACTCTGACAATGAGCAAAAAATCCCATAAATCTCTGCCTCATAGGAGTAGAGAGAAAGACAAACTTTTTTTAAATGTATATTAGAGAATGATAAGTATTAATAAACAACAAAATAGGGAAGGGAGTGACAAAGTGTTGGAGTATAGGGTCTATAGATTTAGAGAGGGTGACTAACGAAAACCTCACTGAGAAAGGGATAGTAAAGAAAAGGTATGAAGGGGTGGAAGGCCGTGTATCTGAAGAAAGTACTATCCAGGCAGTGGGAGCAGTGAGTGCAAAGGCCCTGTGGCAGGATAGGCCCGCCATGTTTATTTGTGGAATAGCAATGAGTTAGTGAGGGTAATGAAGAGAAGACAAGGCCTAAGAAGGAACAGGTGGTAGATGGGCACTGGACCTGCTACCATTCTGAAGGGCATTGTACGGACTTGAACTTCTCGCATGAAATAGTAGCCCTTAAAGGCTTCTCAGCAGAGGACTTTCATCTTCTTAGACTTTAAAGGATCACTCTGACTGCCATGTCAAGGACAAAGGCCAAGGACAACAGCAGGGAGTCTAGGTTAGGGGCCATTTCAAGCATTTAGCTGAGCAGTTACGGATATCATGGCTTAGATCAGTTTGGTCTTAGTAGAGTGATGCTTATTTGAGGGCCTGCTCTGCCAACCATCTGTCTGCACTCAAACCCTGTTCACGTTTTCCAGGACTGAACCTCATTCTACAAGCCCACTCTCTCCCTGTCCCCACTGAAGAACACCAGAATAAACACCTGCTGACCAAATCCTGATCTAGTCTTTCTTCTAGGGCTTTCACCTTTTGCATTCGATGTCCTTCCCGGCTCCTTTGCATCCTCCACTTCCCAACACGAGTTCTTCATGCCTGTCAGCTTCTCTACAATCCATCTGTCCATCTGACACCCGCTACCTGCTGCTCTAGCCTCTACAGGGAGAGCCACCACTCTCTTTGCCTGGATCCTTCCATCCTGCAAGCCCATGTCAAATGCTCCTCCTTGCTGTCATCCCTAATGTCAAAGTTGAAGTGATCACCTTTTTCTCTGGGCCGGCCCCTAGAGTCTGCAGCTCCCATGCTGAGTTTACCCCGTTTAGCATGATTTTCTCACTTGACTATTGGTGTCTTCTTGAGTCCAGGAGCTCCAGGGGCTGAATATAATCATTTGTGCCTCTTCCATCCCTACGCAGATGAGGCCTGCAACACGTATTTGACAGATATTTGCTGCACTGAGCAAAACAGAACATGCTCTTCCAAAGGAAGTTAGCTTATCCCAAATTCACCTTTTGTTTTGGAAAAACAAGTCTAGCAAACTGTCTTGAATGTGCTAAAGATGCCGGCAAAACGAGATGAGGTTGACCGCTGTCATGTCTTCCCGTCTGTGCGTTCCCAACTATGGGAACCGATTTCCTGGGGTGGCAACCACTCTAATGCCTGCTCCCTGGAACTGCAAGGAAGACATCTCACACATCTTTTCTGCAACGCCTCTCTTCTCCAGCATGGTGCCTGGCACGCTTCTGGGGGCTGATAAGCTGGCTGCCTGCCCTCCTTCCTTTCCCCACTCCTGTGTCCTCTTCCCCTCTCCTGCACGGAGCAGATTATTTGCAGACATCTCTTCAAGGATGAATCTCATCAGGACCTGCTGAGCTGCATATTCCTACTGGCTCCAGGTTTTTCTTAGCAGCTGTGGCTGCTATGTTTTGGATTTTTTTTTTTTTGCAAACTACATTTCCACCTAATTGAAATGGCTGCATGGTTCCATTTCTCTTATTAAAGACAGGTTAGGAAAATCAGTTCAATACATTAGCCATTTAAAAGTCATCATTAATCTCATACTCTTGATTTATAAGCCTACTTAAAAAAAAAGAAAAACGAAAAGTGTCTGGACAGATCCTCTGTTGAGTGCCCCCATTCTAGTATTAAAATAAACTTCACTTTGGCTGCTGGCTTTAGCATTACAGTTTCTGTTCATTCCCCACCAGACCACTTCTCCATATATTTCTCCGTCACCCTTGAATCTCTTGCAGTTTATTCATAAAAGTTTCCAGTTGTTCAGGAATGTGAATGGTGAGAAGGATAGGCAATATTTTGAGTTTCGTTTGGGGTGTCCTGAGAGCCTGGTCTGCCTGTCACCATAGCTGAGATCTCTCCATCCCCATCTAGAGACAGGACCCAGGCTCAGTTGCAGGCCCTGCCAGCAGGCTGTATGTGTCTGGTCCTAGGTCTTAGGAAAGCCTCCCGCCAGCTGCACCTTGCATGCAGTCTCTAGCCAGTGGCCTCCTGTTTGGATGTCTAGGTCCAAGGACCTGACTTTACTTGTCCAGATGCTCAGATTACGCAGGGTCCCCCTTACCTTGCTGATGCTGCCCCGAACCACAGCAGCAGCCTTTGATGGTGTAACCCTCCACGCCCCCATCCATCCTCACATCTGGCTGACAATCTACTTAGCTCTCCGTGTCCAAGTAAGATTGGGGACACCCACTCAAGGAACTCCTCAATGCCAGGTACAGACTGTGGGGCCATAGCTGCCACCTGACACTCCAATGGTGTGTTCCATCTTCCTGATGGACATCTTCCCAACTGCTGCTTGAGGGGAGGCCACCTGACCAGAGGGGTAGTCCTGACCGGTTCCATTCTAGCATGTGTCTCCATCCGACACGGCCTGCTAGAAGGGAGTTTAGTGGTCCCTGCCCACCCCAGCAATCTCGCCAGGATTTCCTTTCCATCAGAATATCCTCAAGAAAACAAGCTACTTCTCAGTGTCTGGCTCAGTACCTTTCCATTTTTGAAGACTCTGCTGTCTTCCAGCACCTCCAATCCCGCGTCCACAGTCCACCCGTGGAGCAGCAGCTCTGATGGGGCGTGCCTGTCCCCTGGGAAGGCTCCAGGCTTGGAATTGCCCCCGCTTTAGACCTGCCCACCTGTTCTCTCCACACTGATTCTGCAAGGCATGCCCTCAGAGACGGGGGGTTTCTCTTGAAACACTTCAGTGAGAATGTCATAGTTACCACCACACCGACCCATTTGTGATCATGAAGGACGGCCCTAGGGGTAAATCTACACATAGATATTCTGAAGAAAATAAGTCATATATACACTCTGTTTCCTTTCTCCTACAACAATGAAAATGCTTAAAAACGATGAGGCTTACAACAGGTCATATTTCACTCCTTAGCGTAATAAAGAATTTTTAAATTATAATATTCAGTACTAAAAACAAGATAATAAGGTAATACTCTCACGCACTGCTTCTAGGAACATAAACTAATACATCTTTCCAAAAAAGAAAGCCCAGATTCTCCAACCCAGTAATTTCCCACTTAGCGATCTAGCCTCTGGCTACAGTAAAACAACCAGACACATCTCCTGTATCAAGTTGTGCGTTAAATTATTATTTAAAAAAGCAAATTTTGGGAAATAGTACAGAAACTCACTAATAGAGAAAAGTGAATGTATGATAATTATACAATAGCACATTACACAATTATTGAAATGTTTTCAAAGACTATTTTAGGAATCTCATAGGAAAAGATTAGCACTATTCATTAAAACAGGAAGATTCAAAATTCCATATTCTGGAATTTCAATCATGTCACCAATAAGTGATGTGAGTGTAGATGTGTGGGGCAGCAATACGACTGGGATAAACACATTAAAATGTTCACAGCTCTTACGAGGTTAGAACTGATCTTTATACTTACACTTCTGTGTTTTCTCAGATTTTCTGCCATAAATGTAGTTCTTTTAAAGTCTCAAAAACAGCATTAAAAAGACAGAGGTAGTCAGACTCGAGTTCAATGTAAACATTTTTAGTGACTGGAACTGTTGAAACACGAACCGCCACTGGCGTCGAGAGCAGGGACACTCAAGCAGAATCCTCACGTGCAGCCACCAGTGAGTTTTCCTCTTCAAGGCTGGAAATACTACCACCTCTGAGCTTCTGAGCGTCTGCGTGTAGCTCACATTTCCAGATGACCTAGAGCAAAATCAAGGGGTTGAGCATGACGGTCCCAAGAACAGAAACTTTTTGTCTTTGTGGAGATGAACCCATGCCAAAAAAAAAAAATGCTGGAACTTAAAACTTTAGTAGCTGACATGACCATCATGTCCTCAGGAGTCTTTTTTTCTTTTTTTTCATCTTTTTTATTTTGTTTTTTCCCCACCATCCCTAGGTTATGGAATCGGGGTCCTTGGGCTTCCCCTGGTCCACGCCCCAGCAGTCTCAGCTGGCTGAGCCACCAGGGCATCCCCATATTCAGGATTGTTTGTCAGAATTTAGAAGACTGTGCAGAGAGGCCTTCCCCAAGATCAAAATGTCCCTGCCCACTCTAGAGCCTTTCAGCAAAGGGAGCACGAAGAAAGTCAGGACATATATGGAAAGGTGGAAAGCCATTTGAACTCCAAGAACAATGGCTGTCTTCTGAGTATTTAAACAAATCTTTGTTTTCCTTGAAACAGACTTTTCTAGAGAAACTGCCCTCTAGTCCACCCTGCGTGGAGGGAGAGATGGGGAGCAGGGAGGAGTCAGGCAGGCCACCAACCCCAGAGGCCTTCCCTGCCTGGGCCTGTGGTTTTGTCTCTCTGAGCCCCAGGGCAGCTGCAGTGGAAAACACTCTCCAGGAATTACCTACTTCCCTGTCACCATGACCTGCCCCATCTGGAATGTCTTGCTGGCAGACTTCTGGAAATCTGTGACTTTCTTTCCCGGGTCCCTGGCCTGAGGCATCTCTCTGCCCCCATAGCTCCTACGCTCAGCAGTTCAACAGCTTCTCTTCGCTGGGCACCACGTGATCCAGCTCTGCCTTATGCATTCCTTACTAGAAAGGCCATATTTTCCTAACCTCAAACCAAACATGTGGGATAAGGCCATTTTTTTTCCCCCATGTGTCTTGGAAAAGTTTTTCAATATGAAAATTAGATCATGATTTAGTTATATTTAGCAAAATACTTCTTTTCAGGAAAAAAAATGCACGAAATTGAGTTGTCCCAGCACATCTGGTGCTTACAGTCGCGTCCTTCAGGAAGCCCTAGAGAATCAGGGAGTCTTCCCCAGCTCCTCCCAAACAAGTCAGGTGACTGTGCCCTGAAGCCTCCCAAACAAGTCAGGTGACTGTGCCCTGAAGGAACAGCAGCGCCTTCTTCCCACCTCTGCTCCTGCTCCCAGGAGAACCTTGGGCACAAACACTTGGCTGAGAACAAATAGGCTTGCGGTTTTCCGCTCTCTCCAAGCTTATTCCTAAAGGAGCTTTAGTATTTTCACTTCTAAACTTACAAAACAGTCTATGTATTTGATGAGCAGTGAAAAAAAAAAAAAAATAATAATTCGATCTGCCTTTGCCTAGTTTTCAGTGGTCGTTTCCTTTTTTTCAAAGGTCAGTTAAAGACAGAAACAGTTGATCTTGAATTACTTTGCTGAGTAACTACTAAGTGAGTGATCAATTCCGAGGTGGGGAAGGAGGTTCCCCATGGGCCTGTACAGACACACTGGGTGGGAAGCACCCCCTAGTGTTTCAGTGTTTCAGGTCAGCTTTATCCCTCCGATCACCACATTCGAAGTGAACTTTCTCAAGTTCCAGGAGCTTTCAGAGACCTCATAGATATTGTGCTGCTTACTCAGGATCTGAAATAGGATGTGAGGGCAACAAACTTTTCTAGGGAAGAAAGAAAAAATAAAGTCTCAGGACAAGAAAGGAAGAAAAAAATAAAGTCTCAGGATAGTCTTTATTTATTGGTATTTATTTATTTTAAAGAGGTAGGCAGGCAACAGGCAGGGAGGGAGAGAAGGCTGAAGCATTTTCTTTATTTTCTTTAGTTGTTCATTTTAGTTGTTCCCATCAGCCTGGGAACTCTACCCCAACTCAAGGTCCCTGGGCTATATATGGACAGAGTCTCGGGCACAGACTTAACACCTGAGCCATCAGAGGATGGCTGTGGACGGCCTTTTAAGGATAGTTTCTTGTCTTGGTCCTTTTACTTTAGAAGATCTGAAGATAGAACTGAATGAGATGGGTCCCCACCCCTGTCTGCTATAGTATATGCTGTCTTCGAGTCTGCAGCTGGTCAGTAAAGCTCAGAACTGTTACCACCTACTTGGAGATTGGGAGTGTAGACTAGGAACTATACATGGTGCAATGGCTATGGAGATGAGCCATGGTCCGGGCATGAGGCCGCCATCTTGAAAACAACTTACCTTGGTCATAGAGAAGCAGAGCACAAAGGCATTCAGGAATTCCATTACCAGATACAAAATTCACTCAAAACACTTGCCCTGCTTTTGGAGAACAACAATGCCACCTTTCTCTCTGCAAAGAACACTATTGCGATTATTCTGGGTTGGAGAAGATTTTATTTAATAGGATTAAATATGCTGGTTTATTAAAATGAAAATCAAAGCCTTTTTAAAAAACTATTCTGATAGAATGGCCTTGGAATATATTCATAGATTCATTATTGAAGAAGAGGAGGGGGTCAGGTGACTTAGTTCCATTTTTATTATTCATTTCTTTCCCATGGAGATTTAGATAAACTTGTTTCTCTCTCCCTCATCATTTCTAAAGTGGAGAAGGATTTCCTCACAGAATTTTAATGTAGGAAGGAACCCTAGAGGATGTCAAGCCTGAGGGTAGGTTTACCAGGAAAAAAATAAAATAAAAACGTGCAACCTTTGTATGAGACATTTAACAGAACTTTAGAGCGGGTTTCCTCTCCTGAGAGGGACCCATAAAGGTCATTGATTCTCTCATCTGAAGTATAATTTTCACCCAGGAAGACTTGGGGAAACAGGAAGGAAGGGAGTCTGCTTTATCCAGGTACTTTTTATATAAAACAGTGGGGAAAAAGATAGAGTTTTATTAAATGACTGACAGGGGGCAAAAGCTCCTTGAAAGTCATAGACATAAGCCCTGGAACAAGTTTTCAAACAATGATGGTAATAAAATTTCTGATAGCCAACACTCACCCAGCCTCACTATGTACCAGATATTAAACTGAGGGCTTTATATGTATTCATACATTTACTCCTTAGGTGAATTAGCCATACTTTCCAGACGAGGATACTAATGAATAGAGAAATAACTTAACTGAGTTTCTGTAAGTAGAACCTTCTGGCATGAGGCTCTACACAGTTAACCACCACATGCACTCGGCCTTGAGTTGACACGAGTTCCTATTCAATGGTTTTGCTGTGACCTGAGAAAATTTCAATAAAGGATGTCAATAAAGCATTTACTGAGCACCTACTGTGTGCCAATTATTGACCCATTTTCACCACAACCCAAGGAAACCTGTTACTCAAGAAAAGACTTGTGTGAATATTTAGCTAGAACCTATGGGCAGCAGTTACTGGGTCAATTCTCATGAAAGTTTGAGGGGTAGTTTTCCTTAATTGTTGTACAGCTGATGACAGGTTCAGAGAGTTAAAGTAACATGCACGTTATATCTGATCAAAAGAGAAAGCAGACATTTGAACATGTCCATGTCTGTGTTTGATTTCAAGTATATATTCCCTTCAGAATGTGACCCTAAGAAGTATAAGCAAAAGATGTAATAGCTGAACTTGGTTTGCTCTCCAGATTTTCAGGTTTTCAAAAAACTGTATTCATTACATGTATCACATGAGATCTTTAGTGAACAATTTACCAATGGTCAGTGAACACTACTCTATTTTGACCAGAAATCCCATACACTTTTGTTTTGAAAGCATTCGCGTAAAAAAAGAGCTGCGAGTCTAAACAATGTCATTAACTTTCTCAAGATAAGCCCTGACTGGGTCATACAAACAAAGGAGACATATATTTAGCTGTAAGTCCAGTCTGGAGTGAAGGACCTCCTAGAAAGAGAGATTTCTGAAATACAGACCAGTACCTGCTGTTTCCCCTTTTTCAGCCCTTTGTCACTCTACTCAGATTAGGGCTTCTTACTTCACTAGGGATGAACAGAAGCTGAATTATATAGACTTTGGCCTTCTCGGCAAGCCTGTTCTGCCAAAAAGCAGCTGATTTATCCATCATATTTGTGTACTAAATGAAATTGCCCGGATAAACAGATGGCCTGGCCAGGGTGGTAGCTCACAGCAACACGTGTTTGTTTGAATAACATGGTCATAAACCTTTCACTCTGGATCTAAAATTAAATTGTGCCTTTTGGATGTTACCTGGTGCTATTTCGGAGAGAGGATTCAAATATCAAATTTATGACTTGTTGGTATCAGTTATTCTACATAATGTTCTCAGTGTGTTTATAAAAAGAACTTAAAACATGTATATATATGCTTTAGATATGTGTTGTATGTGTGTATGATATTGTATATAGAAATCCAGACCCTACTATTCTGATGTACAACTAACAGATGGATGGATGCATTAGTTTGTGCCTTAGCAGACGAAAACTATATTCCACAGCCCTTCCGAATGTGACAGTTTACATTCCAACACAATAGTAGGTGAAGACTCTGCAATCCACTCTGGTATCGAGTTGCTGAGTGCCAGTGTATCTTAAAAAAATAAGAGGAGGTAGAGGAAGAAGGTTTATGTAGCATTCTACCCTGAATGTCATCTCAGGTTGTAGCTATGACTCTTAAGTAGGTTGACCATATTTCCTTGAAACAAAAAATGGGATGGGGTTATGTGCTGGTGACTAAGGGGAGGGGAGGAGATGGAGCACTCTGAGCAGCAGAGCAGCCCTGCCAGCAACAAGTAAGTGCTATACAATGCCAATTGGCAATCACATAGTAATGGCAAGTAGTCTGGCAGAACTTCATACAAACATCCAGGACCAGTGCAAGAAATTTTGACACCTAAGCAAACAACCAAATTTGGTGCCCCTATAAGACCTGATCTAAATGTCCTGCCCAAAACACATGCCACTTTAACCATCCCACTGCCAGAAATGCCCAATAACCACCCCCTACAGTGCCAGAGATAACCGCCCAGTGCCAGAGATAACCCCCATCGTATTTATCTGTGTTTTGACCACACGGTTGTATTCGACTCCCTTTGAAGAAACAGGTGTACATGGGGGTGGAAGGCTCCTCTTTCCACGGAGTTCCTGTTTCCTCACAGTGGGCAGGAACAGCAGTATTGGCCATGGCCTGATGCAGTCAGCACCAGCAAGTTCCATCTATAATGCAGGTACAAAAGTGACAGCTGCTTTGGAGGCCCCCTCAGCAGACTGGGCCTGAGGCAACTCAACTTTCCCTTTTGCCCCATGTAAAGATGGCCCTGGTTTACTAAAAATGGGACAAAATTGACATTTATATTAAAATGGCAAATAAGAAAAAAAAAATAGTACTATCCCATTTAAAACAGTACATATGATCAGTTACTCTTAAGATGAGTCCTCTCAGGAGAGCCAAGGATAATGGAGGTAGGCCAATATGCTTAGCTAAGGAGTAGTAGGATGAATGAAAGGGAAACAAAGTCAGCAAAACAATTGTGCACTGTTTCAACACGTATTTCATATTTACAGAGATGAAGACTGAAATTTTTGTCTTATTAGAGTCTGACATTATTATTTGAGATATTCTAGAAACCCTCATCCTTTTCTTCATGTTTATCCAACTTCTACCCACAGAAATAAAAGGTCATTATTCTTGAACTTTTTCCCAGTTATAACAGTGTGATAGTGTTAAAAAGGTTTTTTTTCTCTTGTCGACTTACTATATGTAATAATTTTTAATAACATTTTTATTTTGAGATAAGTATAGATTCACCTATAGTTGGAAAAAACAATGCAGAGGGCTTCCTCTCCACTGTCCACCTCATATCCTCCACTGGTCAAATCTTGAAAAAGTTCACAAACAAGAAAGAGATATTGGGCCTTGTTCAGATTTCACCAATTTTACATGCATTCATTTTTGTGTGTACATGCATGTGTGTGCATGCCTTTAGTTCTACACAACTTATCATGTGTATGACCAGCATCAAAGCCAAGATACAAAAGAATTCCATCATAAGGATCCCTCATATTTTGTCCTTTTTAAGCCACAGACACTTCTCTCCCCAATTCCTCACTGCTTATAATCACTAATCCTGTTCTCCATCTCTATACTTTTGGCATTTCAAGTTACATATAAATGGAATCATATATATATAGCCTTTGGAGACTGGTTTTATAACTTGGCATAATTCCCTTGTGATCTATTCAAGTGGTATTTCATGTTATAGTTACACCACCATGCATTTTGTCATTCACTCCATTGAAGAATAAATGTCCAAGCAATCTGTGGCTTATTTCCAATTTGTAGTCACTATGACTAAAACTTTCATGAATATCTGTGTACAGGTTTTGGGTGAGCATCAGTTTCTATTTCTCTGGGATTAAATGCCCAAGAGTCCAACTGCTGGTCTTTATGGTAAGTACATATTTAGTTTTGTAGAAATTTCCATAACCTTTTTCAGAGTGACTATATCACTTTACATTCCCACCAACAATATGTTATATTGTTTGTATAATAAAATGACATTGCATACCTCTTTAATCGGCCAAATCAATTCAAGTCCTACATGATGTTTACCCACATCACCCTATTTATCTGTTTACTTTATCTCATAATATTAGAATGATGAACATCTGTAGCTTTCTAATGTTTGAACATTTCTTATTTAAAGTATTCAACTCATTCCAACTAAACTGACATTTCTCTGACTCCTAAAATTGCTATTTTCCTTGGGCATTTTCCTTGAAGAGGTGTGTAATTAGTCATCAGAAAATAATTTTGAATGATTAAAGTGGCACAGATAAAAAGTAATATGAATCAAAAATATGTGTTTGTTTTTTTCAGAAAAAATTACTTTCTCTCCAGATGTGATTTTATCAGAGTTGGGTAAATTCTAGAGTCATTAAATAACTTATAAACAAAGTGCGTGATTATTCTATTTTGTTCCCAAAATAACCTCTCTCTATGAAGATGTTCTACCACTAGAGAATTTTCAAAATATTGTATCCAAATTTTAATCAGAATGACTTAATTAAATTGCTGTTTTTTATTGACTTTCTCCACATATTTCTTGCCTCCTCATCCTGGTATTAGTTGACATAAGAGCAATGAAATGCTGGTAAATTGTTTAATAACCAGCTCTCTGGAAGTAAAATAAATGCGCTGTGTGTATCTTTGCCAAATTCCTTAATGTAAATACTCTAATTGTGGTCAATTTCTAGCTGCCATTTTGACACACTGAACACAACTTTGGGAAGAGATGCTTACCTAATAAGCTTTAGTGAGGCAGTAAGAGTGAGATCTGGTACACCACTATTAAAGATCTATTAAATTTATCTAATGGAAAATGTTCTCCCATATATATTAAAACTCAAATGAGTCATCTGCACATGAGCACTGGGAGCTGTTGAATAACTTCGGTTTTCAAAAGCTATTTTCTCACTAGTAACCTCTAAGATTCATTGCTTTCCAGAAGCAGCCCACTCTTCCCCCGGCTTCCCTCTATTCATCCTCTGTGCTCAGATGTGTCTTTCTGAGTTTCTACTGACCACTCTCTCCTCCCACCTTCAACACACACCCCCAATTTAACTCAGGACCAAGTTATAATTTCTCATCACTTTTCCTTCATAGCATTACATATTATTTATGGATCAATATTTATTTTTATGTTCACAATAATTACTGGACTAGATACACACGAGGACAGGGACCGTGTCTATTTTGTCTGCCTTCAGCCCCAGCAGCAGAGCTAATGAATGAACAGATGACATTCACTGGGAATCCCCATTCATCTCGACCTGGGTGCCACCTTCTTTCTCTACCTGGGTGACCCTTCCGCTGCTCGTTTGGTCCATGTGCTTCTCAGGTGTTAAGGTAACACAGGGCAAAAGAAACTTTTGTATTTCCAGTCCTTCTCATCTCTTGGAGGAGATAATTGAGGTTGACTTAAACTGAACCCAGGTAACCCGGGGTTCCTTAATCCCTCCCTGTCCTTGGAATGTATTTGCCACCCACCCACCATTTCCATAACTTGGAATTATCTACTGGAATTTGCATTGGGACATTCTACTGGGATGGGTAGGTCGCATCTCAATAGCCACTGGAATCTGTTGTCCACCTGTAAACCTGACCAATTGAAAGGTGACCAATACTACACCGGGAATGGCACTATTATAAAAGGGGAAAAGATGGAAATCTTGGTTTGGCATTTCCTGCCCCTAGTTATCTCCTCATGCCTGACAATACTGCTTCCCCCACCGACATGGAGGGTGTGCACAGGCAGGTCAATTTCCTAAAGGCATAGCCATATTAACATCCAAGGATCAGGCCACAGATATAATTCTTGTAGAAGGGGAAGACTTTCTCATACAAGTTCTTAATAAATATTTAAATATGTCTTTTTGCTCTTAGATTTCTGCTTCTCCCATGGTGTCCAGTCATAGGATGGGCACCCAATGGAAATAACTTTGTGCAGTGGACCTACTCATATCCAACAAAGGAATTAATCCAACCGTTGGGTATGTGGGCAGTTCTTCTCTGGCTTGCCAGGCTTGCCATGATTGGTATCGCCACACCAGGGAGGGATTAGAAGACACTAAAAACAGTACATCAAAGAATAACATACTCTTAATTCATTTGCTATTGCCACTGCAGATTCAGAAACCTGACCTGGGGCACACACTATCAATAATGCTGGCTGGGCCTGAGTGGTCTTTTTCTGCAGTCAAACTCATAGGAAGTCCTTTCAGCTGCCGACTGGAAGAGTACGAAATCAGAAAACCACCATCAGTGCTGGGAGTGGTTACATTCAGGTGTGGGATGGATTCATGTGGTTACTCCAGGTTATGGGCATTTGTACCCTCATGCACCCCTCTGTTGGGAATTACAAAGTAATGGAAAAACTCAAGAGAACCAAACCAATTTTGCCAGGGATAGAAAATGGGTAGATAGCACCAGAACCGTGTGGGCAGTCTGTCGTGTTAAAGGACAGCAGATGGTTTGGCATGGATTGCTTATGCCTACAGATGTTTACAGGATACCTCTGAATGGGACCCAGTGGTTCCATGGCACACAACTTTGGCTGTGACTTCTACAGGGGTGATGAGGTCACCACACGCTGGAGTTTCCCTGGGTGTAGGAAGACTGTGACCCCATAGTAACAAGAGTTGCCAACCCCACTCTCCTCCAGGTAGATGAGCATTTTCTGTCTTCCCCACATAAAATCATTTGACCAGCATCACCCTGCCCTCAGCCTGAAGGACATGATCACCACATGGAAAGCCTTCCTAAGTTTACCTAGCAGCCTTAAACCACAGCTACAAAGCCTGTCCTTACTGACTATGGACATGATGCTGAGAAAGCTGTCCTTCCAAGTAGAATGGCCTTGAATATCAGTACTTCCCTGTGCTTGGCTCCAAAGAAAATCCTGTGCTGTGGGGACGAGTCTGCTAGTGCATCATCTGTATTAAACCCCACAAGAATCCGAGTGATCAAACACCCTGAGTGATCTGACCTCAGCCCAGGGGCTCAATAACTCAGGGGCTTGGATCAAGGGGCCCTCGATGGAAGAAAACTGCTACTTGTTTCGGGTATCATTATCTCCATCTGTGTTTTTTTCTCGCTTGGGTCTCTACTGCCGTCTTATGGTCTCCGGCGCAGCCAGTTAGCCACCAAACACACCTCCTTTGTGCTAATAAAACCTTTAGCTGGTGGCCTAGCGGATGAGGCCACCCAGACGCAATCCCCAGGCCTCCCTAGGACCCAGGTTCAAGACCCGGGATCTGGGGAACAGCCAAGATGAACAAATGAGTAAAATAAATCAATGCTGCCTCCTCTTCTCTACTCCGGCCTGTATTTTGTATTTTGTAACAAACAAAACAACCCTGGCTGATGACTCGGGACGTCGGTGGAAGAGAGGCGGGGCCATCTAAGTGTGTGTTACCTCCAGCTTCAACTCCACCGCTCCTGGTAAGTCTACACCGAAGACCATCAGCCAAGTGTGAAAGATGGAGCCTTGAGGGGGTTTCCCGGGGACGTGACCTCCGGTTGACCCCAAAGCTCACCAGGTTATTGGCGGCTGCTCAGGCCCTCCCCTGTCCTTGGGGGGTTACCCTGCCCACAGTTCCCAGAGCTTTTCGGCGGGAGATCAGAGTCAGCGGATGGTAGGAGGCCGTCGGGACTGGACAGCGGGCCCCACGGCCACTGCCAAGGCCTTTAGATGCTCCACCCACCGCCCTGGGGCTCTCAGGGCCCGGTCCTGGGGAGGGAAGAGCGCTGGCGAGGACTCATTCCCAGTGTGAGCCACTCAGCTTGTTAAAACTGCCGCCCACCAGTCCCCTGGTGGCCTCTTGCTGGTTTCTGCCTTCCCTCCGGCTGGGGACTCAGTTCTGAGTTTCACCGGGACACACGCAAGGTTTCTACCGACTTCACCCCAGGTGAGGAATATGCTCTGCAGCATCCCCTGCGGCTGGGACATGGGAATGAATTTCTGCCAGTACATTTACCAACTGTTAGCCTTCTCCGTTTTTCCTTTGTTTTTCCTGTCCGAGCTTAAAGTCGCCTCTTTTTGAAGTGTACGTTCAACCCTGCAAATATTGCCTTGTCTCTTCTCTCTCGCCTTTTCTCTCTCCTCTCTCTTTCCTCTTCTCTCTTCTCTTTCCTCTCTCCTCTCTTTTCTCTTTCTACTCTCTCTTCCCTCTCTTCTTTCCTCTTCTCCCTTTCTCTCTTTCCTCTCTCCTAATCTCTCTCCTCTTTCCTCTCTTCTTCTTTCTATTCCCTCTCCATTCTCTCCTCTTTCCTCTTCTCCCTCTTCCTCTTTTTCCCCTCTCCTAATTTCTCTCCTCTTTCTTCTCCTCTTTATACTTTCTACTACCTCTCCATTCTCTCTTCTTTCCTTTTCTCCCTCTTTCTCTCTTTCCTCTCTGTCCTCTTTCCTCTCTCCTCTCTCTTCTCTTTACTCTTTCTACCCTCTCCTCCTCTCCCTCTTTCTCTTTCCTCGCTCCTCTTCTGTCTTCCATTCTCTCTCCTCTTCTCTCTCTTTCCTCTCTCCTCCTCTCTTCTCTCTGTACTCTTTCTACTCTCTCCTGCCTCTCCCCTCTCTCCTCTTTCTTTCTCATTCTCTTTCCTCTCTCCTCCTGTCACTCGTCCTCTCCTCCTCTCTTCTCCTTTCACTCCTTCTCTCTCCTATCTTCTTTACTTGACACTCAAGTTAGGCTGGGATGCTCTTGTTTCATCATTATAGAAGTAAAGAGACCTTAAATGATCTTTGTTTCTTTGATTTGCATAACTCAAACAAATTGCCAAACTAGAAAGAAGAATCTTTGCTCTTTGTTTTCTCTTTTTTCCTATTAAAATAGAAATTTTCCCAAAGTCTTTTCTTTCTTTTTCTTTTGGCTTCTCTTGCATGCTTTCTCACCAGGGCCTGGAAGAGTGCCACCAACGGTCAGCATTCACCAGACTCAGGAATCAGTGAATTCCTTTCTGAATCATGTTGATGACTCAGGACAGTATGCACTGCATTCTAGAAAAACCCCTGAGGACAGATGTTTTACATCAGAACAGTACTTCACTGTTTTAAGTAGATAAAAAGTCTACTAATGGAAGCAGCTCTCTAAAAATTAGCAGCCAAATAGATCAAAAGTTCATTTAACAGAAAAGAAGTTAATATATTAGAGGATTGATCTTGACCCTGTCCTTAAACACCTTACAGACTGGAGGTGCCGAAAATACCAATTTCCTGGATTAGCAGCTAGCAAATTTTTATCTTCAGTGATTGTCTTTCATACTTCTGTGGCACTTTATAAATTACCAAGTTGTTTCTTACATTGTCGGATTTGATCGCTCAAACTTTTGGAGAATTTCCTATGCTTAAAGCCAGGCCCTGTGCTTTTGAATGTCAAAGAAAGAAAGATAGAGTCATAGTATGCTAGTTAACATCCAAGATCCATATCTCCTTCTTCCTTAGAAATAAAACACTCATTTTGAGCTGGGCACAAACCCTGCAGCCAAGAACCCATTTTCCTCAGCATCCGTGTAATTCAGTGGAAACATGTGATTGAACTTTTGTCACTGAGATTTAAGTAATATCAGACACAACTACTCTCTGAAAGGGAGGAGACACACTAGTCATGATCGCCTCCTATGCTGGAGCCTCAGTCAGTCATCATTTTACACCATGAGGAAAAGTCTATACAACTACATCTCTCTCATCCAACACTAAGCAGACAACATCCCATATAGTTGGCATGGAATACATATTTACTAAATATGTGTATGAACATGATTTCCTTGATCATTTTCTCTTCTGCCCCTACTTTCTGCTTGGAGGCACTTGGAACTGCTATATTCTATGGAAGTAGTTATAGCAGTAGAGGTATTAAAGGTCCACATTTGCAGTCCTATGCTGTGCTAGACCTTGTCTCTGGCCATTTACAGAATTCACTGGCTTTAAAGAGCTCTAGAATTACTTTGAAGTCCCCATTATAGTTCCTAGGCGCATACCTCAATGTCAGCATAAGGAACCTGAGCAAGAGAATTTATATCACCACATTGGTACAAGATATGTGTCATTGAAAAGTAAGGACTGGAATCTTACAGATATCCAACAATTTCTATAAGCTAAGTTGGGGAAAAGGAGCAGGGAACCTCAGGAGACATTAAAGATGATTGGAGCCAGAAGGGAGGTAATGGAAGATTAATCTCAGGAGGAAACTGAGATCGACACTGGGATGTGATTTGAGGTGAGTTCTGGATCCCGGGCAATTGTATATGTAGAAGCTTTACCTCCTAAAATTGTAGCAGCTGCTAAATCTAACAGATGTCACTGCTAAATCCTTCAGTTTCACGAGTAATTCTACTTACACGTTTATTTGCTAGCAGCTCTCACTGGTTGTCATTACATGATTGCTTTAAGGTATAAACGATATTAAATCTGTTCAGAACAGATATAAACACATGATGTGGGTATTTAGTATATTTCCAAATAATAATTTAGAATATCCTAGGCATGCAGACTTCCAAAATTCCTTTTAAATAACTCAGGCACAATAACATTAGTGTAGTAGCCAAAAGATTTCAATGACATCTTCCTGCAAAGGAATTGCGTATTGTTCCTACTGCTTTGGAAGGTAATGCTCAGCAATAGCCAATAAAATATCTTGAAATATTATGCATTCCAGTCTAACTGGATCCCAGATGGACTCATTGCCTAATCTTTATAAAAGATGGATTTTTTTTTTTTCGTATATGGTTAATGGTGGTATATTTTGCAGGAGCTGACGCCAAAATATCAGGAGAGAATTTGGTGCTGGAAATATTTACTATAGTACTGGCACATAAAGCAGGAGCTATTAGACTTTAATGCTTTTTTTCTTAAACTTTTTATAGCCTTTCATTTTTAATAGCTGCCAATCTGCTGATTTTATTTTAAATAGATACTTCAGGACTGTGCTTTGTCAAAACCGACAGATGTATCATTAAATTCTCTCCCAAATTACGCATTAGGCAGTGTCTTTGTTTCATGTACTACCGAGGTATTTGAATTTGTTATAATCTGGAGTAAAAAGGCAGCCAGAGAGATGATTTGCAGCGCGAAAAAGCTCTGTAATTTAGAATTGATTGTTCTGATGATTTATGGCTGGGTGAAATGCATATTATCCAAAGCGCCGGTGGCCAGAGTTCTGCCTGCTCATTCTTACAGGTGATGGTGGCAAGGTTTTGTTAGAAGAATCTAGTGGAAAAATTACGCTTGATTCCTGGGGTTCCTGTCTCATAATCTCTTTAAAGCATGAGCTGAGAAGTTAGTTGATTGGGTAATTCTCAAATGTTCTCTGTCAATTGCATTATTCAGTAGCTTCCGATGGTCTCTGTAACAAATGAGCACACACCTCGTGGCTGAAAACAACATAAATGTAGTATCTTACAGTTCTGGAGGTCAGACATTCAGACATGTGAAATAGGTCTGACTGGGCTGAAATTCAAGTATCAGCAATGCTACAACCTTTTCGGAGGCTTTAAGAAAGAGTCTGTTTTCCTGTTTCTGTTTCTAAAGGCCTCCTGCATTCCTGGGCTCATGGCCCGCTCTCCATCCTCAAAGTCAGCAGCGTAGTGTCTTCAAATGTTCTCTTACTCTGACCTTCCTGCCTCCATCTTTCGTTTGTAAGAACCCTTGCGATTACTTTGAACTCAACAAAAGTACCGCCTAACCGCCCATCACAAGGTCCTTAGCTGAATCACACGTGCACAGTTTATGTGAATTTACGCTTGCATAGATTCTAGAGATTAGACCATTGGTGCGCCCTGGTGGTGTAGTGGTTAGGTCCACATACATCCCAAAGATCTGAGTTTGAGACTCAGGACCAGAGGAAACCGCCAGGATGAGCAACTAAATATAATAGTGTTTCTTTCTTCTCTCTCTTCCCGCCTGTCTGCCTGCTCATCTTCATTCCCGTCTGCACCTTTCCATTAAGAGAAAAATTTGAACATGGACATCATTGGGGGGAGCCATTATTTTGCTTTCCATAAACTATTTATCTAATGGATGCACATAAAGCAGCTTTGTATATAGGGTCCTTTTCTAAAGATAAAGCCCCATGAGAGAGCCCTCCTCCTTTTTTTTTTTTTTTTTTTTTTTTAACCAAATAAGCCTGGTTAACAATTTGGGTAAATGAAAGAAATAAAAAATTATTTTGAGGCACCTGGTTTCCCCAAAGGGAAGCATCTAGGTAAATTCAAGTCCTGTAAGAATGTCTTGGCTCTCTGTACCCACCCCCTGATACACAAGGCAGTGATGCCACAATCCTGCCTTCGGCGGCATTTCCTTTTCTCATTCCATAAAGAAAGTTCAAATTCCTCATTTCAGAATTAAGAGAGAAAAGGAAGAAGACTGCTATACCATGGTCACTGTGATGGTATTGAAGTTCACCTGGGTCAAAGACTAAGGGTAAAAAGACAATTTGGACTCTTCAGAAAAGGCTTCTCTGCATGAAGAAAAACTTGAAAATGAATCTTGGAGACCCTCCTAGTAGGGATGGTGGAGAAAGTTCCATCACCTCTGCCAGGTGCCCTGGTCTGTGGGTGATGTGGTTTACTGAGCTGTGTGAATCAACTGTGTCCGTCAGAGTAAGTCAGACCTCTGAGGAGAGCTAGTTGGTTTGGATGACTGGAAAGTGACAGAAGGAAAGCAAGTCCTGCATTTTATGTCCAACCTGCCACGGAGAAAGCCGGTATGTCGTTATTAGTAAGCCTTACTAAATCCTGAAAATGTTCTCTTTGCTTCTAAAACTGTCCTTACTTTTGAAGCTAAATGTTCTTTCTGTTTCTTTTACAGCCCCCAGGGTGCATTGAAACCTCCCTTTACTACCTGAAGTTTGTCATGTGTTGGCCACTTTGGTTTTGCTGAGCTGAGCTTTATTCCACTGGGTTCTGGAAGCTCCTCCATCAATTGCTTCCTGGAGCTCCCTTGCGGTTATCACACCAGGTTTTTCTCTTTACCCACCAGGAAGAGACAGAGACATTAATTTTGCAATTCTTCCATGTTTCTTTGGACTCTGTATGCCCTGAGAGGTCCCTGTGCCTTTCCATCATTAGAGTCATCCTGTCTGCGTCTCTGGGAACAGGCCCTGGTACCTGCTACCAATGTGTGGTCCAGAGACTGGTAGCTGTTCTGTGTTTGAGGCAGTTTTGACTTTGATTTTTCTCTTTTTACCACTCAAGATCAGAAAAAAGAATGGATGCTTCTTTCCAGAATCTCTTATTTCTCCCAGTGACATATTCATCACTAAGGTCAATGCTCTTTGAGTTGATTTTTTTCTGTTCTTCCAACAGGTATGGAGGGCCTAGTATATACAAGATCTGGCAGAAGGAGTCTGTTTCTGAGTTTAAAGGGTGAACAGCATGAGCATAGAAAGGAGAGACCACAGGTTTGCTCTCTTTCTCAACTGAGGTTCGTTAGGATGTCAGCACAGTGTGACTGAGCAAATCTTCTCCTCTCTTCAGCATTCTGTTTCCTCCACTGTGCAAAGCAGGGACTCTGGTTAAATCCAGGTTCTTCTGGTCCTGGATTCAAATGGGGGTAAGACCAGGATGCCGTTCTCCACGCCTGCCCTGTTCAAAAACTGATGCAGAAACCTTGGGGGAAGGCGGGATAGAAAGATTCCTTCTACAAGGTGGCATAGTATCAGGGGACCAGCCTCTCCCTCTCTGAGGTAGACACCTTCCCTGTCTTAGTGAAATGCCAGGAATCAGAGAGATGAACGCTGTTTAAAATAAACCCAAGGCAAGCAGATAAATAAAATGTATAGTTGTTTTAAAAAGATGTGGCAATTTTTAGAAAATTAACCAACTTCTTTTCTAATTAAAAAGACAGCACCTACTCACTATCAAAAAGCTAAATAGTAACAAAAAGCAAAGAGGGGAGACAATTTAGCCATAATTCCAGTGGGTTTAGCATTGTCTTTAACATTGTAAAATGTTAACATTTTAGTTTGTGATCCCTTGAGGTTTTTTTTCTTTTTTTTAGAAAAGGTGCAGACAGGAATGAAGGTGAGTAGGCAGGCAGAAAGAGGAGGAGGAAGAAGCACTTTATTTATTTCATTGTTTTTCCTTGGTTGTCCCCACCTGGCTCCTGATCTCAAACCCAGGTCCTTGGAATGTATGTGGACTGCACCTGTGGACTTAACAGCTAGGCCACCAGGGCGCACCCAGTCCAGAGTTCTTTGTCCTGCCACAGACTGGATAGTGTGGCCTCCCCACCCACCAACTGTTGATATGTTGATACCTAAGCCCCTGGGCGAGGGTGTTAGAAGTTGGGGTCTTTGGGAAGTGATTAGGTCACTGAGAGCAGAGCCTTATGAAAGAGATCAGGAGCCTTATTAAAGAGGCTCCAGAACGTTCCTAGTCTGGAGGACAGGCCCTCGCCAGACACCGAATCTGCCAGCACTGTGACCCTGGGCTTTCAGACCTCCAGAACTGTGAGAAATACCTTTCTGCTGCTTATAGGCAGCAGTTTGTCTATGGAAATTCATGGCAGCAACCTGAACAGACAAGTCCCAACTACAGTCATGAATACTCGCCATATAACATGCCTTTTAAAAAATATCTAACCCTATTTCCATACTTCTCTATGTTACCAATAACCATATTATCAGTGATTATAAAATAATTGATGCCGATGATAATAGTTGTAGAAACTACTTCCTAATGTAAAGAAGAAAAAGTGCGTCCAATTTTTCACCTTCGTGCTTAGACAGTGGTGAGTTTTGGTCGCTTCCCCACTTTGTGCTTCATGCTTTATTTTTCTCCAGACCTTGTCTGAGATGCCCCACTCCTTGCAGGCCACATCCTTCCTTCTGAGATGCTTGCATTTTCCTCTTCCAGCACCAGTGAAGCGGCACGAGCTCCTGCCCCACGGATGCCCTCTGGGCTGGCATGGTCATTAACCTGGCATCAGTTATACTAAATGCTGTGTAAGGAGGGAGGGTATACAACCTGGAAATGAAACCATGAACACTAAATTAAGGCCAGCGAGAAACAGTCCAGAAGCCTTTTAGACACAAATGTGCCTTCTTTTCCTGCCTTTCTGCTTGATGCAGAGATGTGGTGAATTTATACAAGTGAAGTGAGTGGGTGAGGCAGGTGTTTGAAAAGGCATCATCTCCAGGCTCGCCTTTCAGGGGCCACACCATGCTCTTTGGAGCTCACAGGGCATTCATTCTCTTCTCTCAACCCCCATATTTATGGTGCATATTATGAGGAGGTGGGGCCTTTGGGAGGTGATGAAGGCTGTGTGTGTGTGTGTGTGTCTGCTTGAAAATATGTGTGTATAGGAATGTATGCCTGTGAACATGCGTGTGAGTTCATAGACACTCAGGCATTTTTCAGTACATACACATTATAAGCAGGATGGAAGGAATTATGAAGGGATCTGAAGTCAGAATGTGTTTTGTTTTTGTAGTTAATACTCTGAATGTGGCTATCTTCTATAGAAAGTTTGAATTGATCATAACTTGCCATTATCATCTGTTTACTAATGTTGAGGAGGCCTACTCTGTGTTAATACTCTACAAGGCTCTAGAGATAAACAAATAAACTCTGCTCTCCCAGGATTTATGTTTCAGTGGAGGGAAAGAAACAAAAAGCAAATAAGAGAGAGAAGGAGAGACAAAAAACAATAGAGAAAAGAAAGCAGGAGCAGAGAGCACAGGGAGTGTTTGGATTTCGGTGTGTATTGGTGGGGAAGGGTTGGAGGGTGGTTTGATTAGAGTGGTTGCGGGGGTCTGGTCACATATGTGGCAAATCATGTACTTGATGAATGTGAGTGGTAGGGAGCCACGAGGGCAGAAACCTACAGGACTTGAGGATGGGGTCAAATAGTTGTTTAGAAGAAGACTGCTATCAGCAGAAGCATCGGCATGTGCAGAGGCCCGAGGCAGATACGTTCTGGACATATATGAGGAAAACAAGGAGGTCAGTATGACTGGAATACAGGAAGTGAGGGGAATAAAGATAAGAAGTGAGGTCAGGTACCAGGGCCCTCAGCTTTAATGACTTTTCTCCAGATGCTGGTGTAGATCATTCATGGCTCGACTTGCACAGGAGAAAGTCCAGCCCAATGGAGTGTCAGCCATTTGTTCTATTCTGATCCCCCAGATGGGTGTCTTAGTGTGTACGTTTCCCGTTGCTGCATAGCAAACAACCATAAATTTGGTGGCTTAAAATTTCCCATTTATCATCGATATTTCTGTGGGTCACAAGTCCAGGCATGAATGAACTGAATCCTCTGCTCTGGGACACACAAGCCAAACTCAAGGGGTTGGCTGGTCTAGGTTCTTACCCGGAGGCTTCAGAAAAGAATCTACTTCCGAGCTCATTCAGCTGGAAGCTAAATTTAGTTTTTTGCATTTGGAGGACAGAGGTCTTTCTATCCTTGTTGACTTTCAGTCAGGTTCCAGCGTGCCCTGCAGCTTTCTGCATATGACACCTCTGTTTTCAGATTCAGAGAATCTTCCTCACTCAGATCCTTCTCTTATACTGAGAAGAGCCCAGTCTCTTTTGAGGGTTCATCTGATTAAGTGCAGGCCCACTAAGGATAATCTTTTTATTCTGAAGTCAACTGATCAGGGAAATTAACTACTTGGGTTAAATCCTTTCCGAGTGGCACCTACATTAGTGATGAAATGTCTGCACCAGGGGTGGAGCATCTTGGGGGTCTTACTAGCTTTTTGTCTATCATAGTGGGAAACCCTGCAGATAGAATACACCGCGTGTAGAAGGGTGAATTTTGAGGCACACTCGGGCCTTCATGGTGGAAATTTGCACTGGAGATTGGGGACGTGGGTAAGCTGGAGGAGAAGAGGAGTTTTAACAGGAATGTCTTTAAATGAGCACTGATGGGGGCGTCAGAGTGGGAAGAGAATACTTGTATTTGTTAAATACGACCACGGGCTGCCTTACCAGAAAGTGTGAGCTCTGGTGGAGACAGTGTGGGCTAAGAGACAGGCAGGGGTAAGGGTTAGGGCTACCCGGGGTGATTGAAGATCTGGGAATCGGACACAGAATTCCGAGTGACTTGGACTACAGATTTCATCCTCAGCAGCAGTAGGAGTAGAGCAAAGTTAGAAAGTGAAGTTCAAAGAATAACAGGGGAGAAGAGGTATAACAAGGATGCCTCCCGGGGCCTTTCTACGCTTCACGTAGATCAGCTGATTCTATTCAAAGTGTGGCTCCTGGGTGGACTTATTAGACATGGAGAATCTTGAGTCCTCAGCCTTCCTGAATCAGATCTGCATTTTGTCAAGATCCCCAAATGTCTTTTATGCATATTCAAGTTTGAGAGGTGCTGCCCTGCCCTATTGCCCTGCCCTGTTGCCCTGAAGATGAGAACTCTTACCTGGGCTTCTCCATCTTCTGGCAGAATTTTTGTACCAAGGAAACCCCCTGAGTCTCTGGAAAACCAGGGGGGATGATACCCAGCCTTTGATCATTCAAGGCATAGTTAGTTACAACTCTCGTGTAGGCTCGATGTTGTGTCTCTGGCCCCGTGCGGTTCCCTCGGTGGTCTAACTGTCATGCAGGGGTTACATCACTCCTTGACCATGTTTCTCACAAGAGACAAGCCAGGGAAAGTCATTTGAGAGCTTCTTGAATGAAAGGACTTCTTAACAACCGGAATGATGACCACTGCTGTCCGAAACTCATAGAGGGCACGTCAGATGCACTCCTGAGGCAGAATTCAGTCTACTCAAGTCGATCAAGCAGTAACATTCTCCCTGAGAAGCCAAATGCTGTGAGCAGGGCCCCCCAGGAGCCAGCCAGATTGGAAGGGACCATCAATCTTGTGAGTTACTTCTCGAGCGCTTCAGAAATAATGAGTCTGTCCAGGGGAATGAGACTAAACGGTGCGAAGTTATAAAGCAGGGTGCCAACTGAGGACTCATCCCCACTAAACAAACCTGCCAAGGGCCTCCACGCCCCCGCTTCTGCCCCCAGCAAGATGAATGGCCAGACCACCAGCTACCTCCTCATGGCTCCTGCCTCCCTCGGGATGATGGATCAGGTGTCTGGTATGTTGACCAAATGATTGAAAAAAATATACACTATCACAAATTAAGGAGGGTGGGATGAGAACCAGTTGCAGTGCTAAGTTTTTCCTGTATTTTCTCTTGTAAATCTTAGCAATTCTAAGTAGTCCTTAGTCACGGTTGGAGACATTGAGATTCAAAAAGGAAAATAATTCAGAGAACAAAGACCAGATTCAATATTCTCACATGACTCTTTCTGACTCCAAAATCCATGTGTGTGTGTGTGTTTTTTTTAATTTTGTTGAAAGAACATTGCATCATAACATTATACAGGTTTAATATGTGCATCATTGTCAATCAATTATAGATCAGTATCTATATCTAGTACAAGAAGTTCACCCCCATCAACCAGTCCTGTTCTTCCTTCACCACATAATTGGTCCCCTCCACCCTGTGTGCCCATCCCTCCCCCTTTCCTTCCTGTATACACTCATTGGATTTTCTTGGCTCAAAGTCTAGTTTTGTTTGATTTAATTTACTTGTTTGCTTAGTTTCTGTATATACCACATATGCCTGAAATATATGCTCTTGTTTCTCTTCAGGTTGCATAAAAATCTTTTTGTCTTTTACAAACCCCTATTTGTTTTGTTTTGTTTTAAGGTGCAGGCAGGAAGAGAGAGGAAGAAGAAACATTTTTATTTTATTTTCACTTAGTTCTTTGCTCTGGTTGGTGCCCCAGATCTGGGACTCGAACTCTGCGTTCAGTGGTCTGCAGTCCTTTGGAGGTGATTGACGTAACCGCTACTCCAGTGGGGCATGCCTCAAACCCACGTTCTTAAAGTCACTCTAATCTGATTTGCCTTGGTCGCCCTCTACCTCCTGCAGAAACAGCTTACACAGGGTGCATTCTCCAGCAGAGGCTGTTTGTAGGCACCACATCTGAGAGCGTAGCCCAGCACAGCAATCCTCCAAAGTTGTTCTGTACTAGAGGAGGCAAGGAGCAGGACCTTTCCTGGAAAATTTGAAAGATCTCTAAATATCTCTGTTCCCATACCCAGTCAACAATTATGTGAGGACATGACCAGTTTAATAATACAAGCATGACTATATCATCTATAGTTGATGTACACATATTCATTTATCTTCATAACAACTTGGTAGCTACAAAAAGGGAAATTCTTTTCTCATTGACAGAAAAGGAAACTGAGGCTGAAATATAAAATTGTATTTGGCCCAGTCACACAGCTGGGATGTGGTCAGGAACGCAACTCTGTGCAGCCTGACTTCTCATTCTATACCCTGTAAGGAGACCATGACCGTGGCAGCAAATACATCTGCCTGTGACATTGTCATGTCTCCCCATCTTAGCAGAGCGTACTATGGAATGCTGGGCCTTTGAGAAGGGGCAGAATACACGATGAACGCAGGCCATCTTTGGATTTATGAGTTCCATACATAGGATAATACTTAGAGCTTATAAGAGACCATATAGTTGCAAATTTGTAAGATACACAGGGCAATACTGAGCCACAAGTCACAGGTGACTATTAAACCCTTCTAATATGACCAACTCAAGGTGAGATGTAATTGTCAAATACACAGGACTTTTCAGGACACGGGACAAAAAAACTACAAAATGTCTTTTCAATACGTTTTTATGTGGACTACAGGCTGCAGTCATTATATTTGTATATGTGGGGTTAATAAAACATCGCTGCATTTATTGTACAAATAGATGATTAAAATGATTGTCACCTGTTTCTTTTACTTTTTCATGTGGTTACCAGAAAATATAAGATCACAGAGGCAGCTTGTGTTTGACTTCTCTGAGACTTGCCTACAGTCCACTGGTGGTAGATAGCAGAGTGAAGATATGAATGAGGGGCCCTAGGACTCTCTCCAGATAGAACACTTAGGAGATCAGTGCCTTCATCCAGTGATGGACTCTGTCTAATGGATGTGTGGGGCCCTCGGAATGGTGCGTCTCCAGGCACACAGCTGCCGGTCTTGTTTCAATGCATCTTCTGATTCCATAGGTCTGCGGGTAGGACCTGAGGTTATTTGTACCAAGCTCTTTGGAGATGCCGTGGGTCCACACATCTTCTTTGAACAGCAAAGATTCTAGAACATGAACAGAAGCCATGCTTTTAGGCAGGGGACTTTCAGTGCTTCTCAATTCATGTCAGGAGCACAATAACCGAGGCCTAAGTCACCATTCAACATGTGGGTTTTCCTTTGACACTGAAGAAGGGGAACAAGCTGGTGTGCATGTGTGGGGGCGAAGGTGTGGTGTGCAAGGAGTCGGAGGAGTGATTGGAGTCGTGTGTGCATTGTGTGTGTGGCTTGTGGGTGGGTGTGGCAAGGTAAACTCAGAGTCAGGCAGGAGTGCCTTTTAAAAAAATGGGCTTGTGTATTAAAATCCCTCTGAAGTCTGGCCGTGCAATTTAGGGTTTAAACTATTTTCATCTCTACATAGAGCTGGAAAAAATTTTAATGACGATGCTATTTTCTCAAATGGCTTTTATGCTATTTTCCCAAATGAGGCTCTAGGTGAGACTTACTGGGGAAAAGGGTTTGACTGAACCGAGCCACAGAGAGAAGCTCTAATTAATAACCTCTCTCATTTTTTCAGTTAAAAAAATGCTTCTAAACATATTTGCACTGGAATGCCCTGGTGGAGTAGTGTTTTGGTCAGCTGCCTTCGGCCAGCACAGTTCGCTTCCCCAGGCCAGGATGGGGAAAACCACTAAGATGAACAACTAAGTGAAATAAAGTGCTTCTTTCTCCTCACTCTTCCTGCCTGCCTGCCTCTGCTTGCCTTCATTCCTGGTTGAACCCTTCCTTTAAAACTAAAAGTATTTGCACTGTGTACTGCATACAGGCAAGTATGACTCTTACCTTTATTGTCCTGGTAAGCAGGAATTTATAGATCCCGATGAACTTTGCAGATACAGTTTTCTTTGTTTCCCAAACTCTGTTCTTTCTATTCCAAAAGGTACTTACTCTGGTGTAACAGCCCCCAGCCACCCATCTATCATATCATATCATTTAGCATAGTGCTTGGCACACAGTAGGATTTTCAAACATTGTTAAGTGATGAGTGACTCCTCAGTACTACAACTGAATATATTTGAGATGAATACAGTGCATGCATTTTAAATTAGAAAAACATTTTTTCGAACGTCAGGCTGGAATTCCTCTTTGTGCTTGTTCTGGAAAAAACTAATGAAACTCAGATATTTCACTCTTCTTGGTTTCCCAGTGTTTTGCTGGGGATCTCCCTCCCCCCGCCCCCCCACACACAATGACCCTCTAATGTTACCTGGGACAGTCAGTTCTCTATTTCTTTTTGCTTTTTCTTCTCCTCTCTTCCCCTCATCTCGCCTCTTATTATTTTATCCTTGAAATCTCGAACTTTTAGCTGCTTGTTCCAGGGACTTATTTTTGAGCCCTGGACCTGGAAGAGTCTTCTAGAATTTGTGGGGAGCCCTTGAGGACTGAAGTGCACCCCCTGGAGGAGAGAGAGCCTCTTGATCCTGCCGTCTTCTGCACGGAGGATCTGGAGTTCTGCTCGAGAACTTGAAGGAGCCCAGCCACTGAGCCTTCCCTGTCTTGTGGGTTTTCTTCCCAAGGAAATCAACTCAGCCCAGTGATGCATTTTCTCTTTTAGCATTCAGTTACTAGTATTTTTTAGTCTCTTCCCTCTCCTTCTGTTAAGATCATCTTACCTATCTTAGAGCCCTCTGGGGAATGAAGCCTTTATTTTGCAGTTTGCAGAAAATTCTGATAACAGCTTGAGGTAGAATTCATAATCGCTTTGTAAGCCAGGTTGTTAAGATGATAAAACTGGTGTTTTTTAAAAAAAGCAAAGCAACGAAAAAAACCAAGAAACCTATAGATTTTATCTGAGGAGTTGGAAAGTAGAAGAGCGCAGGGTGGGATTTGAAAACAGAAGTGTGTCCGTGTTTTCTCATGCTCTATTGTTGTAACACTTTCTATTTTTAGAGCAGTTTTCTGGTCACAGCAATATTGAACAGAAGCTTCTGAGATTTCCACGTACCCCCGCCTCCACACATGCGCAACTTCCCCTGTGATCAGTGTATCCAGGAGAGTGGTCCGCATCTTACAGTGGATGTACCTAGACTGACCTTCTCACACTGACCCAGCGTCAGTAGTCAGTGAGGGTCACTCTCACTGATGTGCGTTCTGTGGGTTTGCGGGAATGCATGACATGTGACACTATTAGAGGGTCACACAGAACACTTACCCTGCCCTAAAAATCTCTGCTTTACCTCTTTATCCCTCCCTATCTCCAACCCAGAGCCCCCCACTGACCTTTTTACTGTCTTTGTAATTTTTCCTTTTCCAGAATGCTATAGAGTTGGAATCATGTCCTCTGCAGCCCTGTCAGATTCATTTCTTTCTCTTAGCGTAATCTGCATGTATGGCTCCTTTATGTCTTTTTGTGGCGTGATAGTTCGTTTCCTTTTGTTACCGCTGAATACTATTCCACTGTCTGGATGTACCACGATTTTTAATGCATTCTGCTGGTATGAAGTCTGTCTTGGTTGCTTCTAACTCTGACGGTTAGGAATAAAGCTTCTGAAAACTTTTGTGTACAGGTTTGTGTGGGGGCCTAAGTTTCCAACTCCTGTGGGAAAATACTAAAGACTTTTAATTGCCAAATAACATGAGTCTGTTTAGTTTCTTAAGAAGCTACCAAACCGTCTTCCAAAATGCCTCTACCGTTTTGCATCCCTTCCCATGACGATCAGAGTCTCTACTATTTTGCATCCCCCGCTGATAATGACCAGAGTTCCTGCTGCTCCACATCCTTGTCGAGAGCTTTGCCGGCGTCAGGGCTCCGGCCGTCAGAATTGTGTGCAGTGGTAACTCATTTCTTTTAGTCGCATTTCCCGGTGACGTATGAGGTAGACGATCTTTTCGTGTGCTTATTTGCCATCTGCGTATTTTCTTGGGTAAGGTGTTGGCCAAGGTTCTTTTTTCTTTTTCTTTTTCTCAGCAATATTTTCTTTGTTTTTCCCTTCCCACAAACACATACATACTTTAAACTCCCCAGCAATTTCCAGTCTCAGAGTAAAAGCCAAAAACCTTCGTAAGGTCTATCAGGCCCTATCTAACATGGACCCCAATCACTGTTCTGATTGAACTTCTCTGGTCCTCTTTACTCTCTCTGCTTCAGGTACACTGTTTCCTCATTCAGGCTAGGTGTGTTCATGCTTCCAAGGCAACACCAGAAGAAAATCTGCTACCCTCTACCTCCTCTTAGATTCCTGCTCAGCTATTACCTTACCCATGAGACCTTTTGACTACCTGTATTGAACAGCATCCCTCCTATCCCCATCCCCTCTACCCTAGCATATGCGTATGTATGTATATTTGTGTATATATATTAATATTCTCTCTCTCACTTCTTCTCTTTACCATAGCACTCAGCACTATCGCACACCCTATACTTTTGCTTGTTGTTGGTCTGTCTCCTCTCGTGAGGAGGCCAACATCTTGTACTGCTAAAATGTTGCTGGCACCAGGAGGCATCAGATAACTATTCTTTTCATGGATGAAGGCAGATTGTTCACGCATTCTTGAGCTGAACTGTGCTTTCACAACCCAGATGAGGATGTGCGTTCTGGGATGTAGTTTGGGTCAAGAACCAGGAGATCCCATTATTTGTGATTTTCTTAAGTCAGCAGCACAGAGATTGTGCATCCAGCAGGATTTGGTCAAACAGAAGCTGCTGCAGGTATTTATCACAGGAAGAGGTTGGATAAGGGCAATTGGAATCTTCGTAATTGGAGCCTTCAGTTGGGAGGTTGGCCCAGTAAAAGCCAGAAATAAGATGTTCTCCAGAATAAGAACCGGCGTGCAGGAAGCCATCAGCATGGCTTCGGCTGATTTCCACGAGGGGCAGCAAGGGACTCCCAGAAGGCCTCAGTCGCAATGCTGGCCACGTGTGACCTCTGCTGATGCATAGTCTGTGGCTAACACTTAGCAAAAGGTAAGAGGGATTCTTCTAGTCTTCTGTCCTCAAAATCCCAAACAAGTGCTCTTCCAAGGCTGAATCTAAGTGGGCCTACTGGCCAGGGAGTCTGGGAACCATGAAATTGCTGGGGAGTTTAAAGTATGTATGTGTTTGTCGGATGGGAAAAACAATGAAAATATTACTGAGAAAAAGAAAAAGGAAAAAGAACCTTGGCCAACACCTTACCCAAGAAAATACGCAGATGGCAAATAAGCACACTAAAAGATCGTCTACCTCATACGTCACCGGGAAATGCGACTTAAAGAAATGAGTTACCACTGCACACAATTCTGACGGCCGGAGCCCTGACGCCGGCAAAGCTCGACAAGGATGTGGAGCAGCAGGAACTCTGGTCATTATCGGAGGGGGGGGGATGCAAAATGGTAGAGACTCTGATCGTCATGGGAAGGGATGCAAAACGGTAGAGGCATTTTGGAAGACAGTTTGGTAGCTTCTTAAGAAACTAAACAGACTCATGTTATTTGGCAATTAAAAGTCTTTAGTATTTTCCCACAGGAGTTGGAAACTTAGGCCCCCACACAAACCTGTACACAAAAGTTTTCAGAAGCTTTATTCCTAACCGTCAGAGTTAGAAGCAACCAAGATAGACTTCATACCAGCAGAATGCATTAAAAATCGTGATACATCCAGACAGTGGAATAGTATTCAGCGGTAACAAAAAGAAACGAACAATCACGCCACAAAAAGACATAAAGGAACCATACATGCAGTACCAGAGAGCTTAGAAAAATAGGAAGGTTCTTATTTTAAACAATGTCCAGCAGTCACGGCTTAGGGGACTGCTCTAATTTCCTGGTGGGTAGAGTTTATTCCTACCGTCCTAAGCCATGTGACTCCTGCCACTCTTTTAAAATCTTTTAAAATCTGAACCTAGGGGAGCTAGGGAGCCCTGGCTAGCATCACTGCGTTTACACTCCATGCTTCTTCCCTGCTCCTAGCAGTATTTTCAAATGTGCCTCTGGAAGTGACTGCCTGGGAGCATGCTGTACTTCCAGAGTCTCATGCCTTCCATTGCAGCGCATGTGTTTTTCCTTCACTGGAAAATTCAAGAGTGACTTCTCTCCACCAACTTCTGTGATCCCATTCCCTGGCTTGCTTCTTTTTTCTGATGTGTTCTGGGAATCATCTTGGCTTCCATTGCTTGTAGGTGTGTTTGCTGCCAGCTGGTCCGTGGCACCAAACATCCTGCTCCCACCTTTTCACTAACCCTCCAGACACAGCCTGAGGTGGGAGAGCAGGAAGGAGAGATGCCCATTGGAAAGCCTTTGGAATGCTCCACAGGGGTTAGAGCAGACAAGATCAATATTGTTCTGACTCCCCATTAGAGCAGAAATGAGGCAGAGCAATTGGCTGGTGATGGCCTGGTCCTGTGGAGCTGATTCTCCCTCCCTCCAGGGAGTCAGCAGCAGCCCTGCCAAGAAAAGATCTTTGGAAGATGGCTCCTACTCCATTTTGCTCAGACATCTCTGCTACATCAGTCTCAGCTAGTTTGGGGCACATCACTGCAAACTGGCGTTCAAAAATAGAACCAGTCTCGTCTATGAATTGCTCAGAGGCATTTTCCAAAGTCCTATTATGCCATTTTAAAGACCTCCAGAGACATATATTCATAGAGTTGGCTGGAAATTGTGAAGCCAGTCCAAGGAAGGGAAATTTCATGAACTCCTGGGTAATAAAAAGGCTAGGACAGCATCCTTGTAGCCAGGAGTGGTCCATGGATAATGCACTGCCTCAGTGCATCGCTTATAAAGCACCAGCCCAACACATTCCTATCCTCGTATGGTGGACCCATGACATTTCATTTCCCCATCTGACATCACAATTGGTCTCAGAAATACTTGGAAATAAAGCCATGAACTTGAATTTTATGTAGACTGTCACATCCCTTCTCTTAGCATGAAAACAATATTGAATTCTTTAGCTCTCTCTCTCCCTCCCCCCTCTCTCTCTTAAAAGAAATTTTATTGAAGAAACAATACACCATGACATTATATAGGTTTAAAATGTACATCACTTGTGAGATATTTGGCTCTTTAGAGTCTTAGTCAATTTCGGGAAAACAGATATTTTGGACACAAGTAGGTCTTATCTTTCACACGCTCAAAAATTCTGTCCACATAGTCTTGAGATTTACTGGGAAAAAAATGCCTCCTCCATGAAGTGTGGCCTATGGATTCACTCAGGAGGTGTCTTCAGTTCCTTCATTAGGTCCTGTTGGTGATTGCAGAATCACTTATTTTATGTTCTGAGCTATATTCCACTCCTATTTGATTTCTGTAGACCGTCTCCTACACATTTAGCCTTTCATATTCCATAATCATCAGCCTCCCTATGCTATCCACCTCCATCCTGTACTTCCAAATATGCACAAGATATTTCTATTGGTTTTGATGTTTGATTATGCTGCTAACAATTTTCCTGTTTGTTTTAACCTCCAGTCTTCTCAGTGAACTCATCTCTACTTCTGATGGCCTTTCCTGGCCCTCTCTGCTCTTCTGAATACCTTGAAATCTAATTTTTGCACTTGTGATTTTCATGAAGCACCATCATTCATTCTTAAACACCTCCAGTGCCTATCTGCCTCCAAATTCAGGGCTCTTTGCTCCATATTGTCTGTGATGCATTTGCTAAAGTGAACTAACTTGATGCTTAGCTATAACGAAAACTAAAAAACAAGCCACCTCCCAACTCAGTGGTGTTAAAATAACAATCAGATATTATTGCTCACATTATTTAGGTTGTCAGGGTTTGCATATTATAGATTTGGCTGTTGGTTTTTAGGTGGCTCTGATGTGTAACACGGTCAGCATGGAGGCTGTTTGCACATTTTTCTCATCCTCCTCCTGTGACCAGTGAGCAAATGGGCTATACTCTTGTCATGATCATGGCAGAGACACAAGAAGCTGAGTGGAAGCATGTAAAGCTTCTTAAGGCCTAGGTTTGGACTGACACACTGTCCCTTCTTCCATATGCTACTGGCCAAAGGAAATCACACTGACAGTGTAGGAACAGAGAAGTACATTCACTTGTGATGCGACCATGGCAAATGTGGGGATACAAAGAGTGCTGGAGAACTGTTCATTCTGTCTGCCATACCAAAGGCCCTCTCCCACTTTGGCTTTTGTGATTCTGCACTATTCTGAGGCTTCTAAAAGGTTTCTGGTAACCTTTCACAGGATGACTTTCTTGGAGCAGGTCATTGAGAAGATGTGACTTATGAACTTAGACCAAAGAGACCAAGGGCTCTTCACCATTTCCACTGGCCTTGAACTATGTGTTCAAACCACTGTTTCCACAATGGGAGCCATTTTCAAGGAAGCATCCTGGAGAGGGCAGCATCTGGCTGAGGCCATCTCGGGGATCTGTCTGGTATCTGGTCAGCAGATTCAGAGATCTACTGTCTTGCAGTCTAAGACCAATCATGTATGTAAGTTCCCTTATTAAACCTGCCACTTACCACTCTGGAATGGTCTACCTCTTCAGGCTCTTCTTACCCCTTGTACAGGGGCTAGTATGTGACCCAGCACCTCTCGATGTGTAACTATGGATTCCCAGCAATACTCTGTCTCTTGTCGTATGCTCTTCTATTCATCAATATAATCCTTAAACTCAATTTTTGCTAATGTGTTGAAATAACTTTCAGCTCTCTACTCTGAGCCCCTATTTTCATACCAGTTTTAGTTTGTTTCCTCTGCTGAGATTTTAGTGTGCATCAAACTATCAACCTAGATTCTACAATTCTAAAAGTTACTTATCATCTTTCACCTGAAGAATCCTTATTTTCTTTCTGGGACCCTTGTCCCAGTACCATTGTTACACATTGGAGTTATTATATCTATTGTTCCTCATATTCCGTATCATTCACCACTGTAGGTCTTAATTTCTTAACAAATTTTCTTCAAATGGCTCTCCTTATATTCCTAAGACGCCTCCCTGTTTCCTTCACCCGTCACCAATCGAGTTCATTACCCATTTTTCTAGAACCAACACGTGGTCAACTTTCTTGTGAAGCTTCCTCCCCCAATGCCTCCAGGCTTCTTGGATTTTCTCTGCATTTAAACTCCAAAAGTATTTCCAACCTGTGCTACAAGAATTACAAGTATTGTCAAACATTAATTTAAAAATTCAGTTCTTTTTGGAATAATGTGCTTTGTTCAATTTGTATATATCTACTCCCGAATAGACTGCAACCCAAGGAGGCAAGGTGCTGCATTGAGGGACGGTAGGATTTAGAGGCAGACAAGCTTGATGTGTCACGTTTAACTTTTTATTACCAGTGTGCATTGAGCAAAGTATCTAAACTCATTGAGCATCAGATTTTCCATCTATAAGAATGGATTATTGTGCCAAAGACTTTTGGAAATGAATAAAAGATCTTATATGGCAAAGCACTTAGTGCACAGTAGGCTCTCAATGATGTTTTGGTTTCCTTCCCATTGTCACATATTTGTCTCCAAGGGCTTCTTGTCTGATACTATAATTATTCCTATTTTAAAGATAAGGAGACTAGGCATACCCACTGGAGTAGGGTTTGGGTGCCATCCACGTACATCAAAATGTCCTGGGTTCATGTCCTAGAACTGGCAGGAATAATCAAGATGAACACTAAATAAAATGCTTCTCCTCTCTCTTCCTGCCTGCCTGCCTCTATTTGTCTTCATTCTTGCATGCACCCTTCCTTAAAAAAAGAAAGATAAGGAGATTCAGGCTCAGACCCTTTGTTGCCCAAGATCACACAGCTAATTATCAGCAGAGCTGGGACTTGAATTCAGGCAGTTTGCACCATTCTGTTTCCAGAAGGAGTTCTAGATGAACTTTCTATGTGGAATGTATAGTTAGCCTGAGTGTGCCCACATTTCCCTTTTGTCTCTGAGTATATTTCATAGAAATAGTCCATGTAATACAAGGAACAATGAAAAATCTACTGAAATTCATCTGTGATTTAAATAATTTTATAGAGATACTTCAATCCTCTGTGTTTTAGGTGTTAACTGGAGGTAGAGCACAAATAGCATACAATTAGGGCATACAAATGGTTTCTCTTATTAACAAGTGATTGCTTTTCCAAAAAAGTTGCAATGTTATGTCTTTCTTTTTTCTTGACTCATACAATAAACCCTTGAGTTCTTTCTAAATTTCTGTGAGTTACTAGGATTTCTCAGAATGATTCAAATGAGAGAATGAAAAAACAAAAAGGACATGAATATTTAGTGATCGTTTTCTATAGGTCAAAAGTTATTTTTGGAAATGGATGTATACTATTTTACTTAATGCCTGCAATAAGCTAATGAGCTAGATAATATTCCCATTTGATAGATAAGTAAACTAAAACTCAGAAGGATTATCCATCTAACACCGGTAGTGAGCTGCTGGAATACATTAGAATCCAGAGACATCTGCTGCCTAAATATGTTTCTCCAACTCTACTATGTTGCTTCTCAGTCACAAACACATGGAGCCTACTGTGCGTTTGACTAAGTTCAGGAACACAATGAGGAGTAAATATATTTATCACCTTGATAACCCCTGTCTACAACAAAGTGTTCACATACCCTGTTTTGTCCAGATATTCTATAAAATTTGGGTAAAGAGGAGTATACCTAAACTCTAAGCTTTTTGAGGGAAGAATCCTTATATACGAAAAAGGATTGATGAAGGATTTTGCTGTTACTGTTACCTCTTACTCTATTATTGCCAACACCCACAGTTATGAAGTAAATATTAATAGCCTTATTTTACAGATAAGAAACAGAATCTCAGAGAGAAATAGCTTTGTCAGAGTCAGTAACTATGGAGTGCTGGGAAGAGTAAGTAAATTCAGTCTGTTTATTTCCACTACAAAATGCTTTATTTATTTATAGCTGTACTACCACTCCACCCAAAAGGAAACAAAGTGAAAAAGCCCACTCAATTTCAAAATACCACAGGAACGTAGGCATCTGTCCTTTATCTGAGGCTTGGTCTGAAGACTTCTTCCGCTAATCAAACTAACCCTTGTCTCTAATCTATTAAGACTTCATATTTGAAAGTCATAGAAATGAAACTAATTTTATGTTAATTATGTACCCTAAAACTTTGCTAATTCATTTATTAGTTCTAATGCCTAATAATTTTGTGTGGAGTATTTAAAGTTTTCTCCATATAATTTTAACTTTTTTTATTTGAGCTAGTTTTATTTGTTTTTCTTGCCTTATTGCTCTGGCTAGAACTTCCTGCACTATGTTAAATAGATGTAGTGAGAATGGGCATTGTTGTCTTGTTTCTGATCTTAGGAAAAAGACTTTCAGTTTTAGCCTCTTGTTAGCTGCAGACATTTCTTATGTGCCCTTAATTGTGCTGCGTTTATTCTATACCTTGCTTGTCGAAGGTTTTTTTCCCTCATGAAATGTTGTTGAATTTTGTCAATATGTTTTGTGTCTCTTAAGAATTAATCCAGCATTTCACATTAATTAATTTGCATAGGTTGAACCATTTTTGCATTCTTGGAATAAATTCCACTTGATATATGAACCTAAACTGTCAGTAATAATAAGCAAATTCAGTAAAGTTGCAGAATGTGAAATCAACATTAGACAGCAGTTGCATTTCTATATACTGAGTTTACTGATTTCAAAAGGGAAGTTGAAAAGACAATTCTGTTCATAATAGCATCACAAAAAATGAAATACTAAGGAATAAACTTAGCCAAGGAAGTGAAAGTCTTCAGGGGAAACAGAAAAGGGGAGAGGGCAAAACAAAAGTAGATGGGGTATTTCTGGTATTACTCTAGGACATATGTCAGCAATGATTTTACAGGTGTTTATTTTATTCTATGCACACATATATACACACATTACCTTCGTTAGTAGATATCAAATATGGTGTAATACAGTGTGAGTATAAAAAATAAAGTCACATCATTGGGGCTAAAGTTGGGTTAGACCAGTTGATCAGCCTGGCACCCTCTTGGAGCTACAGAAGGAAAAATCAGACCTCCTGTCTCAAAATTTCTTACGTAAGCTCGGTAGGCAGGGATCTTTGATTCATTTACCTCCATACTCTTGCATCTATACTAATACCTGACAACTCTGTTAAATGATTGCACGCATAAATATGACTGAGAAATCCACGTTTTAGTAAAGCTCCCCACATGATCCATTTTAGCTCACCAAACAGGACTGGCATTTTCTTCCTCTCTCCCATGCCATGTGCCTTCCTTCTTACTGACATTTCGGGAACCATCACACATAATGTCATTGGTACTTAAGGAACAAAGATGCACTGTCACTTCAAAGGAAACCTTAAGAAAAAAAGAAAAGTGGTAACTCAGCTAGGCAAAATGATGAGTCATAGCTAGCCAATCACCTCAGAGTCTGAGCAAGACAGAAAGAGCTGCATGGAGATGGCTCAAAGTCTAACCTGACAAAGGAAAAGCCCTGCTCTCCTAGTCACTCCTTCCAACTTGTCTGAGCTGACTGCCTAGCAACTCTTCCCTATGGGTTCCCGCCATGTGACACTTTGCTTCCAGTGTCTGCTCTCCTTCTCTTTTCTTCCTAGAAACACCCAGAAAAGGGTGCTGAGCTCACTCTCTGCCAGTCCTCTGTGTACTGCTAGGTGGGTCCCCCAGGAGGGAAAGACTCAGATCCTTCTGTAATGACTATCTATTGCTGCATAACAAGTTGCCTCCAAAACATAGTGGTTTAAAACCAGATGTGTATTTCACTGTTTCTGTAGGCCAGGAATCTGGGAGCAACTTGTAGGCTAGGAATCTGGGAGAAACTTAGCTGGATCATTCCAGGTCAGAATCTTTTAGGAAGTCACAGATAAGTATGTGATCAAGTCTCTGTGGCTGAAGGGTTCACCGGGGCTGAAAGGACCATATCCAAGCTCACGTGACTTCAGTTCCTTATTGAAGGCCTCACTGCTCGGCTACTCCTGTGCTGGTTTCCTCCAGATCAAGGGGTGTGTGTGTGCGTGTGTGTCAGAGAGAGAAAGAGAGAGATCACAATGAAAGCTTTTAATAACCTAACATTGGAAGGGACACACCTTCATTTTTGTTATATGCTATTGATCACTCAAGCCAACCAATCCTGGTACAAAATGTGAGAGAATAGCAGACTGGGTTGTGAATCCCCAGCAGTAGGGAGCATATAGGAGTCATCTTTGAGCCTGGCTTCCATGCTTTTCTTGGTGGCCAATTCAAGTCTTAGGGGCCCTTCAGCCAAATTACAGGTGTTTACAGAGAGGGCTAGCATATTAACAGATCATTAGCTAGTGAATCAAGTAGCTGCCTCTGTGAAAAGCAGAAAATAGATGAGCAAGCTGTGTGTGAAGTCGGGGTAGGAAGGGGGAGAAAAATGTTCTCTGAGGACTTTGAAGGAGGGTCGTTGGGGAAGGAGCTACTCTTTGTGAGAGCAAGTCTTAAGACAGTGTGATCATAAAGACATCCCAAAGCAGGGAGCCTGTCTCATGGGAGGGAAGGCAAGGAGTTGAGTGGGGAACGCAGACATTCCATTCCTTGCCTGCTTCCCTCACCCACCGAGACCTCGATGGCGCTTTGCTTCCCTGGTGTCTGTGCAGATACTGGGAAAAGCAGGGGCTCACCTCACTGCTGGTTAATTAAATGTTCCTTTTAAGGCAGCTGCTGGAGTATGTGGACTATACACTATCCTCAGTTTGGTTTTTCTCTTTTTTTTTTTTCCTAAATCACACGTTTTAATTAACCTTCAGGCCTTTGCTGGGGCTTTGAAAGAACTTAATTGGCCTGCAGGGATTGGAGCAGTCAGAAAAAAGACTACATCTCAGTTGTTTTCACTCTGAGGACTTATAAAATGGAAATGATTGTTTTAGTCCCTTCTTTGAAGTCCAGAGCTAAAGGTGGATTCCTTTTTGGAACTGGCAGAAGCATCCTTGAATAGTTAGTTAACTGAGGATTGCAAAAAGATATTCAAGCAGCAGTTATGAGTGAGTATTTAGTACCTGAATCTTTCATTCATTGTGTGCGCCTGGGTTTGCAAGTGGAGTGGAGTGCTTACTGACCTTGTTTTTGGCTTCCTTATTGAGAATGGCAGCTATTTTGACCCCAATTTAATATGCTAATTTTCAGTCAAACACAAAATCTCTTGAAATCTTTATGTGATTTCCAGATGCTTTATGTTTTGTCAAACATATTTCTGAGAATACAGTCAATGTGCATCTTTTTTTCTTTATGAAAAGCAACTCACAGGCACTTACTGAAAACCAGTGATATACAGAGAGCAAGACTATAGGTAAAGACACATATGTCTTCACTAAAGAGAATAGTTCTCAGGATAAAGTTTGAAGAGTGAGTTCACAAAAGGAGTGAGACAGGCAGAAGGACAGAAGGCCACGAAGTAGTGTGTGGAGAATCTAGAGGACAAGAAGCTGGCAAAGGTGAGGGAGAAAGAGACTTTGAGGCAGCGGGCTGCCAGGAAAGAGCAGTGGAGAAAATCAAGGGAGGAATTTCAAGAAAAGCGTGGTCAGTATTCTCAAAAGTCGTAGATACATCAAGGAAAAAAAAGGTAGAGAAAAGGTCACTAGATAGAACAAAAGTAGCACGTGGGAGGTTTTCTTTGCTTCACTTTTATTTTGTATCAAAAGCTTAACAGGATCCTTTTATCTAATGGGTTCAGAAATCTATTTGCTAGGTAAGAATCCAAACCAGAAATTAGTAGCTTAAATCTGTAACTCTGTATTTGATTGCATTTCTATGCATGGGCAATTTGGCATTACAATTCTGTAACCCATTATAACTTGGGCAGCCCTCCCGACCCCCGCACACCACTGAGCAATTCTCTTATACCAGCTGGGTGTCCTACAATTCAACTCACTTTGGACCTAGAGATCAGTTAGATTCTGCAGGTTAAGGGTCAGTCCTGGGAGATTGTCCCCCGACTTCAGACACCAGTTGTAAGTCTAGGCTATCAGTTGTGCTTCTGACCCACTAGCTATAGATTAGAAATTCCCATGCCCACCCCACCCCTTGGGTTTGATTAATTTGACAAGTGACTCACAAAATTCAGAGAAATATTTTATTTACACGATTGCCAGTCCAGTATAAAAGCATATAACTCAGGAATAGCCAGATGGAAGAGATGGATAGGGCAGGGCATCAGGGAAGGAAGTACTCTGTTCTCTCTGTCTTCACTGGCCTGGAAACTCTTCAAACCCCATTTTTCGGCTTTTTATGGAGGCCTCATGACATAGGCAGGACTGATTAAATCATTGACCTTGTTTATTGATTCAACTAACAGCTCTTCTCCTCTCCTTGGAGGTCAGGGACCTGAGACTGACATTTCTACCCTATTCATATGGCTCCTGGCAACCAGCGCCCATCCTTAGGTATGTTCCAGAAGTCACCTCATTCATAGAGCATTGATTGCTTGCATCATCTAGGAAATTCCAAGTGGCATAAATAGTGACATAAACCAAATACATGTATCTTTCTTGTTATAAATCACAATATCACCCAGGGGTGGATTCAGCTGGGAAATCTTTCTACTCCTCTAGCATTGATGGAATTTATTCACATGTTGTCAGTTAGCTGATCAGCTTGGGACTGACTGCTTCTAGATGACTTCATTTGCATGTCTGGTGGTTGACCTTAACTCTGGACCAGGTATCTCTTTCCACAAGCCCTGCAATCTTCCACAGCAATGCAACACACTTCTGTACATGACGGTGAAGACTTTCAAAGAGAGCCAAAACAGAGGCCACAGGGCATTTCAGGCTCTCTTGAAAGTCACAGACTATGACTTCAGAACATTCTGTTGTTCCAAGAAAGTCGCGAGGCCAGCCCGTATTCAAATGATGGGGAACTAGATTCTGTTTCTTGACAGAAAGACTGCAAGTCACCTTGCAGAGAAAAATGGACGTGGAGATATCTATCATTCATTGGGTTCATTATTGCAATAATCTACCACACCCACCAAGAGGGGACAACCAGAAACTTAAACATTAATCAGTTTATGACTCTGTACTATTTCAAGCACAGTATCGTTCACATTTGTTTACATGTCAGAATATGTCCCACAGTCGTATAGTGCTTGTACTTTGTTGGGGCTACATTACTGCCTAAGTGAAGTGAACTCACAACGGTTAAGTGAAGGATTCACTGACCTTGACTTAACCCAGATTTCTTACTTCTTGATCAATAGCCACCACCTGCCTTCCTTTCAAGGAGACTTTACCATGATCAGTTTTCTAAATTTTTGGTGACTGATACGGGACTATAAGCAGACTTGTGAGCTTCACTTCATTAGTTAGGGTCCTTCACTGAAAGTTATAGACCAGTCTATTCATTTTGCAAGATTATGGGAATGAACCCATCAATCTATGAAGACCTGCTGCCAGTGGATTTGAGCTCTCATCCATTTTACGATGTTTCCTTAATAGTCCAGAATGAATGAGTATTATATAAGTTTTTGTGTGGGGGAGTTGCAACTGACTTGCAAGGATTTACTTGTTAATAATAACTTGGAAATGGAATATCCAGACTCAACAGGCATCCCATTTTCCTCCAGTCTTGCTGTGAAAAGTCAGAGTTTAGTCCTTGAGCAACAGATTCATAAGCAAAAGCTGGGTTCACTTGATCACAATAGTAAGAGAAATAAAATGTTACAAGAGGAAAGAAGGAAAGAACGAATCCCACATTATCCATTCACCATTCAGTTGTTGCTGTGAGCTGGGTTAGGCATATAATCCACATGTTCTCCATTGGTTCCAGAGCTGATAGCAGGACAGCTACTTGATTTTACTTATTTTTTAACCAAAGAATATATAGAAGGACATTGCTTCATAAAATTACATCTGTTGCTATGCCCCAGTGGAGTACCAACTGGTTGGGATCAGTCCCCATACATCCCAGGTCCTGGTTTCACATCCCAGGTGACAGAAACAACTAAATACAATAAACAGAAATGCTTCTTCCCTCTCTCCCTGTCAGCCTGCCTCTGCTTGCCTTCATTTCCCCCTGCATCTTCCCTTAAAAAAAAATGACCTAAGCTGGCTCACTGTGATGGTGGTTTACTGTGGCTTCAGGCTGGCACAATCCACACACATCCCAAGGACCTGGGTTCGCAACCTGGGACCGGAAGGAACAACCGAGATGAACAACTAAATACATTAAAAAAAAATGTTTCTTCCTCCTCTCTCTTCCTGCCTGCCTACCTACTCACCTTCTTTCCCGTCTGTACCTTTTCCTTAAAGAAAAATTACATAGGCTTAAGGTATGTATCATCATAAATCTATGTCTTTATATAACCCATTAGGTTTACCACCACCAGTTCAGGTCTTTCTTCACCAAATAATTGACATCTTTTATGGATCTGCCCATCCCTCTTCCCCTTCTTTTTTGATAACCACTAATTTGATTCTGTAGACTAAAAGACTATTTTTGTTTGATTTGATAAATTAGCTTGCTTGGTTTGAACGAACTCATACAATGCTGGCCTTTCTCCTTCTGACGTAAAAAATATGGGACACTCCACAAATTTGCACATCATCCTTGTGCAGAGACCATACTAATCTTCTCTGGAACATTCTAATTTTAGTACATGTGCTACTGAATGAGCACAGGGCAGCTACATTAAACCCAGTTTTACAGATAAAAAAAACTGAAGCTCAAAGTAGTTAATAACTTATCTAAAATCACACAGTAAGTAATTGTGGAGCTTGGGTTTCTTTTTTTTTTTATGTATTTTGTATTTTTATTTATTTATTTATTTTGTTTTTTAATTTTATAATGCATTTTATGTTGAAGTAACACTATTTTACATTACGTAAGTTTTAGGTGTCTGTTTTACTCTTCTTCAAACATATGATATCACACACGCCTGTGTGAGCGCACATACACAAACACATAAACTAAATTTTCCATAATTCTCTACCACTGTCCATTAGACCCCCCAGTATTTTTGTTTCCCCACCTTCTTCTCTTCTGGTCACTTCTGTTCTGTTTTCAAAATCCAAATGTTAGTAATTGTTTTGTTTTGTCTATTGCTTTAATTTATATTCCACATATGAATGAAATTTTGTGGTATTTGTCTTTCTCCTTCTGACTCACTTAACATAATCCCCTCTACTTACATCCTTGTTGTTACAAATGGCAAGATTTAATATTTTTTATAGCAGAGTAATATTCCATTGTATATATATATTACCATATCTTCTTTATCCAGTTATCTGTCATTGGGTATTGATGTTGCTTTGGTTTCTTGGCTATTGTACATAGTGTGGCAATGAACATAGGGATGCATATATCTCTTCAAATTAATGTTTTCAGATTCTTCAAACAAAAGTGGAATTACTGGATCATGTGGTATTGATGTTAGATCATCTATTTTTAACTTTGTGAGGAAACTGTATATTATTTTTCCAAAGTGGCTGCACCAATCTCCATTCTCACCAAATGTACAAGAACAGGGACTCCTTATTTATTTATTTTTCATTTTGTTTCTTTTATTTAGCTGTTCATCTTGGTGTTCATCTTCCTGCCAGTCCTGTGATGTGAACCTGGGACCTTGCAATGTATGTGGACTGTGCCCAAACCCTACTCCACCAGAGTGTACCACGTGTGATATTTCTAAGGACTTTGTGTTTGTTTTTTAACAAGATTTTTTAATAGAAAGTTTACATATAATTGTGAATTACATTGGGGTGCTAACTATAAAGGGGTTGAGTACTCTAAAATGTACCCTGGGGATGAGAGCTGAGTATCGAAGGAAGGAACATGTTGAAAAGATGGAACCTCTCCCTGAGGTTGGGATACTTGTTGTCTGGAGAAGGTGTCGTTGTTGTCCACTGGTGGTGAAGAAAGTCACTGTGTTGTCTTGGGTCAAGACTAGTTCATGGAAAGTACACAGTAGCTGACAGGCAAGAAAAGAACACTTCTACTGGGTCGTTGGTGAGTTGTACTGATGAACAAGGACTGGAAACAAGAAACTATACTGGAGGTTTTAATTTGACCAAGGTTGGCAGATGACACCCACTATGGTATATTTGCTGTCTTGTTGTTTTTCTGTGTGGTTTCTTTATGCTTGTAGAGCATTCTTTAATATTTTTTTTTTTGCAAAGCTGGTTTTGTAGTGATAAGCTCCTTTAACATTTGCTTGTCAGGAAATGTTTTTTTGTCATTCCTTCAGTTCTGAATGATAATCTTGCTGGATATGGTATCCTAGGTTGAAACTCCTTTTCTTTCAGCACTTTGAATATATTACGTCATTCCCTTCTGGCCTGTAGAGTTTCATTTGAGAAGTCTGCTGACAATCTTATGGAGCTCCTCTGTATGTGACATGCTTTTAATAGTCTTTCTTTATCTTGTATTTTTGGTACTTTATGACAATGTGTCTAGGTATATTTCTGTTTGGGTTTATTTTATTAGGATTTCTTTGAGCTTCCTGAATCTGGAGGCTTGCTTCATTCTTCAAATTGGGAAAGTTCTCTATTTCTTCAAATATGGTTTCTTCCCCCTTTTCTCTCTCTCCCTCTGGGACCCCTATGATGAGAATGTTGTTCCTTTTGATGTTATCCCACAGGTCTCTAATGCTATCTTCAGTTCTTTGAATTTTTTTTAATCTCTTTTTTGGTTTGCTTGATTGAGTTCCACTGTCGTATCTTCCTGATCACTGATTCTATTGGAAGCTTCATCCATCCTACTGTTGAATCCCTCTATTGAGTTATTTAATTCAGCCATCATGTCTCTTCCCTTAGAACAAGATTTCTTGTTCTAATTCTTCTCTTTGCTTCCTGACATTCTTGTTTACTGCTTCTACTGATTTCTGGATTCCCATGAGTATGTTAATCACCATTTCCCTAAATTCCTCATTAGGTAATTTACATACATCTGCTGTATTCAGATTTTCCCCAGGGTTTTTGATTGGAGCCATCATTTCACGTATATTTCTCTGTGTCTTTGCTCTATTCGGCATTCTGTTAATATTTCTGAGGGTTCGGCTTCCCTGGTGTTACATAGATTTGATTTGCCCAGGATTGGCAATCAGACTGCAGTTTTGCTTTACCCACAAGGTGGCGCTAGTGGGTAGCGTTGAGCCTTGGGACTGCCTTCTCATTGTATTCCAGGGGGTGGGACACCCAATAGGTGGGATTTCCAGTGGCAGATGTGCAGTGGGCGGGATTTCCGCTCAGTGGCTCATAGGTTCTGGTGCAAAATGGTTGGAGAAGGGGCTTGAGCTCTTTGACTGATTTCCAGTATGGCTGCACCCAGCAGTTTCACCATGCAGGCTCCATCTCAGTTCCAGGTACAATGGCTCTCCTTTCACCCCCATGCCAAGTCAGCCCTCTGTGGCTCCGTGTCTCAGCCCCATTGGGTCCACCTCTCGCTGCCTTTGCAGCTGGTCTCGAAATCCCTAGCCTCTGCCCCACCACACATCCTGAGACTGCCAAGATCTGTCCCAAATCCAAATCAGCAGATTAGCTGATAACCACACTGGGTGTCCTCACCCACCATTAGTCATCAGCCAATCTGTCTCCAACTGAAGTGCTGGTTGTTTCTTGGTGTCTGTCTCAGGAAAATAGGTGATTTATGTGTGTGTGTCTGTGGGGAGCTACCCAAAAGTACATCCTATAGAGTCACCATCTGGAAGTTGATCATGGAGCTTTGGTTTTGATTTTATCAATGACGCGGTTCTTTCCATTTCTCCAGAGTAATAGATTCATCATCACAAATAGTAAGTTATGGTTAAGAAAATCATATATTTCATGTTGTCTCTACGGGTTTTTTTTTAATGTTGAATTCTCAGGTTGTATGAATTCTTGGATCCCTGGAGGTTTAAAGTACAAATTCAATTCTACAGATGGTTTAAACGTTATCCTGACCTCCAATTTTCTTTTCCTCACTTTCTAGTAACTGGTGATCAGGGTAGAATAAACATACAAATGCACATCAGTACATCTGGTTGATGCTTGTTAGGGAAGAAGAAAAACAATTACTAGAGGAAATTTACATTTTAGAGCCCCCCCACCCCAACTCAGGGATTTCAGTTGCCTGTGTTATCCCCACCCAGCACTATTCAGAAAAAGAGATGGTTCTTATGCCATGATTGCCGTGTAACATCTCCTTATTTTGAAAGAAACTCTCCTTTAAAAAAAGCAGTACAAAATCCTAGGGAATTAATTCAATTCATGTAAGTGTGAATATATCAGAAATTTCTTTCCAAGGATGAGAAAAGATCATCTTAGGAAAACTTCAATTGATTTTGCTTATTATTGTTAGCAATTTTGGAAACTAACAAGGAATTATCTTTAGCACTTTGGTGCCTCTGTTTAATGTTCATTCAGGCTTCTACTCGGGCTGTTTAATTGGTTCTGTTTCATAAAGAAGGATACATAAACGTGGGCAATGATGTTGTTTCGAGTTCATAAAATCGCTTAGTTTAATTATAAATGCAGTTGGGTCTTATTGTATTTTATGCATCTGAGATAGTCACACCAAGTGTTTGTCCAGTTTCAATTTTAAAAAATAGGTCTTTCTATTTTTCTATAATCTTATTTTTCTTGTGTCCCTAAGATGATGCTCACTGACTATGGAGAGAAAGCAGGGTGGGAGGGGAGAGGAGAGGAGAAGAATGGAGAGGAGAGGAGAGGAGCAATACTAATTAAGAATGGTTTTCAGTGGGGTACTTACCATATGCCTGGGTCTGGGACTTGCCTTTCTATACATTAATTCTTGAGAACTTGCCACATCCCTATGGGATAGATACTATTATCAATGTCATTTGACAGACAAAGTACTTCAGAATCAGGGAGGTTAAAACATTAGCCCAAATCAAACAACTCTTGATGATAGAAGTGAGCCTAGAAACTTTTCCTGGCTGACAGTAAACTTTACTCTCAATTGCTATACTTGTTTCTCTAGACATTTTAAGTTAAACTTTTAATTTTGAGATAATGGTAAATTCACGTACAATTGTAAGAAACAACACAGAAAAGATTCTATGTGTGATCCCAGAGGGGTCCAGTGGTAAATGGTTCAAGAAAGAATTCTTGAGTGTTTTATAAAGTTATTAGATAAAATGGAGGAGAAAGAAAGCAAAGCAGGAGACAAGAGTTCTCCTGGGCAGGGAGGGCTGCCCTGATTGCTTATGAGATTCCTACATTCATACCCCTCCTTTAGCTTAAGGAAGGGCTGTTGATATGAAGGAAGCATTTTAAATCACAAACCAGGCCATGGCTCCAGGGGGTTCCAAGTAAGATAGGAAGACAGATTTCTCAGTTTAGTTCTAAAAGCCTCTGGCACCAAAAGGAATTCCATGCCCTTTTATGGTTCTATCTAGTCAGCAACTTCTCATCCTCCATGTTCATCTGGTCCCATGTTGATATTGGAAGTTAAATGTTGAAAATAATTTCCCCACTACTAGGTTCTCCCAATGATTTGGGAAGTTTGGGGGTGGTTTTGGAGTGTGGAAGGAACAACACAGAGAAATGCACTGAATATTCAAAAAATTGTTTATTTGGAACTTCAAAGCAGGCTAGCTCACCAAAGAAGTAAGCAAGCACTGGGGGAAGGACTCTTGGCTATTTATAAGGAGCTGGAGGCAGGATGGACTTTCAGATTCAGCGCATGGCACTGCTGTCATTCACTCAGAGTCCAAGAGTCTTTTTAGAAATTCATTAGGATGTTAATATAGACATTAGTCAAAACAATGAGGATCATTATCAGAAGAGACTGAGAAAAGTGCCTAGACCTGCCTCTGCAGTGCCAGGAAACACTGAGACATAAAGTCAATGGAGATTTCCGCCCAAATGCCACACACCCAAGGTGGCATCACCCATACCTTTCTGGAGAGACCTTTTCCTATCACTCCCAACATATGCCTTTTACCCAGTTTCCTCTACAGTATCTTACACACTATCATACAGCTTTGAAATATGTCTATATGTACAGTATCACAACCAGAATATTGACATTGATATAGTCAGAATACAAAACAGTCCCATTGCAAGGATCCTTCCTGCTGCCCTTCCATAGCCATGCTCACTTCTCTCCCATCCTCTCTCATAACTCTGAAAAGTACTAATATATTCTCCATTTGTGCCATTTTATCATTTCAACAGTGCTATATAAATGGAAGCATGCACTATGTAACTTTTGGGGTCTGACTTTTTTAAACCCATAATTATTATGATAATCACACCAAGCATTTTTTCTGATCAAAATAGAATGAAACTAGAGTTCAGTAGCAGAAGGAAAAGTCACAGTCATTTGGAAATTAAAGAATACACTCAACCAAATAGGTCTAAGAATAATTTACAAAAGAAATTAGAAATTATCTCAGGTTAAATGAAAATGAAACATGTCATACCATATGGGATGCAGGGAAAGCAGTATAAAGTGGTAAGTTTTTAGAGGTAAATAAATTAATTAAAAAATAGGACAGATCTCAGCAACCTAATTTTAAACCTCAAAGAACTAGTAAAAAAAATAAATGAAATCCAAGTTACCAGATATGAGATGATAGCGATTAGAGTTGAAATAAATAAAATAATAAATAGAAAAATAATAGAAAAATTTCAAAACTGAAAGTTTTTGGAAAGGATTGATAAAATTGACATACCCATAGTTACATTAACTAAGAAAAAAGAGATGATTCAAATAAGATCAGAAATGAAAAAGGTGACATCACTACTAATGCCATAGGGGGAAAAGGATTAATAGAGACTACTATCAACAATTATATGCAAATATATAGCTTAAGAAAAGGGATATATTTCCAGAAATATATGGCCTTATTTAGGTGAAGTGTATTCATAAATAAACAATCTGAACAGATCCATAACTAGTAAGGATTCTAAAAAAGTATCAAAGACCTCCAACAAAGAAAATTCTAGTATCAAATGGCTTCACTAGAAAGTTACACCCAAGATTTAAAGAAGAATTAATACTAACCCTCCTCAAACTCTTTCAAAATACTGGAAGGGCATGAACTTTTTCCATACTCATTTTACAAGACCAGCATACTCTGACTCTGATACAAAGCAAGACAAAAAGATAACATAAAAAAGAAAGCTAAAGAGGAATATTCTTAATGAATATTTATGCAAAAATTCTAAACAAAATAATAGCAAACCAAATTTTGCAGCACAGTATAAAGATTACATACCATGACCAAGTGGGATTTGTTCTGGCAATGCAAGAATGCTTCACTATGCAAAAATCTATTGAGATCACATTCATAGGATGAAAGACAAAACCCCCCACATTATCATTTCAATGATGTGATGAAATTCACACAGCGGTTCATGATGAAAAATAAAACTTAGTAAACTAGGAATAATGGAAACAACTCAACATAATACAGGTCGTATATTACAAACTCACAGCTGACATCAAATCTGACAGAAAACTGAAACTGTTCACTTCTCAAAAGAGTACTAGAAATTCTAGCTAGAGCAATTAGACATGCAAAAAAAAGAAAACCACACTAATTGGAAAGGGAGAACTAAAATTATGTCTATTTGCAGACTTGATACTACATGTAGAAAATCCTAGATTTAACACAAAAAATCTGTCAGAATTAACAAACTCAGCAAAATTGCAAGATATAAAATCAATGCATAAAAGTTAGATGCATTTCTATATCCTAATAATTATCAATCCAACAAAGAAATTAAGAAAGCAATTTCATTTACAGTAACATCAGAAACTGAAACACTTACGAATAAAGTTAGCAAAGCAAAAGACTTGTACAAAAGAAGACACAAATAAATGGAAAGTCATCCTATGTTCATGTATTGGAAACTTATTATTGTTAAAATATCCATAGTGTCCCTCTACAATTCCTATCAAAATTTTGATGATATTTATTTTTCAAAAATAGAAAAATAATATTAGATGCATATGGAATCTCAAGACACTTTTAATAGACAAAATAATATTGAAAAAGAACATAGTTGGAGGTGTCGTATTTCCTGATTTTAAAACATTCCAAAGTTATAGCAATAAAAACAGTATGGTGCTGGCATAAAGACATAAATATATACATATATATTTTCGTGGGATGGAATGCACCCCAGAAGTGAACCCTTGGCATATGGTTAAATGATCCTCAAAAAGAGATCTAAGACTATATAATGAGGAAGGGACAACAATAGTTCAACAAATGGTTGGGAAACTTGCATAGCCAATGAAAAAGAATAAAATTAGATTCTTACTGTATACCATATACAAAAATTAAATAAAAATGAATTAAAGACCTAAATGCAAGTCCTTGATTATGAAATACCTAGAAATGCCTAGAAGAAAACATAAAGGAAAAGCTTCATGGCATTTGCCCTAGCTATAAATCTTTTATTCTTTAAGCTTATTAAAGTATATTTGACAAAATGATCAATTCTAATATTCTGGTTGAATAGTTTTAATGAATTTTAAAACTTAGAGGCTTAAAGTTAGTCTTCTTCATCTCATACTGAAGATATTTGAAAAAAGACATTTTATAATGTTTTAGAGACATACTTTTGTTCTGTTTTGTACAGCTTTATTGAGGTATAATTAATACAACTATAAGTTATTTAGAGTATACAATAAAATATTTTGATATATGCATACATTATGAAAAGATTCCCAACGCTATGTTAAATAACACATCACCACCCCATATATTTACTTTTATTTTGAAAGTTAGGAACATTTAGGTTCTACTCCCTTAGCAAATTTTAATCATACAGTGTTTGTTATCGACCATAGTTATTTATTAGATCCTTAGACCTCATGTACCTGAAAATGTATACCACTTATCAGTTTCTCACTGTTTTACCCACTCTTTAGCTCCTGGAAACTACTTTTATATTGTTTCCATGAGTTCAACTTGAAAAAATTTTTAGGCACCACATATTAGAGATATCATGTACTATTTGTGTTTCGCATCGGTTGATATCCTTAGAAATTTTTATGCAGTTCTGGATAAGGTCGGGGTATTTGAAAGTCTACGTACAAATGGAAATATGCTTTTGATACCTTTCTTCTGTGTCAACTCATTACCCAAGTCTCTATCCCTGCAATTCAAATCTAATTGTCCTAAGTTTCTATACCTGTTAACTTCATTCCCCCTCATTATATCCCCCAATAACTTTCTGGTACAGTTTCAAACAAACCTGATGGACATATTTCTGTGGTTGGGGTGAACACAAGAAATGTTACCAGTGGCTGTTAGAAATCATATATGCACCACCAGCATGGATTGTCTAGGGGTTGGGCCCATCAGGCCTCCTCTCAGCAGAATTGTCACTGCTGAGGCAGCCTCACATTTATTCTATGAATTGGATGCAGTTCTGTTTGAAAGGAGAAACTAGGTTAAACAGTTTCTCAGCATTGTTCCAGGTCTATAAATCTATGACATCTTTATTAATAGACATATATGATGGTTTAAAATCTTGTTTCCTATAAAGACACGTAGTCTTAGCAGGTTAGCAGTAACAATTACCAAGCAATAAAAATTAACTTTCTACTTCATAAATGGAAGTATTAAATGAAGCATCATTTGCTTAAAAAATAAGTGAATGTCATCCATTCTTCCCTCTCTACTTCTTTCTACTTTTTCTACTTTCAGTTAATTTTGAGTAAGCACTAAATTCTAGAATAACAGAGGCCTTGGTTGGACAGTAAAGTAGGGTATAATATTTGCCTTTCAGAATTTACATTCTTGCTGTGCCCTTGTGGTTCAGGTATATGAGACAGCTGGTCTATAGACCATGTAAAACCCAAGGACCCAGTTTCACTACATGGGACTGGAGTGTTGGTTGGAGGGAGCCAAAATGAAAAAATAATTAAGAATACTTCTTCTTCCCCTTTCTTCCCTTCCTTCCTTCCTTCCTTCTTTCCTCCCTCCCTCCCTTCCTTCCTATCACTTCTGTTTAAAAAAAAATTCTATTCTATGAGAGAGATTAATTCACAAAATAAGAGGGTAAAAAGCAAAACCACAGTGTCATATAAAATGGATGGGTCTGTCATCTAATACTAGGAGATAGAAGTCATGGTGCTTAATCTAGTTAGTGTTCATTGACTTAATCTACTCTATACAAAGCAGAGCTATTTTGCATCTAAGGAATCTGAATTAGTGTGACTATAAGCACATAAATAATAATTGAAAAAGTTGAGGTTTGAAATTATATTTGTCTGATTTCAAAGTCTGGATCATTTCCAATCTACTATGCTATCTTGATACTAAGTTTATGGGAGGTATTTATTAAGATTATTACAAAAGTGTCCATGCAAAAGGTAAGCTATGGCCTGTACACTGAAGGATGACTAGCGCTCTTGGCAAATGGAAGGTGCTAAATAGAGAGTGGAGGCCATAGAAGTGCATTTCAGCCATAAGGAATTCTGTATATGCTATGCAAATTGAAGCATAGGATATTTTTGCTATCATAACATATCTGTGGGACAATAAAAGTGAAGATGAATCAAGATAAGAATACATATGGTCCCTGACTTAGGATGATTTGACTTACAATTTTTCAACTTTAGCATACTGTGTAAGTGTTCTGAACATGTTTAAGGTAGAAAAAGCTATTCTGTGATGTTCAGTCAAGTAGGTGTATGAAATGCCTTTTCAACTTAAATATTTTCAAATTACCATAGGCTTATCATGACATCATTTGAGGAAAACATCTGTATCTAGAGCTATGAACCTTTATTCTATATTCAATGTCAAATGGGAGTTTTAGTATTTAGTCACACTAATATCTCTGAGTGAGTCATGACTTCAGGAATTTCATAACTCTATGTAATTCCTCTCCCGCATTGAGTTTGGCTATATGATTTTGGTCAGTGACACTTCCATCAACAAGTGGAGATTTAATATACATTTGCGTATTGGGGTTTTCCCTCTTGAAAGGCCATTGCCACCTTATAAGAAACATAGACAATTCATGTGGAAGGAAACCAATGCCCCCCAGATCTGCTTAAATGACACCATTATGGACATCTATCCATACTCAAGCTTCAAGCTCCATGAGTGCTCCCAGGCAAGACTAACTGAAGAAGTGCCCAGTTGAGCCCAGCCCAAATTGCGGAATCATGAGCCAACAAGTCATTTTCGTTTTAAGCCCCTAAGTTTTGAAATCGTTTGTGAAATAGCATTAAATAACTTATTATCTGATATGAAAACTCACTGAGGAGAAGGCTTATCTCCTGTGTGCCTAGTTAAGTGATGACTTCCTGGCTGACTCAGCTGACTCAGTCACTCTGCAGCAATGATGGCAGAGTTACAGCCAGTTGGAAAAGATAAGAGCATTTTTCACGGAGTCAGGAATTGTCTCTGAGGGAGGGCTATTACAGAGATATCCTCACAAGCCCTTGAATTATAATATGCCACTTAAATTCACTCTTCCCCAAACAATAGATTGTTGGCTTATTCAAAATCCTCTCAATTCTCTGTGCTCTCAGATATTGTTAGATTTCATCTTGCATCTTATATCTTACTTTTAAAAATAAATTTTCATTGAGAGACTGTAGCATTAAAATGAACAACTTTATGATGCATTTCATTTTGCTCCTTGCAGTCTGGTTAACAATCCATTTTAATAAGCAAGTGGCTGTGGAACTACTGTCTGCCCCTGTAAATAAGAAGGTGTACTGTATTCTTCACTGTGATTTCCTTTTATTTTTGAAAGCTTCCTGGATTTCAACTCATTGTTCAATTGGGAATCATATCTGTTCTATTCAAAACAGTATTTTAATTTTCCAATTCTGAGTAGAAGTTATTTCTGTGATTCATTTCACTCTGCCTTTGTGCTTTGCCTGTACTATCATTTCTACCATTTCCCCCCTGTGCCTGTTAGAAGTTATTTTAACCATGAAGCACTTGGCATTATTCTCTCCCTTCTTGTTTTCTACTCTAATTCCCAATAGAAAGCTTTCTTTTGATCTGGAGAAAAAATGAGATTATTGTGGGGTAAATTTTTACTTTCTAATGTTTCATTTTCATATATGATTATTTTGGGATTTCAGTGATGAGTACATTTTATAAAACAACAACAACAAAAAAGAAACAATGCTAACCAAATGAAATTACCAGTAGCGTTTAGGAATATGAAGGAATGCGAGAACATTTTATTCCATACTGTCTTTTCAAATTACTTGATGTCCAGAACAATTCAACATCTGTCAAGAATGACTCATTGAAAATCTGTAATAGAATGGAGAAGCTTGAAAATGAACACACAATGCATAGCATAAAATTGTGCTATAAGGAACTAACCTCCCTTATTGGATTATTATGAATCATGTTCCAAACCACCGGTTCTCAGATATCTTCACTCACTTCCCTTCATATGGATCATGACCTGCTCTGTCCCTCATTTACCTTCACTGTCCCTCATCAGAGGCAATCTATCTCCCTAGAATTTCTGCACATCTAAACATAAGAAGTGTGTGAGAAGGCGTGCCCAAGTCCTGAGCTGTTCTGGTTATATGAAGTGGGACTTTCTAATGTCAGTCCAAATTCCATTTTATCAGGAGAAGGAAACCTGGAGAAGTACCATGTTGCATCAGCATCTTATCATGAAACAGAGTCAAATCCTGGGTGATGGTCTATAGTACCAAGAGCATTTAATTCTTCATACTTTCACCCTGAGTCACATAAACTGCTGGGGTCATGACTAATCTGTTTAATCTGCTCTCTGACTTTTTATTGTGCATAAAATGTTTGTGTCATGGAAATTTGCCCATATAAAATTCAATCTAGATGGGAGAAAGCAGATGACCATTGGTGTTCTTAAATTACCTCAGTTCTCATTCTGTACCTTAGCTTCTCTACCTGTAAACTTGGGGATTTGTATTTCCTTCCTCTTCAGTGATGAGTATATAATTTTTAAAGAACAGAGACCCAATAAAAAAGATCAAGTTAAAGGTAGGAGGGCATTTTAAGAACACAGAGTTCATACAGGGATCTGAATTGTGGAACCTCTGGAATTAGGTCCTGTGGAGGCAGAAGTTACCAGGAGTCAAAGTTGCCTTCTTCATTATTCAGAGCCCAATGAGCTCCCAGATCAGTCCTTCTCTGAGCAAGCTCTCTATTTTCACTTATGCAAATATTCATTTATCTTATCAGTTTCCCAGTGACTTCTCAGATTGCAAAAGCATCCGCCAATCTTATAATTTTCTTACATTAACATTCACCATTAACAATATATATTGTCTTTTAGTTTGAAATCTGAAGAGAAAGAATCTTATGGAACCAGTTCCTCGACTTGAACAGAGGACTCAGATCATCAATTGGTAGCCTTTGGTTGGGATGTTCAACCATATTCCAACCAGTCATAATCTAGGATGGGGTAGGAGCACATAGTACATAGCATCAACCCTTTAGGACACTAGAAAGGGCAAAACCACAGAGAATAAGGAACTCATCGCCACAAAGTCATCTCTGCAGAAAGTACTAAAGGAAGCTCTTAAAGTGTAAAGAAACCCTGCATAAAAATGGTAAGATAGCAAAATATAAAAATTGGGGAGGAGAAGACAAGAATGAAAATCTGGATGATTAGAATGAGTACAAGATAATCTGCTTTCAAATAAAAACAGGAAACCAATTTAGAATTCTTAATGCTAACTTCAGGGTAACCTCAAAGCACATCTCCAGGGAAAAAGCAAATAAGAAAATAAAAAGGGAAACCAATCAAAATATAACTACACTTAACCTAAGAAGAGAAAGAGAAAGAACAAAGGCACACTCTGGAACAACACCCAGGGGACAAATTACAAAATGGTAATAAACAGTTACATATCAATAATCACCTTGAATGTTAATGGATTTAACTCACCAATCAAACAATACAGGGTGACTGGTTGGATTAAAAAAAACATAACTCAGCCTTCTGCGGCATTCAGGAAATTCACCATATTTCAAAGCAAAAACATAGGCTCAAAGTCAATGGTTAGAAGAATGGAATCCTATAGTGGCATGACAACAGAGACAAAAAAATCTGGAGCAGCCATAGTTATATCTCATATCAGATAAAACAGACTTACAATTAAAAAATGTAACAAAAGACAGTACATACATACAATAGAATACTACACAGCTCTTAGAAGAGAAAAAATTCTGTCATTTGAATCCGGGATGGATCTAGAGGGGATTGTACTAAATAAAATAAATCAAAAGAAGAAAGATACCAGATGATCTCAGTCATAGGTAGAATGTGAATAGACAAAACAAAGGACCATATGAAACAAAAGCAACACTTGGACACTTGCAATAGTATTGAGGTTACCAATAGGGAGTGGGATGGGGTGTTGAACCGGGGAGGAAGTGGTGGCAGAGCCCACTGGACAATGGTGAAGAACATTTGGTGATATGGTGGAGGCAGGGTATGTTGTTGACATATATCTGAGAAATGGGGAAATTGTGCATATGGGGAACCTACGCATTTGAGTTTATTTTAATCTGTAAAACAAAGTTACTGCAAGAAAATACCAAAAAAAAAAAAAGGGTGCATGAGTTGTCTCATTTAGTAGTAAGTTAACTGCCACTGACTGTAATTTTGAGCTAATTGGTCTTTTAATAAAAATTAATTATTGATGAAGATTTGTTGCTTACCCCTTCACTGGTAAAACTAAAATTATTATTTTTACTTTAGTTTTGTTCAGGTTAGTGGGGAGCTAAATTATTTTCACGAAAGGGACAACTCCTCTGGTTGTGGTACCACGGGAGCAGGGCTAGTGTCCCATAATAAACATCACAGAATCACACTTACCTTTCAGGTAGTAAAAATCCTTTTCCAGTCCAGATCAGACCCTCAGGACTGTCATCTGTTGACAACACAGAAAACCAGCATTTTAGACATGTTTAGAAGATACTGGTCTTGAAATGGCCCCTATCATTCATTAGCTTTAAGTGGAACTGGCATATTATGGTTCAAAGAGGTAGACTAAGAGGAATGTATTCATTTCTCCAGGTTCTTTGGACTCTATAATATACGATCATCAGGATTTATATACTAGGTCTGCTATCTCACCTTCCCACAGAGCTACCTTCATGTCAAACTTTACTGTGGGATTTTATTAAATTTTGATGTAAGGAAAGACCACTTGAAGACTATTTCATGGTCACCTACGAAACTGTTGTTCTTTATGCCTATTCCATTGCTTACGGTTTCTTATTCGATTTACAATGGAAAGTCATTTTCTAGGAATTTAATGCCATGAAAATGTCTCCCCAGGTACAATTGTGGTTTTTCTTTTAGTAGTATAATATATTATTGCAGTTAATGTTAACCTTGGCTACTAGGAAGCTGGGAGATAAAAATAAGTGTTTAATTGAATTAATGATGTCACCCCAGGTCTAGAAACAATTTTTCTTTCTCCCCCAAAATGGTTTCTTTAACTATCCTTTTGCATTAATGTTTTTAAATCATATAATATTCTGTTTAGAAGAAGATATAATTTAAATGAGTAAACATGGCATAAAGGAGATGGCTCCTGAATCCCATGATCTAGCAAGTCAATATAAGAAGACATTCTGGGGAATCCTGGATGTTTGAGTTATAAGAGTGTTTTCACATGTCTGATGTACTCCTTTCCCCTGGCTCTGCTACAGTTACTGCAATAAACAATAACAATGAGCTTCAAAGGGAATATAAGAAAATTCTCAATAATCACTAGGTAGTTATTGATAATAGATCAATATATTGATTCACCACACAGAAAAGAAGTCTCTTGCTGACAGTACCAAACACTGAAAACGTATTCTTTGGTGCTTTGCTAGGAAGGCTGGTGATTCCATCTCTGAAGTAAATACCAACTCTCTTTCAGTTAGATCTTACTTTATTTTATTCTACATCATCTCCTTTACTTACGGACTTCTAATTAAATTTCCTACATGTTTAGTCTTAACAGGTTTTACACTGTAAGCACTGACTCCCGGGGGGCAGGGGAAAGGAAGTGTTATCCAGTAATCTGAACAGTCGTAACCCTTCTTTTATTGACCCAGGTGCATAGCTATCCCCAGATGAAACAAAAACAACACACACACACACACACACACACACACACACACACACACACACACACATTGCCCACAGCTTTAAATAATACTAGTGACTTTATATATCACGCAGGTGTACTCCCACTGTCCTCACAGGAGGAAGTACCTTTGATGCCTCTATATCACGGTTGTCCCCTCGGTGCCTAATACGGTACATTCTACATATTGTAATGGGTGTGCTGAGTGACGTCCTGATGAAAAGGCATGTTTCAGCTTTTAAGAGCAGAAGCAGAGTATGATGAAGCAGTGGCTGGAGTACAAAAAAGTGGGTAGAGGAGGAGCAAGTTTAGTAATGGGGAGGGAATGTGCTTCAGTGGTAGGAGTTAAGTGCCCAGTTGGGGCAGACTCTTTCTTGCAGAAAGTCATTCCATTATCTAATTTTCTTATACCATAGGAATGGGGACATAAAAAGTTATAATTGCTTTCTTATCCATTTATCAAGTGTAACCGCACCATCATATCTTTAATTACACACAACTTAGAAAATACTAGTAAATTGTTCATGGCTTTAAGGAAATTTCAATCATTAAATGTGCTCTGATTAATTTCATGGGAGACAAGGATCTGACATCATGCCCTTTTTAACTCTTGTCATCAATTTAAAAGCAAGGGCATGAAATTAGTATTTTTGATATTCATAAAATGGTTCTGCTGGTTAAGGCTTCTTACCTAGGTCTACAAGACTTTCCTTAACATACATTGCCTACCTGCATTTCAGATGAGTACCCATTATATGTTTATTTCTTTTCCCATTGTTCACCCAAAAGACTGTTTTCTGAGATGCTTGGTTGGTCTAGTTCATCCAGGAGCATAAAATGAAGAAAGGTAGAATCCTAGAATACCTGATACGGCTTCTTAAGCAAGTCTTTCTTCACCTAGGTAGAGCAAAATGGTTAGAATACTAAGTAACTAATGTGTGTTAGTTTTAATGCACTTTGAAAAAAAAGGAAGAAGCTATTACATAGAAATTCTGACTTTTGAGGGCTATTCCCATTGGACTTTCAAAGGAAAACCCAGACAGATCTCATCCATTCAAAGGTTCCTGAGGGCACAGTGGCTATAACAGAGCAGCTTTGCCTGAGTTACTTGCCTGACAGTGATAAGGGCCATTATATGACTGCTTCTTCCCCAGTCCTGTGAGGGAGGGAAAGTTCCCTATTACTGAGGATAAACCTGTATTGATCACCTGAGTATTCTGGACATACACCTGTGGACCAACAAACAGCCGTGGCCCAAAATAAATGGAAAGGAAGATAGATCACTGTTTCCCAAAGGAAAAGATGGTAGCAGCTCAGGAGAAAACCTGAGTTTCTAGGAATAATAGGCCTCTCTTTGTTAACCTAGTAGAGGTTTTTAGGGCTTATGAATAACTCAGAAGAAGAGAGTGCCACAGAATGACTTCGTGGCGTTGTGATCACCTCCCACCATGTTTTTCTTTCCCGTTCCCTCCTCCCTCAAAGTTGAAAGACACCTTCCCACACTGTCGTGTTGTCTGTGTGCTCACTTTGCTCCTTAAATAATGAATGATGCATGATGTCAGATGACAATTATTCTCTGAGTGCAAATCTTGAGAATAAGGGTGATAATTATCCCCCAAAACAGGCAGAGCAGCGCGTACTGAGAGAACAATATTCTTTTCATGCCATTTTCCCTCTTGCCATTGGTTTTTTGGTATTTTGTCCGAATCACAATTTCTTTCTTTCATTTGTGATCTTTGACAACTACTGAAAACTATGGAACCTGCCCCCCCACCCCCGAATCCATACTGATCTAGGAGAGGTTTTACGTGAGGACACAGAATTAAAAGAGGTTCAGCCTTCAGATGAATTCTGGGGAACAAAACTCACCCGAATTTTTACATGGAAGTTCATTTCCAGATTATGCCTGATTTTAATGAGTTTATAAATCAAATCATATATTCTTATTACACAAAGAAAATATTTTATTTAAATTCAGTGCTTTTAATGTTGTTGAACATGTTTGTTGAACACGGCCAGGTGTCCAGGTCTCTTCCATATGGGTAGTTGTTGAGCCTCCTTTTTCTTGTATTCACAGATTTCTGAAGAAACAATCAGGCAGGCTCTCAGATGCTCCGACTGTCTTCGCCTCACCTGCCTTGACATTGGCCAGCATCAAGGTCAATTGTACAAGATTTTGCTTTCTCATAGAGAGGCGCTTATCATGAGATGAGGTGGCTTCCCAAGTAGGGAGAGCTGGGACACTAGTTTTGATGGAAAACATGGACAGAGGTGAACTCTTGGTTAGAAGGAAACCTACAGTACCTCCTCAGACTGCTTTTCCCAAAGCAAACAGGTGTTCTGTCCTTGAAAATACTTTCACCATTTCCAAGATCATCTTCTTGTCCAACCTGTTTTTCCACTTACATTCTCCCTCTTCTTTCCCCCTCCTACTGCCTGCTCCCTTCCCCCACCCCTCCCTCCTTTATGTACCATAATATCTTCCCTTTTATTGATATGGAGTATCCTGAAAACTAAGGTGAACCCAAAATCTGGCTTGGAGCCCAGGCATCACATTTCCATGTGACAGGCTCTGGTATTAAGGGAGGGTTTGCAATTATACAGATCATTGCTTCGACCTGGTGCAAAGTCAGCCAGGCCACAATATCAGAACAGAATGGCTTAATTTCTGCAGTTTCCAGAAGGGCCCTGAGCAGCCCTTGGATTCACTGACCTGTCTGCCGGGCTGGCTGGCCCTTTTTTCCTTCTTCAATTGAAGCCCATGATAAACAGCTCAGTTCATCCCTTGTCATCTTCTGCTCTGTAAAGTAAAAATTAATGCTTTTATTACATATGTTCCTTTTCCCCACAATCTGCACAAAAATGAATAAAAAGACACTCTTCATAGTGCAAGGTTCATTATTCTAAATATTGGAAGAGCTCTATACCTTTGCATCTCAGCATCAGCTGGGATAGTATGAGCAATGACATTTTCTAATCTCTCTTTGAATTAAAATCGCTCCTTGCAGGTTAGCTTAGCATGCAATCTATGGTGGCGGGAAGAGGCTTCCTTTCCAAATATATTAAGGCCTCCTAATCACTTTCAAAGTAAAATGAGGGCAGGCACTCAAATTATATGAATGTGTTTGTCACCCAGATAAGGAGAATGCATGGTCTGTAATTGAGCCCCTTATTACTATTCACATTGACTTTCTCAATTGGGCTGGTCTAGAGGCATCTTTTTCTTTTCTTTCTCTTTTTTTAAGCTGTGGGGAATTGGAAATTTAAATGAGATGTGGGAGAGGAAGGGGGAGCATTCCTTGGAGAATGTTCCGCATTTCTGGACTCTGTAGTCACCACGTGGGGGCAGGGGTGGGGACTGGGAGGAAAGCTGCATTAGGAGTCAGGAGAGAGGAATACATGCATCTGTCAAGACACACATGAAACAACAGCCTTTGGCAGCCGGCAAAGTCGTCAGAAGTCAAACTGTGAATTGTTTAATCATTTGCAATTTGGTGATTCACTGGTAGCTGACTTATGACCTGATGAAGTTGATTTCTTATTTTTCCAGCTTCTCATACACAGAAAAATGCTTTTTTTTTTTTTTTTCAAGAAAAGCACTTCAGTTGATCTGTCTGCATTGTTTGCTCCAGTCTCCCCTTTCTTGATTCCAGGTCTTGGGAACACATAATTGCACTTCAGTCTTGTAGGGATGGGTTATCTCCAGAAGTGGACACGCATAGCAGCCGTCTTCCCTTCAGCTGTCCTACGTGTATTCCACATGGTAGAACTTTCTCTGCTGCCTCCTTCCTGCTGCTTGTGCTCAGGCCCCAGGTAAACCACACATCGGTTGAGAGGTGACTCCCGTGTTCTTCCTCTCCCTGGGGCTCTGTTCTTTAAGAGGAGTTGCTGATGTGCTCAGGAAGTCACTCATCATTGAGAAACAGGTCAGGAGTGGGTGGTCAGGAAGATCTTCTCACCTTTGGTAGCTGAGGTTGGATTTGGGAGAAAGAGCTGGAAGAAGGGAGTTGTATTCATTTCCTGGGCTTGTCAGAAGGAATTGCCATACATTTGGTGTCTAAAAGTAACACACATGTGTTCTGCTCGTTGATATTATCTATCGGTATTATTTCATCATACATGATAAATATCTATATCTATATTACTATCGGGTAGTTATTATTCATTTCTCTGGTAGTTACATTATACTCTAAAGGCTAGAAATCTGAAATCAGACGTGGAGATGGAAATATTCTTGCAGGCCTTGCTCCAGCTGAGGCCTCTAAGGGAGAATCCTTCCTTGCCTCTTTCAGTTTCTGCTGGTCCTTTCATGACTTGTGATAGCAGAACTCCAGTCTCTGCCTCTGTCTTCACAAGGCCTTCTCTTGCCCTTCTGTGTACTCTCTTCTTCCTGTCAGGGCACCTCTAATTCATATAGGGTCCATCCTCAATCTGCGATGAGTTAATTTGCAGATGCTTAACCAACTACATCTACAAAGACACGATTTCCAAATAAGGGTTCTGATGTTTTGATTGGACACAAAATTTTCGCTGACACTGTTTGACACATGACAGTCATGGAGGCATGCCACATAAAAGCTAGGAACCAAGAGGTCAGGTTCAGCCCCTGGATTATTCAGAGAAAACAACCAAAGATGAGTTGCCCAGGCTTACACAATAATGACACAACATTTTTTTGACCTTAGTTCTAGATATAGTAGGTTACCTTGAGTGAGGATACCTTGAGAGAAAAGGATAGTATTACAGAAGTTTGGGTTTTGTTTTTGTTTTTTCCAAACTGCAAACGGTAGCAAGAGATCATTGCAGAGACTGATAAATGCACAGTAGGGTAATGAGAAAGAAAGGGGCAGGGGACTGGGGACTGGTAGGAAGGCCTCATTAAGGAAGTGCACTTTGATATGCAGAGAAGTAGCGGTTGGACCAGGGGTGGTGTCCCTTGCATATTGGAAAAGTAGTGCAGAGGCCCCTGCTATTAGACTCTAGACATGCTCCATTTCCACAAGTATTCACTGAGCATGTCAGCCACCTCCTGGCACTTGTTCCAAGCACCAGCGAGCAGAGTAAACAAAAAACACTACCTCCTTGGGGTTTGCATTTTACCTGGGAGGGACAGTGAATAAATAAGAAAGTGAATCAGTGGGTTAAATTTTAATTATGATAGAGGTGGGGATAAGAGCTATGGGAAAAAATAACTTTGTTTTTTCTAATTTTTCTGTTACAGATAATACTGCAGAGGACATTTTCATGCAAAAGTCTTTTGTGTGTGTTTCTATCATTTTTCCCTAAGGTTAGATTTTCTTTAAAAAAAATTTTTAAATATATATTAAATGCAGCACTTTTTTAACTGGCTGCAAATTCTGTGACTGTCCTCTTGCTGACAGCAGAAATCTGTTGCCTCCAGCCCCTGAGCATGGAGGGATTTGACAGCGTTGGCTTAGACTATGGTGGTGAGGACGTGATGAGCAAGCTTCTGTCTTCACTGGAGCACTCTGCTTGGGAGCCCTGAGCCAGGCAGGAAGTCAAGACTCCTCTCAGGACACTAGGCTCGGGGGACGGCCAGTGACAGAGACAGACCACACATCAGGGTAGTCCACCCACCATATGTGTGAGCGAGGGAGTCCCCAGATGATTCTAGTCCCCGTCATGACGACATCCCCAGGCTCCAAGTTTTCCCAGATGAGATGCCAAACGTCAGGAAGCAGGCACACGTCATTTCTGCTCTGCTGACTGCTCTCGTACTGCGGGTATCTAATAAAATCCCTGCTGTTTTAAGCCATACGTGGGGTAGTTACAGAGCCCTCATGGCTGGAAAGAGTCACCGGTGTGTCAATCAGATTGCAATATATACTTGTCTTCAGTCTCCTAGACATAGGAATTAGCACCAGGATGTATGCTTAATTCCAGTAAGGAGAGATTCTCCAGGCATGCTTGCTGACCTCATGAGAGAGGAACTCACTACATTGTCCGTGGAGAAGCAGACAGGTTGGTGCCATGTGTACATTTAGTTGGGCTTGATTGGCTTTTCTGATCATTCACTGGAGAGAGAGAGTAGGGAAAGACAGAGTTCACCATTCAGCAGCACTTGAACCTGAATGCTTAGAGTCTTCTTTCTGGGTTTCAGTGCCACAAAGAAATAAAATCTATAGTCTCATGTGCCAAAACCATCCTGACTTTTCAGGCAGCGATGAAAGCAAATCCAGAGGTCACTGGCTTTTGAAGAGAGACAAACAGAGAGTACAAAAAGACAGAAATCTGTAATTTCTAACTCGTTTCAAACAAAGGCTGAACTTTCCAATCATCTTTTAAGGCAATATTAATAATAATAAGAGTGGTATTAATAGTAATACCACTAATTAGTCAAAGCTAAGAGTACCTGTTTGCTATGATAGTCTTCAGTCTTCTAGGTCCTAGGGATGCAAGTAGTCTGTATACAAGTAATCTGTAGTTCTGACAAAAACAGCATTCTTTGTTATGGAACCTACCTTCTTGGGGGACAGATAGACAATGAATAATATTTGGTTAATGAATGCAATTAAATAGGGTAATGAGAAAGAAAATGTGTGTGTGTGTGTGTGTGTGTGTGTGCGCATAGGAATTTTTTCTAAAAATGTGTCCAGGAAGGCCTCTTAGGAGATGACATTTCAGTTGAGTCCTCAGGGATCTGGGGATAACATGAACGCCCCCATCAGCTAGCATGGTGTGGTGTCTGCAGGTGGCAGATGGATTTGAAGGTCAAGTAGATATAAGATTTCCCAGCTCAATGAGTTATTGTTGTGAACCTGTCCTGGTTGGGAATCACTGTGATTCTTTTTATTTTTACTTTATTTTTCTATTATAGTAATTATTCTACACATTAAAATAATTTCCTGTGTCTAGGTTCCCCATTTCTTAGATATAGTATAATGCACCATGCCCTCCATCAAATCACCAAGTGTTCTTCCCCATTGTCCAGTGAGCTCCACCACCATTTGCTCCTGCCCGTCACATTTCCTTTTGGTAACCTCAGTTTTATTGCCAATGTTTAGGGTTGGTTATGTTTTGTTTATTCCTTTGTTTTGTCTATTCACTTTCCACCTATGGGTGAGGTCATCTCATATCTATCTTTCTTCTTTTCACTTTTTTCACTTAGCATACTCCCCTCTGGTTCCATCCATGTTGATTTAAATGACAGGGTTTCATCTCTTCTAAGGGCTGTGTAGTATTCCATTGTGTATATGTACCACATCTGCTTTATTAATTCATCTGATGTTGAGCACTTAAGTAATTTCCAGTTCTTAGCTATTGTGAATAGGGCCGCAATAAACATGGGAATGCATACATCTCTGCGGATGGGTGCTTTTGTATCTTTCGGGTCAATGCCCAGAAGTGGAATGATGGGATCATATGGGATTTCCATTTTCAGTTTTTTGAGAAATCGCCGAACTCTTTCATAGGGGTTGCATCAATTTGCACTCCCACCAACAGTGCAAAAGTGTCCCCTTTCTTCACATCCTCTCCAGCATTTGTTGTTTCCAGACCTTTGGATAATAGCTAGTCTTTCAGGTATAAGGTGATAATCTCATTGTTGTTTTAATTTGCATTTCCCTGATCTCTAGCAAGTAGGAATACAACCTCATGTGCCTGTTGGCCATCTGTATATCCTCTACAGAAAAGTGTCTCTCTAATTCCTCCTGCCATTTTTTTATTGGATTGCCTATTCTTCTGTTGTTGAGTTTTATGAGTTCTTTGTATATTTTTGATATTAAACCTTTGTTGGAAATATCAAATGCAAATATCTTCCCTCAGTAGGTTGTCTTTTTGTTTTGGTGATGTTTACTTTGTTGCGAAGAAGCTCCTTAGTTTGATGTAGTCCCAGTTATTTTTATTTATTTATTTTTTTTGTTTCCCTTGGTGGTAGAGTTGAGTCCCCAAAGGCTTCTCCAAGAATGATGTCATGGGAAGTCTTTCCTATGTTGTCTTCTAAGAGCTTTATGGTTTCTGGTCTTATGTCCAAATCTCTAATCCATTTTGAGTTAGTTTTTGCAAATGGTATTAGAGAGTGGTGTAGCTTCATTCTTTTGCATGTGGCTGTCCAATTTTCCCAGTACCGTTTTTTGAAGAGACTTCTCTTTTTCCTTTGCATGCTTTTGACTCCTTTGTTCTAGATTAACTGACTGTATGTGAGTGGTTCCATTTCTGGTGATTCAGTTCTATTCCACTGATCTGTGCCTCTGTTATCATTTCAGTACTATACTGTTTTGATCACTATTGCTTTGTAATAGAGTTTAAAGTCTGGAAGTGTATTCCCTCCAGATTGATTCTTTTTTCCAATGATTTCTTTGGCTATTTGGGGTCTTTTGTTGTTCCATAAAATTTTTAACATTTTTTGTTCTATTTCCTGTCAATAAGCCTGTGGGATTTTAATGGGGATTAAATTAAACTTACATATTACTTTGGTTAATGTGGCCATTTTAATGATATTGATTCTTCCCAGCCAAGAGCAGGGGATGTCTTTCAATTTCTTTGTGTCCTCTATTTCATTTAAGGAGGAGTTGTAGTTTTCATTGTATAGATCTTTTACTTCCTTTGTTAGCTATGTGCCCAGGTATTTCATCTGTTTTGATAGAGTTTTTGGGATTTTCAATATATATAATCATGTCATCTGCAAATAATGAGAGTTTTACTTCCTTCTTTCCAATTTGGATTCCTTTTATTTCCTTTTCTTTCCTAATTGCTCTGGCTAAGACCTCTATTACAATATTAAATAGCAGTGGTGAGAGTGGTCAGTCTTGCCTTGTTCCTGATCTAAAAGGAAATGCTTTCAATTTTTCGCCATTGACTATAATGTTGGCTGTGGGTTTTTCATATATGACCTTTATTATGTTGAGAAATGAACCTTCTATTACCATTTTATGGAGGGTTTTTATCATATATGAGTGTTGGATTTTGTCAAAAGCTTTCTCTGCAACTATTGATATGATCATGTGGTTTTTTTCTTTGCTCTTGTTGGTATGGTATATGACATTAATAGATTTATGTATGTTGAAAAATCCTTGCATCCCTGGCATGCATCCCACTTGGTCATGATTGATGATCTTTTTGATGCATTGCTGAACTTGGTTTGCTAATATTTTGTTGAGAATTTTTGCATCTATGGTAATAAAAGATATTGGTCTGTAATTTTCTTTCTTGGTGACATCTCTGTTAGCTTTTGGTACCAGTGTAATGTTAGCCTCATAAAAAGTATTTGGAGAGTTCTCTGTTCTTCAATATTTGGAAGAGCTTGAGAAGAATAGGTGTTAATTCTTCTCCGAAGGTTTGATAGGACTCTTTGGGAAAGTCATCTGGTCCTGGGCTTTTATTTTTGGTGAGGCCCTTCATTATTTCTTCAATTTCTTTGCTTGTTATTATTCTGCTCAGGTTTTACAATTCTTCTGGTTCAGTCTTGGTAGACTATATTTCTTCTAGAAATCTGTTCATGTCCTCAAGGTTGTCCATTTTGGTGGCATAGACTACTGTTCATAGTAGTCCCTTATGATGTTTTGAATTTCTGTGGTATCTGTTGTAACTTCTCCCCTTTCTTTTATGATTTTAGTTATGGGAGTTTTCTTCCTTTTTTTCTTTGTGAGTCTAATCAATGCCATGTCAATTTTGTTTATTTTTTCAAATAACCAACTTTTGGTTTCATTAGTCAGCTGGATTGTCTTTTTGTTTTCTATTTCATTTATTTCTGCTCAAATTTTGACTATTTCCATTCTTCTGTTGATTTTTGGCTTTAATTGTTCTTTCTGTAGTTGTTTTAAATGTAGAGTTAAGTTGTTTATTTGTGATTTTTTTCTTGTTTCTTAAGACAGGCCTGGATTGTGATGAACTTTCCCCTTAGTACTGCTTTTGCTGCATCCCATAGATTCTGGTAGCTTGTGTCCTCATTCTCATTTGTCTCTAAGTACTTTTTTAAGTTCCTCTTTGATTTCCCCTTTTACCCAAGAGTCCTTCAGGAGCATATTGTTGAGTTCCCAATTGGTTTGTAGTCTTCCAGCTTTCTTTTTGTGGTTGATTTCCAGTTTTAGGACATTGTGGTCAGAGAAAATGATTGGTATGACTTCAGTGTTTGTAAATTTGTTGAGAGATATTTTATGCCCCAGCGTATGATCTCTCTTTGAGAATGTTCCATGAGCACTTGAGAAGAAAGTGAAATATGTAATTGTTGGGTGAAGTGATCGGTATATGTCTATTAGACCTGTTTGTTCCAGATGGTCATTTAAAGTGGCTGTTTCCCTGTTAATTTTCTGCCTGGTTGATATGTCCATTGTTGCAAGTGGGGTGTTGAAGTTTCCCACTATCGTTGTCTTGCTGTCAATGTCTCTCTTTAGGTCTAATAATACTTTCTTGCTATATTTTGATGCTCCTTCATTTGGTGCCTTTATGTTAATAAGCATTGTCTTCCTGCAGAATTGATCCTTTAATCATTATGTGGTGTCCATCTCTGTCTTTTGTTATGATTTTTAGATGGAAGTCTGTTTTATCTGATATGAGTATAGCTGTTCCTGCTTTTTTGTGGTTGTCATTCAACTGTAGGATTGCCTTCCAGTCATTGACTTTGAGTCTTTTTTTATATTTTGGAAGAAGGTGGGTTTTCTGAATGCATTAATTGGTTGGGTTATGCTTTATGATCCATTCAGCCACTCTATGTTGTTTGACTGGTCAGTTCAGTCCATTAGTGTTTAGGGTGATTATTGATATATAGCTTCTTAGTGTCATTTTATAATTTGTCTTTTGTATTTTGCTCCAGATGATGACTTTGTTCTCTTTCTCTTTTTAGGTTGGATGGGGACAGTTATGTTTTCATTGATTTCACTTTTTATTTTTCTCTTTGCTCTCTCCCTGGGGATGTATTTTGAGGTTACCCTGAGGAATCACTGTGATTCTAATACTTCTTAGTGGCAAGAATCACTTGAATTTCCCAGTTCTACTATAGATAGTTAAGTTCTGACTAGAGGAAACACCAGTGTTAAAACTGTGCCTAGGTGCTAAAGTGTCCCTAGGATCTATTTTAAATAAAGAATAAAATTAAGCCCTAAATATCATGCTTTTTAAAAAAGGTGATGTTTATAATGCATGTGGGAAGACAAAAAAAAACAAAACCCTACCTACAATCACTCTTTATATAGAGAGCAAGTTAAAAATAGATGAGTGAACAAATACAGGCATAAACATGACTGGGTAGAAATACCAGATGGACTGAGGTAAAGGCACTGAAATATATTCTATATTATGGTAATTTGGGTAGCTGCAGTCTTTGTAGGTCAAAATCTCTAATTAGTTATTCCTGTTGTCACCCACGCTCCTGTATTTCTTGAGCTGGTGCCCTTGTTTTCTTCTAGCGAGCTCATATTCTTCAAATTCATTTGCAGAATTCCTTGAGGTTTGCCTTTCAAGTTTGTTGACCAGAGAGCATTGATGTTTGTTTCTGCCAACCAGGGGTCATAGGAAACCAGGGGCCAGCAAACTGTTTCTGAGAAGGGTCCTAGTCAATATTTTAGGTTTTCTGGGCCACAAGACCTCTGTCACAACTGCTCAATGCTATCTTTATCATATGAAAGGAACTGTCCCCATAAGTCAGCAAGGGAACAGGACTCTCTCCAATAACTTGTGTTCAAATTTCAGGTCCAAGGAGTCTTTTTCATGTGTTAGGAAGTATTTCCTTTGTTCAATTTTCTTACAATCACTTGAACATGTAAAAACCATTTCCACGGACAACAGCAGACTGGATTGGGCGTGCCTCAGAGTTTGCCAACTCCAATTTGAAACCAGATTTTTAGTGTGTGGTTGTTTTGTGTCTTAAAGTCAGTGTAAATTCTTGTCCCAGATTTCTAGGAGAGCAGAACTGTGATTACGATTTTAGAGGAATCATTTTACTTTTGGCCCCTTTTCCTGGAGGCACAACCAAGACAGATATACAGCCCTACCACCTCTCTCTTTGGTACAGTGTTTTTCCTAATTACTCACCGAGGAGTTCAGACTTCCCCATAGTCTGCTGAAACCAAATTCTAGGCTATTAGGATTGGAAGTGACAAGTGATTATATATCATTTTTAGATGACACATGCTGATGGCCCATTTTGGGATTTGAGATGGCTTTGTTATTCCAGCCTCTAAGGACTTCTCTGACTTTTCCAGCCAGCTTAGCCATGCATTTATAATGCTCTGAATTTTTAGATGTTGAAAAAGACCTAAAACATTGCTGAAAACAGAAGTATCCTGGGGACCTTTATCTTGTGCCTTTTCTAGTACTCCATACTGGTGTGCATTTCATGCTACTCTAGGATATTGACTGTGGTTAGGAACCAAGTTGTAGGGTAAAAGTGAACTTTGGAAAACTCTGCATTTCAGAAGGGAAACCAGGATAGAGTAACCAAGAGATAGAATGGTAGAGAAGTGAGAAACTTTTAGATAACATCTCTGAGAAGTAACTGAAGCCACATATGAAATGATGACTACTGAAATGACTGAGATCACTTTCCCACTGAGAGAGCTTCCAGAAATAAAGAAAGTGGACCCTTTGGATGGATAAAGAAGAAAAGTAATTTTGCACCAGTAAACAGGCCAATAAATAGCCTGCAGATAAGAAGAAAGGAGCCAAATCCAAGACATTGTAAGATGAATGTACAGTAGACATGGAGTTGTGTGTATTCAAAGATGGAGTAATGTGATTACCTGCATGGAATAAGAATCACTGTGTGTGTTTGGAAATAGGTGAATGATGTGATGAAAATGATGACTTAGGGAAGATTAATCCTGTAGCATAATACAAGATGCTTTGATCATAATGAAATGTGTTGCAAAGAAAAACAACTATGACTCTATTGCAATAGTGGAGATGTGAATGTTGAAGCATTTCCCTGGTGGTGGTGGCAGAGTGAGGGAAATAGGCATTTGCTGAGAGCTGTGGAAGAGGAAGGACAACAGAATGTGAACTAGAAGAGGGAGAAGTGTGAGAAAATGAGGTGGGAGAGAGCACACAGATTTCTAACATGGCTTCCAAACTTCCTTGTAGCTTTGCTTCAACCTCCAGAGGTATCATTTTAAAGCTCATTAAGTGGGAAATCAGGTGCGTTCCAAGGTACAAGGGTCTCAAAGGTTCAGTTTGAGTTTTATGTTATTTTTCTTCCCATTCAACTGAGTTGGGAGTATGGTTTGCTCAGAACGTTTTTATATATCTGAGCATTGACAATGCTATGAGCAAGCTCCCTTTACTTTTTTTCCATAGCAACACAACCAGCAAACATCCTTGAAAAGCTTTGTAACAGCTGAGCCAACGATGATCTGTGCTCTGCCTTCCACCAGCCCGAGGTGGCTGTTATTCGCCGCCATGGAGAGATGAAAAAAAAAACCTCATTTTGTATGAACCAGGTTTGAAAATTGAAAATGTTCTCCCTTAACTGCTTTTCATGCTTGACACACTTCAGAAGATATTCTTCTGACAACATAATCAAAGTTAGTGGTTAGGCTTATTGTTTTGTTTTGTCTTCTTTATTATGAAGATGTTGTTTCCAAATGAATGATTCCAAGAATAACCTTTTGGAATGGCAACCTCGTTTTTTCAGAAGGAGGTAGAATGGCCTTCCCTCTACGTGTTCTGCCCCTGAGAAGTCAGTTTCCTTTTCAGAGAACCTAATTAATTTACAAAATAGATGCTCTCTCAGAACCAGAGGTATATACGTTGGTTAAAAAGGTATTTAGGAAGAAAATAAATAAGGAATTAGAGGGGGGAACATGCACCAATATGACATTACTACAGAGCAGCTATTATTAACAGAAATTTTGGCATCTATAGAGAAATGACCATATACTTCATTTTATTTCTGCTGAGACATTTTGGAAAAGCTCCCTAGAAGGAATAATGATTTCTTTTCTCTTTTAAAGAAAAGATGCAGGCAGGAATAAAGACAAGCAGGCAGGCAGAAAGAGGAGGAAGAAACACTTTATTCTCATTTTAATTGTTCACGCTGGTTGCTTTTCCGGACTGGGACTAAAACCCTGGGTTATGTAACCTAACTGCTACTCCAACAAGGAGTGTCAGAGTCTTTGATTTTTCATTTGGTTCCATCTCTCACAATGTATTAAGTAAACCATACTCCCAACTCAGTTGAATGGGAAGAAAAATGTATTAAGTGCTCACTGTTTCATATATTGGATGAAGTGCTTTTCATGCATTATCTCATTTGATCCTTTTTCAAAGAGAAGAGTAGTATTCTTATTCCTGTTTTAACAGATGTGGTTCAGAGAGATGAAGTCGCCCACCCAAGGCCCATAACCTAAAGGTGTTGGTACAGATATCTCAACCAGTGAGTTTAAAGCTGGAACTTGCAATCATTGCTTCCCAAAAAAGTATTGACCTTGAAAGATTCAACCAGCTACTTTGAGTATTAGTGGTATAAAATAAGAAAATTGGCCTTGATGATTCATTCATAAGATTGCTTCCAATTTCAAGAGCCTATCCAACTCTGTCTTCTGAAGGGTGGTTTAGAAAGAGGTAACAGAACATGAAAAGATTAAAAATATTAGGTCTCTGACTTTGGGAAAAGCCAGCACTAGAGATCAGGCAAAGTTCTTTGAAGAAACAAACAACTACTACTGAGTAGTTAAATCCTAGAAGAAAAGAATTCCTGAAATGATTTTTAAAATATTGGATGTCGATGTTTCTTGGAAACAGAAGGGTGAATTTTGATATTGAGGAAATGTTCCATGGAGAGTTGAAGCACAAGTTGTATTTCTTTTTCCCTCCTTAATAATAGTATGATCAGAAGACAGAACCCAAATCTCTGTAAGCATATAAGAGACTCCATTTTGAGGAATTTCCAGGTAATCTGACTGAGTTCCAGGATAGTGAACTTTCTGAAATCCTTTCATCTCATTTGGGGGTGAATTATCAGACATTCCCTTTTTAATATTGCACCTCAGTTGAAAACTAACCCCAAACCAGTAAGACCAGTGGGCAGGAAAATGCAAAATCAAGCAAAAATCCAACTGTTCCTCCTAAAACATGGGTAGAGGTCTTAACATGTCCTTAACTAATCTTAATAGCATCTGAGTGCTGTGGGCAAGTATGCCATTAAGTTTTCTTTCTCCTCCCTTCCCTCTCCTCCACATTTCCTTTGATCATAGGCAATGCTGTTACTCTTTTTGTACAAAAACAGATAAGGGAATATTCACAGTCTGCTAATAGGTGTCCTTCACTTCTCTTTCATCTTCATAGAGATATAAAGCTGGCTTCACCATGCCAAAACATTTCCATTTAAATTGTATTATTTGCCTAATTCTTAAAAATATCCCAGGCAATCAAGTAGTTGCAGTGAGCACATGGCTATATGTGTTCCAGGTCATTACAGTGGAGCAAATAGGAAAGGTTGTTTAGAAGGAGATGACCTCTGCGCTCTTGGTAACTGTAGTTTAGCACCCAACCAGCTGCTGTCGTGAGTGGAGAGCATCTCAGTTCATTAAGAGCAAAGGAGCTAGTCATTTGTTCATGTCTGATTTCTGCAGCTGAAAAAACATTTACACCAATTAACTTTTTAAGACCCTCTGCTTGAATTGTTAACCTTCAAATAATCTACCTCTGGGGACATCACTGATGATCCAGGTTCATCTGCCTGAACTTTATTGAACTCAATGCGCAAATGTTTAAATGATTATTGAAACATTAATTAGATACTGTGTCTGGGCACTAGAGTCAGGAATTCATTGAGAAGGGCTGATTTACTACTGAGAATGGGAGCCCAGAACCCAAGGTGCCGCCAATTTTCAGGAAGAACCATCTAGATCTTGTTGGGGTTACCCTGCTGTTATGGGCAAGCACATCTAACGGTGACATCAAACTCAACGTAGAGGATATAGTTGGTATCCCAACCATTTTGCACAAAGATTTACTTGTTATCCCAGAGATGTGATATCAAGGACTTATTCTATTTATGAGAGTTGCTTCAAATTGGGATATAGAGACCAGGTGAAATCGTATTTGGGTTTTGGACCATTGATTGGATTCATATTTCTTTGCTTTTGTGTTCAAAATGGCTATTTCACTGTTCTAACTTAGGGGCATTGGGTGTATGCCTGTTTACCTTTTATTCAATGGTTTAAAGCAGTGGTTTTCGGTCCAAACTAAATATTAGCATCAATTAGCACTGCTGTGAGGGCTGCATTTGATGCCGATGTTTCAGTCTCTGGTGATGAGGACCAGATATTACCATTTGAAAGTAGATCTGAGATGATACTAATGCAGAGTCAGAGTTAAGAACCACTATTCCAGATGTAAGCCCCATTAGAGCAAAGAATATGTCTACTTTATTCATCCTTGGATTTTCAGAATTTAGTACAGGACCTGGAACATAATAGAAATTCAATAAATATTTTTAAATGGCAGGTGTTTTGTAGGAATCCTGAATAGATCTGAACTGGCTTGATCCTCTTTGAAGGTCACAAATGTACAGGATCAATGAGAGAGGTAGGCAGTGTTTTCCTACCCTTGTTCTTACTATTGAATTCTAACACCAAAAACAAAAACAAAACAGTGTTCCTTGGACAAGCCCTGAGAACTGGCATGCCTCCAAGCTGCAGTCTTTCTCTCAGTCCCCAACAGGCGTGCTTCTTTTCTGTGACTCGTGTGTCAGCTTCCTCTTCATTCTTGTCATGGCATTCCAGTTTTATGCTGACAATAGCATCTGACCCTTCACCAGACTTTGCACAAGACATGTTCCAGAGCTGCCACAGACATGCCTGAACTATCAGCCACCAGTCAAGAAGAGAATGACTTCTTCCAAGGTCTCACTTCCTTTTGCGGCAGCCCACAGTTAATGACTCATATGAGGGCATAACTTGACATTTTGCCCCAACTCAGTGCTGCTTTGGTGGATTATCTCAACTCAGAGCTCCTGTGGGATAAGCTGAAGCTTTGGTTGGGATCATAGCTTAACTTCTTCCTCTGATAGATCTTCTTCCTTCTCCTGCCTCTGTTTTGATAGTAACATTTTTGAATGAACACTTTCACTCAAATCTCCACATCAGAGTCTGTTGAAGAGCGTAAAATGACAGTGGCATAAATTCCTGCCCTAAAAAGCAATAAGCAAACACATACATAATGCTGTGTGATGATGAAAGTCATTTTGAAAAACAAAGCAGAGTGATAGGAGTGATGGAGGGGCAGAGGAGTGCTGGAGCTGTCATTGCTGGCTTGTGGGAACCAACTGTTTAATCCATGGGAATTTTGAAAGCCAGTTGTTAAATAGAGCCATTATTAAAAATTAAATTTTATGAACTTAAAAGTCAAATAAATGATATTAGAAACTAAAGTAAAACATATTAAAAACTCATTCCTTTCTCATTTCACTATATTTTTGCTATTATCTCTTTCTTTCCAATGTTACATTGGTTCTTCCTATTAAATAGTAAGATGGTGGTCCACAAGTAGGAAAGGATAATGAAATTTATCCTTTGGCCAATGAGAGAGAGGGCAGTTCCTGCTCAAAATGCCTCTACAACCTCATACCACATGGGGACAAGATTACATGGTTTTTGCAAAGGAAGGGTGATGTTAAGTTCTCTGATATCTGCAGATTTCCATAAAAAAGGATGGAATGTTCCAGAACCAGGGGCCACACCTACTTCCAGTCCTAATTTGATCTGCACCAGAGCTGTCACAGGAGGGAGGAGGGAAGGTTTAATGTGTCCTTCTTCTTGACCTTTATTTCTTCTTTAGCTCCATTTTGTCTGACTAATTCTCATCATTCTCCATGTGCACATTCCAGAACTAAGACAGCTCAGCCATTATCATTTCCAATCTCTGATTGTAAATTCCATTGTCCTCTGTAACCTCAACAATTACAGAGCTCTGGTGATTCCTAAAAGTAAGCACAGCTGAGCCCTATGTTAGATTTGGTTGAACCATTTTGAGAGGACAGCCAAGCACCAGCTGTACAAATTGTTAAAAAGAAAAAAGAAAGAAAGAAACAGTTTCAAATAAATGGAGTCTTTCATGCCAAGTCTCACCAAGACTTACTTCTGAACCTAATTAGTTTCAGTCTCTCTCAAAAGTGGAAATTTACATGAACCAATTTGGAGTATTCTGGTCTGTGTGAGGTAATCTACCTTCTCCTTAGGGAAGGTGGCTTTGCCGGACAATTCTTTCCTTTCTTTTGCTAATATCTTCAACCATCTTCTTTCTGATTATAGAATCCTTCCATTTTGTATACCTTCTTGCTGTGCATTTCTAATAGCTGGAAGGGAAGTTGCACAATTCATGAATCATTTAATAAAGCCAATTAGATCTCTAAATTTATTCAGATGAATTTTGTTTTTAACAATATACTCTGATGGTTATTTACATCTATTAGATCTGTAGGGTAGAATTACTATATAGTGGTGCATTGCTGCATATCTCTTCCTAATTATGCATTCAACGACATCAATGAGTCTGAACTATACTAATTCAATTGCAACCATAAGTTGACTATGCAAACAAGAGTCTGGCAAAAGCCAGCAATCTGATTCTGTGAGCATCCATTGATTAGCATTTATGATAAAGAATAATGCTTATGTTGGTTTTATTTCTAAATTGTGTGATATGTGTATTTATATCAATAAAAATTATAATAAATATGTGTAGATATAAATACATACCCTCCACATATACATCAGATCCAGTGATGAATATTTACTACCAAAATACTGGGTGGGTAGGAAGCATCATTTCAGATGTGCTAGGAAGCAAGTGTATAGCATTTAAAATGATGAGCCTGTGTTTAATACTCTTTCCGAGACAAATATGCTGCCCCGAATCCTTTGTGTATGCATTTCTTATTCTCAAATAAAAGTCTCTAGACAATTTTGTTCACACTTCACCCAGATGGATGATTTATCACTCTCAACATCCATTGATTTCTTTTAGAGTTTTGAGAACTTCTATTAGAAAAGGTCTTATGTTTCCCATTGAGGATAAATTCAACTTGTTCAGTTCATTTTTATGTATATTCTGATAGCATTTTTTGTTTTGAATTGCCTAGCTGTAAACATATTTTGTCATTCTTACATGACAATGGCAGGCATTTCTGTAAAGAATCACTCTCTTAATTATAAATTGCATTGCATCTAGAAATTTAGGTGCCTGAGTATTAAACTATTATTTTGTTAGCCACAGCTAAAAGACTCTGGAGTTATCCACATGCAGGTATTATAGAAAAGAAGTCAAGGGTCCTGAGCCACTTATTGCCTTGACGGTGAAGATATCACATGACCTTTCCAAATCGGTATCCATATCTGTACAGTGGGGTTTCGTTTGGCAAATGCATTGATTGTTAATAGACAAATATGATCCCTACCCTCAAGGTGTTAAGCAATTAGCATCAAAACAATTTCTAATTCAGTGTGATGAACAATAATAGTAGCTGCTTATGAACACAGAATTGTGTGAAAAAAAAATCAAGTGAATTAAATAAGCATATTGAGTGAAGATGGAAAATACCATACCATAAATATGTAAGATACAGATGCTCACAGAGCCTCTGGCTACTGGATGCTGGGTGCTTTCTGACACTTTGATAAATGCCCACAGAGGGATGAGTTGAGGAATATGGCAAAAGGTTATTCAGTTAAAAATGACCATGCTGTCAGGGGTGCCTGCCCTGTGGTTTGATTCAAACTTCTTAATCAGCACATGGTCACATTAGTCTGCAATGAATATGTGGTGATAAAATGCAGCCTAATTATAGTACAAGATGTTCAGGCTAACAAAATATTCCTTTACCAGCACCCAATCAAACTATTTTATTATTTTGTGACTTTTCTAGGCATTTAATCAGCATAGGTGGTGGCTACATATTCTGAAGTCACAGGAGTGATGGTATCTGCCAGCCACTTCATGGTACAGAGGAGGCACCATACAGGGATGTGACCTTGGAAGAGGCCAAGTGAACAATTCTTTCATTGGTTAAGAGAAAATAATTACACATTAATGAGGTTTTTATTTAAGAAAGCTTTTCCCATTTTACGCATCATGTCTGTTTGTTAGAAAAAATTTATAAACTAGCAAACAGTAGACATATAATTGATAGCACAAGTTCTCCTAGAAAGGCTTGGGTGATAAGAATCCTCATTGTTTTGACTAAGTCTGTGCTAACATCTTAATGAATTTCTGAACACTCTTTGCCTCTGGACTCTGAGTGAATGGCAGCAGTGCCTGCCATGAATCTGAAAGTCCATCCTACCTCCACTCCGCTATGAAATAGCCCAGAGCCTTCCCTCATGGCTGGTTTTACTCCATAGTGAGCCAGCCAGCTTCAGAAGGTCCAAAATATACTCTTTTGGATATGTGAAGCATTTTCCTGGGTCACTCCTTCCATGTTCCCGAACCAAACCCCCAAATCCTACAAATCTTTGGGGGAAGCTGATGGTAATCACCCAAAGACCTTAACTTTTAATATTCTGGCATCTATTCTTCTAAATCTTTATCTATACTTATGTTTATGTGGTTATAATAACTCTTGCTGTATATTTTAATACCTGGCTCTTTATTTAACATTATAACAAAAGCCTTTTTTGAACTATTAAAAATCTTTACAAACATCCATTTAAATGTCAGCATGTATTTTGTTGTGGCTGGTCTTTGAACAACAATATTAAAATGTTTTTTAAGGAATGAATATTGATTCTGCTCTGATTACCTTGGAAAATTATATTTTATTCCAATGACATTGGCAGTCCTTAGATTATTTTTGAAATGACATTTTTGGAAATACCTTCAAAACACCCAGGAAATTGGTGTCACTGTCAATTTACATAATTATACAATTTTTTTAAGCAAAAATAAAATTTCACTTGCTTTGTTCCTTTTAATTGACTAAGAATGACTTGGCTAATTTCATAATAAAACCCAACTCAAAGAAAAACAGCCACTAAGGCTGATAGCATTCAAAAGGATGCTGCACAGATTTTGATAGCAATTTCCAAAGAAAAGTTTGAAAATATATGGTGACACGGTGATAGGTTAGGAAAAATTATGTATATTTTTCAGAGTGTCTCCTTGTGGTGAAATGAGGAAAACTAGTTTTCATAAGCCAGTTTCACCATGTTTGCTAAAATATCAGGTATTTTATGTTATACTAATCCCGTCATTTCTGAAGAGCTGTAGGAGTCGATCCTATCTTAGGAGCTTCAGAGTTTCTCCATCAGCTTGCCCTTAGGTGTACCCTTGAGTTTCAAGATTCCAAATTTGAACGCTGTTGGGACACCAAGACTCTTAATGCTCTCTCTGCTCTGATGACAAAAGTAGAGACTCCAGGGTCTTCAGGCAGAAGAAGGTAAGTTCTTGGCCAGGACAAGAAAGAAAACCAAAGCAAACCACACTGCCTTAGGCCATTCTTTTCTAGGAAATTAATTTTGTTTAGAGTATTCCTTCTTTATTAATGAGCACAAAGTACAAAGTCCTGTGCTGAGCATCCAAATTCTGCCTTGATGGAAGAGCATCCTGGGGTGATCTTTAGGAAGTTGAGTATTGGTTTTTAGAATGGTGAAAAGACTAATGATTTAGTAGTCAAGGGCCCTAAATGATAATAATCGCTACACTTATTCTGTCTTTCTTTTTACTTCAGTTTCTCCTTTTGTTAAATGGTGGGAATGGTAGAGGGTCATTTTATGAGATGATCTTCAGATTACTGTTAATTTCTATGACTTCTTGGCTCTGCAAATGTGGTCAGGAGTACCGAGGAAGATGAAGATGATTTTAGCCTTGGTGATACTTTCTTCACTGAGCTAAAAGTCCTTTGCAAAAGTACAGGCATGGAAAAATGAGACCAGTGTTATATGAAGAGGATAAAAACTCTTCCAAATATATTGACATGTTCATGACCTGAGCCCCAGAATTAGAAACTGGCATTTAAGCTATTTTTGAAATTATCTTCTTCCCTATGAATAGAGTTTTGAGAATGTAGGATTAATCTAAAAGTCTGGGTGGTGATAGGAGAGGCTTAGAGCTTCAATTTGGGTTCCTCCAGGGATGATTATCTACCAACACATGGAGGTCCAAGTGTTGGATGTGGTGGTATTCAAATGGATTGTGATGAGACAGTAGAGGAGGGAAATATTAATAGTTTTTCTGAATAAACAAATGACTGTAGAGTTTAAGAAACTCTTCAGGAATGAAAGAAGTTTCAACAATTCTGACCTAATCTCTAGTTGCTGGAAAATCCAAGGATGTTGGAGCAGACTGGGACATGGCTTTGAATATGTACCATAGAGACCATGAGTATATCACATGGTATCACCGTATGTTAAGATGCAGCATAATAAATCAAGAACAAGATTCTAGAATACAGAGCCAAAGGAATAATGGTATAAAGCAATCTCATATATCTTACTCCTGGATACTGGGCAGAATGCTCTCAATTCTCAGAGACTCTCGGTTTCCATTGACTTGGAAAAGAAGTAGGACTGACTGACCGCTCCATAATGTTTCTCATGTGCTGTCAAGAAACCAGAGGGCCGAGTTGACTGCCCGGTTTGGCCCTTGGAGCAGTGACCGTCTGTCATGGTGCAACTCCATTGGCAGTAGGGTGCATAGGAGTCTGTGCCAAACAGGGCCATGGCAGCCTGCAGTTTAGTGAAGCTTGCCTTGGGATAAGGACTGAAACCACATTTCTTTCAGCCTGACTTTTGAGTAGGTGGTGATGGGAGTGGGTGAAGGAAGTCACAGTAGCTGCATTCTCTTTTCACCCTCTTCTGCTGCCCATCTCAAATGGGCAGCCTTCCTTCCTGTTATCTATATCTTTGCATTCCGGTTCTGTATGTGCATGATGACTGCCTCAGGGCTTTTGCATTAATAAACTCCTTTAGAAATGTTAGCTGAGAAGTGCTAAAGACCTTTTCATCAGCTGCTTTTCAATCTTGTAATTTTAATACTTGCCTCTACCCTAGGCTTCATAGAAATGTCAAAGGTAATGAAGTGTTCGACATGCTGGTTTCTGTCTTTCATTCTAATTTAAACCTATCATTTAATGCGGTCTTTAAAAATGATGTTGACTTGAGTTGGGGCACTTACGCCGTGCAGCTCAGAAATGCTTACTTGGTTTGTGTTTTCTGTGTATCATGTATGTTAGGCATATACCAACATAAGAGGAGCAGAAATATATGTTTAAACCTTGATGGTTCTGTTTTAACCTAGAAATTTGTGGGATTTCTGCAAAGCATCCCTTTAGAGTCAGGACAGTTCATTATCATCTAGTAAGTTAGGACAGATGACTCGTTCGCTTCTACTGGAGGGTGATTTCCTCTTCCCTTGGTTTTTCGGCTGTGAAAGATGAAGAAAGAAGAATACTGATTTCTATATTGTACTGTGGGCAAATTGAGAAATAGTGTATTGGTAAAGAGACTTCTACATGATGGTTCTAATTTACTGAGCATATTCTATATGTCTGATAGTGGGAGGGGTGATGGAGACCAAATCCCTGCCCTCTGACAGTTCTGAGTCTAATGAGAAACAACAGATTGTTTTATAAAAATAGCTAGCAAATATGAAAGTGAAACAGAGCAACCTGTTTGGTGAACTTCCAGGAGACCAACAGATATTACCTAGATATTTCAGAAAAAGAGAGGAAATAGCAGTATCTAACTTGAAAAAGGAAGAGAAGACAAGGTTAGGATATTCCAAAGGAAGAAATAGAGATATAGAAACCATTAGAAAAGACCCTGTGTGTCTAGAGACCAGTGAGAAACTGGGGGTTGCTAAACACAAATACAAGGTGTGGGCAGTGGGAAAGTCAGGTATAAACCTGGAGAGATAGGATGAGAGTCATTGAGAATGCCTTGAACTGCCGTGAATGCATTTGGATTTTAGCTATCTGAAAGCCAGTATAGAATTTAAATATGGAAACGATATAAGAATAAGTGTGTTTTCAGGAAATCCATTCTGTTGGCAATGTGGACGAAGAGTAAGGGGGGTATGATGGCAGTGATTGTAGCCATGAAGGTGAAAGATGGCGAGGACATGAGTCTAAGTAATGAGAGTGGAGATGAGTGAGAGGGATTGCGTTCAGGAAGTATTTCTGAGATGGAATAGTACTGAGTGATATTCTTAGGCGGCTGGTAGGAATAAGCACAAACTTTAGAAAAAACAGTGAACATGGATCAAAATTGTTCTCAGTTCTCTGGCATTCACTTTGTGGGTTTTGGCTTTTCTCCATGTGATAGTTAATCAGCACCTGCTCTTCGACCTTCTTAATTCACACTAATGGGAATATAGTGGTTACTGATTACCGCTTGAAAGAAAGACTACCCCTGAATGGCAGGATTTATCATTTATTTTTCCTTTTTACTGGTATTTATGTTTTTCATTGGTATTATTTCACTTATATTTATATATTACTATGAACATAAAGATTTGGCCACAAAGCTATTCAGAAAGGTGTTTCTATGTAATATGATCATTAAAAAAAAATCCTAACAGTTAATGCTTTATTAAATTGACAGTTATACAGCCAAAACTGATATCTAGAACAGCTCTCTGAAAATCTGTAGAAGTACTTTTATTGACTTAGAAAGTTGTGCAGAATGTATCAAGAGAAAAAAAGGACATTTTCAGATACTAGGTACAGTATAATCCCATTTTTAAAAGTATGTGTTTTAAAAATATGTTCATAGGCAAAGAACGGAATAAATATTTCCCCAAATGCTGACAGCAGTTATACTTATGTGTGAAGGGAAATTATTGGTAACTTGTTTCTTTCTTCATGTGATCATGTAGTTTCCAAAATTTTCATGATAGCCGTATTAGGATATTACATTAGAAGTTCCCATGGAAGCACCAAGGTATAATGGCTATGATGTTCCCAAATGGGGTTCACAGCCAACTTGCAGCATTTCAAAAGTAACCTCCAAAGCAAATTTTACAGTTTGAAAAACCCCTATCTACAGTAAGTAGGGCATCACATGCTGAACATCAGTAGTGTGGGGCTTCTGGAGGGATTTCTTTGAAAACACTTAGACTGTGGGTTCTGTGCCCACCCAAGACAAGAAGCAAGAAGATGCTTCTCTGTTCTCTCTAGCCAAGAAAAAATGGTTTCATGAGAATGACTAGGAGAATTTGAAGTGTGTCCCCTCTAGCTGAAGGACAGTGAACTCATGTCTGACTCCATTCTGAAAAATTGATAAAGAAATCTCAGTGGATGAGCTCAATGAAGGTGTCTGCTGTAGGATCAGCCAACACTCTCAAAGCTTTGGGGAGCAAAGAACGGATATTATTTCCTGTGGACCACAGTGGGACGAACTTAAAAGAGAGTGGGCATGGGTTCCATGCGGCCCTGTTCAATAGAGAGCTCAAGGGACAAAAAGGGAGAAGTTCACAAGTTTTTGGAAGGGACTGTAGAAAGAAAAAAAGGAATGTGATCAGGAATAACAATACCAACTTTCTGGGAACTATAGTTAGAAATCTCCCACACTGGTGATGGCATGGTCTCTGGAGAAGCCAAGTAAATACTTGTTAGAAACTGTGTTCCGATTCAGACTCAGACATTATGAAGACCTCTTCTAACAGTACCTGTCCAAACAGAGTATCTGCTTGTCTCTCCTCCTCTGGATTCAACCCTCAAGGGATCAGAAGCCACTGTGAGTAAGAAGAGAAGGAGAGATGAAAGCATAGGACAAGAAAAGAGAAGACTCATGCTTCTGCTCTTTAATGTCATATTTTCAATTTTGATAAGATCAGCCATTTTTAATACAGAATTGGGATTAGGTTTAAGAATTTAATATAAACATAGGTTGGTACCTAAGCATGACTGAAAAAGTCAAGTAGCTATTTGAGTTTTCACTCATGGACTTGGAAAGAGCATGTTTCCATCTTATTATGAAAATATTTTAAGGAGATCATAGGAAGAGTTATTTTGTAATTTTATCAATTAAATTATGTTAGTGGCAGCTTTCAAATACCTATCAATTTTCTAACTCTTAAGGGTTTCCTTTTACAGATTCTCCACAGATTACCTCTTATATCTTATTGGCATATTTGTAGGGGAAAAAAATCTACCACGGTTTTGAGTGAATTTCCAAAACGTCACGTAGGATTTTACAAAGTCACTTTCTGTGCTAACAGTGATTGGAGGACCACTGGACTGATTCTGTATACAAACAGGTGACACTCTACTGTCCAGTGAAGATGTTTCTCTCACCTTCCTTTAAACGACATGGGACACATTTCCCCCAGAAGACTCATTCGAAACTCTCTGGGATTTGGCAGGACAGATTACTGCTCCTTGATTCACTTCTAGGAGACACCTATGAGCACTGAAAATTAAGTACTCCTCAACAAGAGGCACAAACAAATCAACAATCAAGAACCATGAATTACAACCACTGTTGGGAGATCTGAATAGAACTTTCTAAGGCAAAGGCAGAGGAACATTTTAAGTCATCTGAACATGTTAATGGGATCATTTATGAATTGAATATCGTTCTGGGGGCCAGGTTGGATGTAAACCAGATGTGCGTTTGTGTGTATATACATGTGGTATGTGTATAATGAAGATAGGACTCTTCCATAAAGTACCTGAAGATTGACCTATCAACTTAATCAAATCTGTTAAATCGCCTAAACTGTGCCTCTGCTGCTACTGACTTTTAGACCAAGAAAAACATTTAAATGAAAGATGATTCTGGATTAGGAAAGGATAAGAAAATCAAGATAGATGATAAAATACCACAAATAAGGACTTGATAAGACTTCTCTTGAAGTTGATAATAGTCCCACAGTAATACTGATACTACTGAAAGTAAGGAAGCAGCAAAAGGGGAGAGGATGCATTTCACCTAAATTGACTGACACCTGGAAACCTACAGATAAGACATTTGGGCTCCATGTCATTGACCAGGTAGAAGCTGTGTCCCTGTGTGCTCAGTGCAAACTTCCACTCTTGATGAAGTCATCTTCTGTCTTGGGTCCTCACCCTCCAGAAGGTGCACTCTAATTTGGTTTGCCAAAGAGGAGACCAGGGATGAGAATTTTAGGTTTCAATGCTCTGTTGGGTAAATAGTTTATACTTAGATTCCTGAACCACTGCTCCAAAATCACCCAAAAGGAGACATGGAATCCATTATTATTCCCTCTGAGTATGTGTCTATTGAATGGGATGAGGAGGTCTCGTCAACAGATGTCACAGAAGATAAAACAGAGACCTCGGTGACCAATGTCAGTTTGACTTTTCCTTTCAATACACTCATCAGATAAGAGCAGGTGGATAGCTCACTTATTTATTTGTGGCTCCAGCAGTAAGGCGCAGGGTACATGATGTGTTAAGGGAAGGGCATAGAAAAATAATAAGGAAAAACTCAAGGTAGAACAGAAGTATCAGAGTAGGAGATACAGTACAGGATTCCCTGGTGGGAGACCTTTGTGCAGTCATAGAACTTGAGAGGAATGCTGTCTTTCCATGTTGCAGGGAAAATGACTGTCAGCAGTATATACAAGTGGCAGTAGGAATGTGGACTCCAGGATTCTGGTGTCAGACCCCTGCATTTCAATCAATTTATTGATGGCGTGTCTTTCAGCACCCCTTAATCTCCCTTTGCCTTACATTCATCATGAATAAAATCTGAATGAGTAGTACCAGCGTCATAAGGTTGGAGCCTGAGATTTTAAATAAGAGTACCTTGTACCTAGTAGGAGTTCAAAAACCATTATTTATTATTACAGGAAGAAGAAACTAATGAATATAGAGCACTGAACATGTATCAGGAAGGTACCTTGTGCTTAGTACTCTCACCTTTCTTCATTTCCTCCTCATCACAACTCTATATGGCAACTAGTTTAGTTATCAGATGGCTTACCCAAGAGCAAACAGTTAAATCTATGGCAAATTTTGGATGTAAAATCAGGCCTTCATTGTTTCATAGGCAAATACTTTCTGTTTGTGATTCTGTGTTTGATAGAGAAATAATTATTTGTGATAGTGAATTTTGGCAGAAGCCTTGGCATTAACTACTGGGGAAATTTAGAGTCAGTACAAATAAATGTGAGTAAGTAACTGTATCTAAACTGAGAGAGACAACTCAGAGTGAAAAGAAAAAAATCCTGAGTAGAGAACAGATCCCATGTTTCGTTCTTTCATTGGATAAGGTTTCTATGGCCTATGAGAGGTCAACACAAAATCTGTAGACAAACCCTAGACTGGAATTACCCAGGTTCTTTCCTAGACATCATTCCCATGCCTGAATCCTTCCTTTTCGCTTTCATCTCCAAGCTTCCTTCTCTTGGTGTTCTGGCAGCTGACTGGAGGCTCACTGAGGCAATAGGCTTAGATGCCATGGTATCCCCCTTATCAGCATCTTTACAACAAAGTCACTGTGTATTAGCAAGCATTCTTAGTGTTCTTTGTACTCAAGACTTGCCCTGTCTTATCTCTTTCTATTTGGAGTCCAGTAGCAGTCTGCTCCTCCAAATGTATAAAACTCTTGATCTTTGAATATTTTCCATTCCTTCGTTCACTTTATGAGAAATACCCCATCTTGGCTGAACTCCCGTACTAAAGGCATTTTGGAGTAATCAAGCTGTTTTTCACTCCCCCTCTTTCCAGCCATGAGGTCCTTTTTTGAAGTTATTGCACATGACATTTCTATGAGGTATTTGGCCAGAGAACAGAAGGCTCTCTTAACTCTGTAGCCTGTTAGATTTATGTTTCCTCACTGTCTGCTATCTGATTGCTGAAACAATACAGCACCTTTTAGTCTTTCGCAGGATTCCACTTTTGTCTCGAGTTCTGTATTAGAGAAGCCCAGCTGCTAAAACCAATAAGCCCACAATATCAGCGGCTAACACCTTAGGAGTTTATTACTTCCTTCTGAAAAATTGAGTAAAAGGGGCTCCTGTCTGCACATGCATCTTCCTCCCCTGTGATGCTGTCATCTAGAGTTCAATGCTGAATTCCTATTTCAGGTCTTAGACTTCCCAGGTGTGACCCACCCTCCATAGTCTACTAGTGAGAGCTTCTCAAATTCCACGTCAAATGGTGAGGTAAGGTAGAAAGTATACTCCGGCAGTGTGGCCAGGTCTAAGTGGACGTGAGCAGGATAGAGAATTATTTGGGGAACCTCTGGTGGCTTGGGTATTAAGTCTGTGGCTCCAGCATAGTCCATGTCAAGCCCAAGAACCTGCTTTCACAACCTGGGGCCAGAGGGACAACCAAAAATAAACAGCTAAATATATTTAAAAAATGCTTCCTTCTCTTCCTTCTCTTATTCCTCCTCTCTTTTCCTGCCTGTCTGCTTCCTTGCTCTACAAACAAACAACAAAATATACTATGGCATCTGAGAATGCATAAGGGGGAATGTGGCATGGTGGTGGGGGTAGAATGTTCTCCTCTCAGTGGACACAGGTCAGTGCCCTTGAGACAAGAGATAACAGAGTATTCCCCCCACCCCACATTTTATATTACATTAAATTCTTGAATATTGGAGTGCCACTAAAGGCAAGGTATACAGTTATATTTTCAGCATTCGACAATTGTTCAAGTCTTACTCTGCACTAACAGCTATGATTAGTTTGGCTTTGAGACGGGCAACTGACTCTTTGACAGTACTTCTTTCTAAAGATTCTTCTAGAAAACACTTTCTGCCTAGATAAATTCCTTCCTTCTTCATGTATGAATGTTTCACATCGACATTATTATCTCCTTGTTATTATAGATACTTACATTGAAGGACTGGTAAGATTTAAGACAAGTGAAATCAGTGGCCTGTCATTTCTAGAAAAGGATTTCAAGTTGACTACATAAGAATCCATTTTGTACTTTTTTAAGATATACATGCTGGGGTCACTTCTAAGGATGAGATTTGGCTATAAATTTCCAGAATAGCCTTGATAAGATTGGTCTGATTTAGGAATTGCCATCCAAGAAGACCATGTTCCCCTTATGTGACAAAATCATTAGTGTCCTTGGGTCGGTTACAGCACATGAGACTGAGGCTCTATACCCAACAGGAAGCCTTTCATACCTGGTGTTTCTTCCTGAACTCAGTGAGAGGAACCGCTTTCTCCTTTTATCTGGCTGAATTATGGAATCATTCCCGTTCTTCTCTTATACGTTACGTAAGCCTGTGGGTTTTCTGATAGCTAAACAGTTAAAGGTAACTTTTTTAGTTTCTTTTTTTTAAAAAAAAAAAAAGAACAGCACATTCTCTGGTGCTGCCTGTGTTCAAAAATAAAACAGACTTGGGAAGTGTGGGCCTCTCTTTATGTCAGAGTAAAGAAGCGTAAGCAATGAACATGCTGGAAACCAGCTACAAACTTGGGGACTTTTGCTAGTGATAAGGGCAAGAAAGAGGAAAATGGCTGTGTCTGCAAAAATCCTGCCCCTTTCAGAACTTCATTTGCTAGCTAATGACCTACACTAATCAATAGGACATTGATGTTTAGTAACCTGTAAGTCAGGAAAGGTGGAACAGGAATGCACATGGCTATTAACCCCAGGAAAGGAAAAGGCTCTCTGATACTCACAATGTGAGCATCTGAAATGTAAGCATCCTATCCTTTTTTTCTCAGCTATGGAACTTGATGGAAAAACAGGAGTGGTTCTAGAGATTTCTTGAGTGGTGAGAGGATCCCCCAGCTTCTTCCTTGCCCTTGTCCTACCATCTCTTTGTGGCAGTAAGAAGGTCGCTCAGTCAGAAGACTTGGAGTCTTATTCTGGCTCTGTGTTTATGTATCCTTGTAGCCTTAGGTAGCTAACTCCCTGTCTCTAGGAATTTTCTCATCAATAAAATGGAGAGGAAGGAATCTGGACATTTCTGGGACACCTTGAACTGCTTCTGTTAGTATTAAAGGTGTTGATGGCCATCTCTGCCTCCAGAAAATGAAAGTGGATCTGGAACAATGGACTGTTCTGTGAAGAATCATTACTTGAATGATATTTTAGCACATGTTTAAAATGATTGTTGCGGGGGAGACACCCCTGTTGGTAGGTACTTTGTGGAGTCAGGTGTGGGTGTCTTGACTTCATGAACAGTTAAACAGTGTATATACAGCAACCTACATCAGAGGGATTTGAGAATTTTCCTGATGACCTGTAGCGCACTGTATCTCTTGTCTGGTGCTTCAGAGAAACTGAGGAAGGCATCTGAGGGCAAGAGGTGACAAGAGTACTTTCAGAAGAGCAACTATTACCATTTGATTGACCATCCTCCTGCTCTTCAAAAGGCATTAAAACTCCAGTTCATCTTCTCCTCCGCTGAGGAAGATTTCAGTGAGAACTGAGAAAAATGTCCAGGAGCCTTCAGGTTTCTGATACTGAAATAAAAGGAAATACCATGAACCCAAAGGCAGAAATTTCAATGATACAAATGAGCGCTGGTAGAAACTTGAGGGGCACCTAGATGTGTGTTTCCAAGCATGGGGCACATTCAAGGCTGCCTGGATCTCATCCAGAAGGACAAGTTTCTGTGAACTATCTAGGCATTTAAAAACCATGTATCTGGTATGGGCCTTGAGCTGTTAAGTAAAGGCTAAGTCGATGAAGTTACTCACCAAATGTTTGAGGATGGCAATGAAAGAGTGGGCCTGGGTTTGAGTTGGTGTTTGGCGGGATCTTCTGTATCACCTGCCAGGCAAGAGGTAGTGCTGGGAACCAGTGAGACGATAGGTGGGTGACTCGGTAACGGGTCGAATGAAACCAAAAGATTAGTGAACAGATAAGGCTTGCTCTACAGCTGATCACAGGGATTGATTCTTGAGCCTGTCCTGTCCACGATTTTTATTAATGTTTAAGACCATCGGCAGAGCTGAAAAACGGGGTCAAATTCAGTGAGATGAGATCAGCAGAGGTAAATGCAGAACTTGAGAACCCTGCCTTTGACAGGCGGACTGGTGGAAAGGAGGCATCATTTCACAGCAGGATGTTAAACACTTTTAACATGCTGTAAGCTCAGTCTGAACCAGTAGTGTGATATGCCTGCCAAAAAGGCTAATGAGGTTCTGGACAGCACTGGCAGAACATCTACTCTGTGCTGGGCAGAGCACATGGAGAAAGAGCAGGCTGTTCCGGGCCCAGGTTGAATAGCAGAAACTGACAAACTGGGAATGTGGGGCGAGGGGAGGGGGCGGGGCAGGCTCAAAGAATGGAGGGGATTTGGTCTGGATTAGGAAGACTCGAGTGGAGATTTCTCTCATCGAATTGGCAGCACTCGCCTATAGAGGAGTTATGTTGGCTGCCTTCAGAGGGCAAAACTAATGTTAATAAGGGAAAACTATATGATGGCAGGTTTCAACCCAGCACATGGGAAGACTGTCAAATGAGCTTGCTGAACAGTGATGCACTTGTCTAGAAAATAGCGAATTTTGCTTCTCTGAGGTAGAAATGGATGAGCCCTCTGCGAGCAAATTGTAGATGGAGATTTAAGCAACATAAGGAGAGAGCATGTCGCCTGGTCTAAGCTTGGCATTTAGTGTTAAGGTCTAAGCAGTGCAGAGGACAGAAGAGTCGCACAGAAGTTTATAGGCAAGACTGTCTGAAACCAGTTTTGGACACAATTAGCCTTCACTTCATTTCATCTTACTGAATCATCCTGGAATGATGTTGGTTCATGAGCTGAGATTGATAAGACATTTAGAAGGTACCTTATTTTGGAAACTATAGTTGGGACATAGAAAGCATTCTGGAATAAAAATTAGAAAGCAGGAGTGTGATTTTTGGTGCCAGAATTGATTTCTGAGAGTCACCAGGCAGTTGTCTATGATTCAGTGTCCTTAACTGTAGAAGAGGGTTCAACTTTTATTTTAGAGGCTTTGAATTAACAGGCTGTGTTTCTAACAGCCTCAGGGCAAAGACAGAGTAAATTATGAAAGCGCTTGGAGGGACTGTGGTATGTATTACCAAGGAGGAGTTCCCTCTGAGCTTGAATTCTTTTGTTGAGCAGATCTCTGTATGAAGACAAATAATCATTAGAGAGACAGCTGGCTGCTGTGTATGACCAATAAAACACTCTGTACACATCCTTGCCTTTTCTTCCTGGGAATTTTGCCAGAAGGGCTGGGAGCAAGTGTTTGGATAAGCGAGTGGGGCCTGTTATCTACTTTTGTAAGGCCCCGTGAGATGTATTGATTCTCCTACATCAGTAACATCAGGGATGAACACGAGTCTAACAGACTGGGATAAATAGACGATGCAGAGCCAGTTCTCCCAAACTGTCTGTGTTGATAGGAAGGCCATGGAGATTAGAGAACGAAGCCCATTTGCATGGTCAAGAGTAGGTTTCTGGGGCTCCTACTGAGGCATTTTGGAGAGATGATCTGGGAGGCTCTATTCTTCAGCTACTAAGCCTAGCCAGGGATCTCAGCTTTTCCGATAATTTCAGCTGTCACCTATGTGCAAATGACCTTCACATCTGTCTCCCCTCACTTACATTTCAGACCTATATGACCAAATTTCTTTTCAACATCTTCAGCTGAATAGCACACAAAAACCTTAAACTCAACAGGTTCAAAGCTAAACTCATCATTCATCTGAAATAACTCAGGCCTCTGCATTTTCTTAACAAGTGGATGGCAACACCATCTATCTCCAGAAAGAACCTTTCATTCCTTCCCTCATTGTTCTGAAAAATATTTATTTGACTGCATGCTCTACCAGGCAATGCTTGCATATTATCACTATGTTAGGTAAAAACCAAAATCCCTCTTCCTGAGATAGTGCATGTTAGTGTGAAGAGACTGATTGTGCCTATAGTCAGAATAATAATAAAAGTAAAAACAGCAGGCGTATTTACAAGAGTTTCATATGATAAAAAGACCTAAAAAGAGCAATAAATAAAATGGAAAGAGGAGGGTTTGGGGGCAGTCAGAAGCTACTCTAGTCGAGGTGGTTTGGGAAGGAAAACGGAGGAGCCAATGTTTGAGTAAAGGATGAAAACCTGCTGCCAAAGGGAGATTTGGAAGAATGTTAAGTCATTAAATGCAGAGTCCCTATGTGTGTGTATATATATGTGTATATGTATACTCCAAAGGTATCTATTGTATATATATATATACACACACAATATATGACACATGTACATTAATGCATTCATTTACATATTGCACATATATTGCATATATGTTGCACATATGTATATACCTACATATAAATAAAAGTTCTCATCCAAAACTAGATTAAAGAGCACTATATATAAAGACTAAAACTATAAAACCTTTATTCAGGGTTAAGTAAGCCTATCGAAATAAATAGGAAAAGATTAAGACACACTCTAAGTGATTTCTATTTAAAAGTAAAAATAGCAGCAATTTGAAACTATGATTACTCCAGGATCATGGCACTGGTGTACCTGCCAATAAAAGAGGCTTTGCTGAAAAGTGCTGAAAGTCCAACCATCTGTCTGTGAGCCTGAAGAGGAAAATCTCTGCACTTTTTTCAAGCACCACACAGCTCCCCAGGGTTCCTAATAAATGACTGAATTGAAGACCCTCGGGAAAGTCAAAGAGCATACTAATTTATAAGTTTAGCATGCTTAAAAATCAAATTCTTACTAATACAATGAATGAGTTACAAGTGAAGTAGACCTGGTGCAGAAATGAAGCCCTATCAGCTATGATCCGCACCCTTCTCAATGAAGCATCATTTACTGTGAGCCTAGCATCCTGTAGAGCACTAGTCAGATACACAGCTTTCTCTTAAGGAGTTCATGTGCCATTGAAAGGGAGGACACATGCACATAAATGGCTATAAGACAGAAACAAATGTGTCTCCAGTGTTAAGATTTTAAGTGACTCCAAAGAGGATGAGATCAATATCATCTAGAAATGAGAAAATTTAGGGGAAACTTTACAAGAATATAGCCATTTAGGGCTTTTCACACATATTCTGATTCACCCCCTTTGCTAGGAACCTGGTAGGACTATCTATTCCTGTCTATTGTCTTCCTCTGGTCTGTGCAATATGAACAGAAGGAATGTCTATTACTTCTGGGCAGAAAGAACACACAAATCATCTAATTCCCTGACCTAGCACAGTGCTCATGGATTCACGGATTAAGAAGGAACTTCCATCAACCTGGGTCACTGAGCATTTAAAATGAGCAGAGTCCTCCCACTCCTAACAAACCTAAACAAAACAATCTGATTTTTGTTTGCTAAGCAACTGGGATATTGGGCTATTTGTTACCACAGCATAACCTAGTCCATCCTGACTAACGCAAGGAATGTGTATTCAGTCTGTCAGAAGCTTGGGTTATGTAAGAGACAGTGAAGGGAGAATAGTGGCAGGTATGTAAATACGTAATTACAGAAAAATGTGAAAAGTGCTCTAATCAAGGTTAATATTATTAACATAGATATTGTATAAACCAACAATAAAAAGCTTTAGACCACATAGATAGCTGTAGAGATGTCAATAAATATAACTAGCTGTTAAACATAGAAAAATTTTAAAACTTGTTGATAAAGAAATTCAAATATGAATGATGAGATAGTATTATTTGCCTTCAGATTTGGCAAAATATTGTATCCTTCTATATGTTTACTGAGAGGAGTGCCAGTTCTAGAAATTTCTGGTCTGCTGTGTATAAATATGCAAAACTTACTTGCACCACATAATATCGCTTCAAGAAATACTGATTGTTCGGTTTTTTATTTGTTTTGTTTTGGTTTGCTAGTCAAGCTTCTTTGATTTGAAAGTTACTGAAATCAACCAGAGAGAATGTATCAAGCTAGAGGGGTATTTATTGGAAGGATACTGGTGAATCTGGTCACACAAGGAATGAATAGAAAATCAGGCTTTTGAAAGAGCAGAAACCAGAGAGGCTTTAGGCATTTCCTCAGAGGAGATGATGATTATTCCCCATGGAAGTTTGCTGATTATATGACATGGCTGGGAAAAACACTGAAGTTTCTGTGGCGCTCAAGTTAAAATTCGAAATTTTATTCCAAAAATTTGATTTCAAAAATAAATAGTTCCGATTAGGTCTGTATGTGTATTACACCAAAAAGTTATGTTTAGAAAGGCAGGATACTACAACTTAAATATGACACCTGTGGATGGGGGTAAGTGGTTCCTTAGAGAAAAGATATTGGACAAGTATCTTGATATGTGTCCTAAGGGAATAACCAGGAGCAAAGATGTTTGTGTAAGATGCTCACAGTGGCATTATTTATAACCACAGATGAGGTTTCAGTGTCCAGTGGGAAGGGAATATTTCTGTAAATATGATGAGCTAGTATAAAGACAGGTAAAATTGTGTTCATAAAGAATTCAAGGATGTGAGAAAAGTGAAAATGATTTAATAATCAAGTGGAACAATTTTTTGTTAAAGTTTTAAAAATACCGCAAAGAATATGAAACTATTAATGATTTCGAAGTTTGATGTAGGTGGTAATGAAGATTATAGAGAGTTAGCATTTGATTTTTAATATGTTCTTGGTTTATATGAATTCCCAACAATGGTCATGAATGACTTTCATAATCCCAAAAGAATTCTGTTTGAGACATGCACTTTCCCAGAAGCGGTATTTTGTAGTGTTGAGACTTCAAAGTTAAACGTTCTGTGTTTGTGTTTCAGTTCTGCCACTTACTAGCTGAACAATCTTAGTCACAAGGACTGACTTTTCAGCCTGAGTCTTTGTATCTGAAAAATGAGGAAATAATTCCAAATGCCTAGGACTTTGTGAGCATTAAGTGCTTGTAAAACACTTGGCTTGCTACTGTGCCCAGCATCTGATGAAAGAAATTGGAATATTAGAATAACTGAAGGGCTTAGATAAGGGACAGCTCATCTTGACTAGGAGAACAAGAAAATCTGACATTTAAACTGGGTCTTGTTTCATTTACATTTATTTCATGAAATAGCTGAATTGGAGTTTTTGAAAGGAAATGGATACAAGTCAAATCCGTTAATATCATGGGTCACTTTTACGTTAAAAATATATCCAGTAGCTTCTGAGCTATGCTTACATAGGATGATCCATGAATCTAAATGAGGCACCCCAAGGACCAAATTCTCCCTGTGTTCTGCATCTTGGATGATGAATGACAGCTAACAGTGAGGAAACAAATTAAAGGAAAGGCAAGCAGTGGAGGGAGGATGAGAAGACAACATGTTAGTGGACCCCTAATCACAAGAATGTAAGGAATATTTCAGCAACTAAGTAGAGAAGAAAAACAACTCTTACGGAATATATGCTGATGCTCCCCACCCCATAAGCAGAAATTTAAGAAAAACAACTACTATGGGACACATGCCTGGAAGATTCCATCTTAAAGATATATAAGACCCCACCCCAGCCTATGAGGGTTTCAGCTTTATTGCCCACAGAGAACTCCTCTTGTGTCTCTGTGCCTTTCCTTTTAATGAACTTCCCATGTGTTGTAGGTGTGACCCTTCACTGAATTATTTTTTGGACTACACTCAGGAATCCAAGTGTCACATTTGCAACCTTGGGCATCTGTGGTAGATCAAGTGGATCAAGCTAGTCCAGATTCCATAAAGGATCAGAACTGTGTGGCCTCTGGTGTCACAGGGTTGACACAAAGTTTGCAAGGCTAGACATTACTAGTGACTGCCATCTGTACATGAGCAGAAGTAGACTGGGGCAAAGGACTGTGGGAGTGATATATCCTCAGTTCTATGTCTGCCTCTCCCTCCGTATTTATACCTAGAAATGTGGACAGGGTTTGGAATCTGAAGCTCTCACAATACTCCTTAAAAAACTAGTGTCAATAGCTCTAATGTATTTTCCATATAAACTTTACTTGCTTATTTTGTTAAGTTTTCCCAAGCCTCAAAATATTTCTGATTATTTGTGGATAATGAGAAAAATAGAGCCATATTAATAACTTAGAGGCCATATACATGGAAAAAATTAATGGTACCCATGCCTCTACTATTTAAAAAAATCTTTAGCTTTGAGAAACTTCATTTCATAGTAACAAAAGTTCCTTGTAAACTAAAATTGTAAGTTTTCTTTTAAACTGACTTTTTTAAACCACTTTATCAAGATACGATTAATACTAAAAAATTATATTTATTTGATGTATGCAGTTTGATTAATTTGGAGATAGGTTTCACCCAGGAAACTCACCACAATCTATGCATAAACATATCTCCCTCCAAAAGATTCCTACATTCTCATTATATGTTTTATTATTATAATCTATTATTATTATCTCATTATTATAGTAGTATGTGTGTGATAAAAACAGTTAACATCTGTTCTTTAAGCAATTTTAGGTATATAATATATATTATATTTTATTATGTATAAATGTATTCCAGGATTATATGTATTATATGCTATATAGTAAGTCTGAAGGATGTATTTATCCTGCATTAACTAAGGATTCATGCCTTTTGACTAATACTTCTTTGTATTTTATTTGTGTGTGTGTCTATTATTTGACGACTACCTTTCGACTAATACCTTTTCCAGGACCTGGAACCACCTGTTTTCTGCTTGTATAATTCTGACTATTTTCGATTTCTTTTATAAGTAGGATCAGGTAATGTTTGTCTTTAATGTAGACATTTGTTGCTATGAATTTCCCTCAGAGTACTACTTTGCTGCATCTGGTAAATGTAGATACGTTGTAATTTAATTTTTATTTGTCTAAAACTATTTTAAAATTTCCCTTTTGATTTAGTCTTTGACCTAATCTTTGTTCCAGAATATACAGCTTAATTTCCACATATTTATGTGTTTAACTTTTGTGTGCTAATTATTTTATTAAATTGCAGTCAGAAAATAGAATGATTTACTCTTCTTTAATATGCATGAGACTGTTCTATGTGCTGTTGAAAAGCTGTCATATCTTCCTTCTTATTCAATTAACCCTTTTACCATTATACAATAAACTTTACCTTTTGTGACTTTTGACTTAAAATCTATTTTACCTGATATAAATTTAGCCACTCTCCTTTCTTTTGGCTAAAATTTGCATGGAATATATTTTTCTCTTTGTAAAATTTTCAGCCTGCTGATATCCTTACATTTAAATTAAGTCTCTTATACACAATGTATGATTATATTGCTTTTAATGCGTTCAGCCACCTCATGTCTTTTGATTGGAGAGTTTAATCCATTTATATTTAAAGTAATTGTTGATAGGTGGAGACTTATTACTATTTTGTTCATTGTGTTCTCTGTGTTGTAGTTTTATTCCACTCTTCCTCTCTTGCTAACTTCCTTTATGAACTGACGTTTTTTTGTAGTGACATAATTTGATTATGTTCTCTTTATTTCTTTGGTATCTATTGTAGGTATTTTTTTGTGGTTATGATTATGTTCTCTTTATTTCTTTGGTATCTATTGTAGGTATTTTTTTGTGGTTATAAGACATGCATGAAACTTATAACCATATTTTAACTTGAAATATCTTCCTTCAATCTCATGCAAAATGATATTTCCTTACTAACCTTTGTTACTGATGTCATAATTTACTTCTTTTTGTAATTTGCACCCATTAATAAATTTTATGGTTATAGTTATTTTAATGCTTGTTTTTAAAAATGTATACTAGGATTAGAAGTGATTTATGCAACACCCTTAAGAGTATTATATTACTCCTTATACGTTCATATATTTACCATTCACCTGTGAGATTCTTGTGCTTAACCATGTGGCTGTTTAGTGTCTCTTTACTTCAACCAAAGAACTCCTGTTAGTGTTCTTTGTAAGACAGTTCTAGGGATAACAAATTACCTTAGTTTTTTTTTGTCTTAGCAAGACTACCTTTTCTTCACTTCTTAAAGTACAGCTTTGACAGGTATAGTATTTTTGACTGCCATTTTTTCTTTCAGCATTTCAAATATGTCATCCTACACTTTCCTAGTTTGCAAGGTTTCTGCTGGTATCTAATGATAATCTGGGTTCTCTTATGTTATGAGTTGTTCTTATCCTGCTACTTTCAAAATTGCTCTTTATTTTTAAATTTTAACATAACATGACTCAGTGTCAATGTCTTTAGAGTCAACCTAATTTAGATCCTATGGGCTCTATAGCTCCAAATGAACTTTTTCCTCTCCAGATTTTAAAAAGTTTCAATTATTGTTTCTTTTAATAATATTTCTGCCTTTTTCTCTTTTTCTTTTCCCTCTAAGATGTCCATAATATATAGTGTTCCATATTATCGTAGCCTTTCTTTGCTTTCTTATATTCTTTCTTTTTTTTTTTTTTCCTTTCAGCACATGCTCAAATGACTGGTCTTTGAGTTCACTTATTCTTCTCTTGATTGAATCTGATTAATTAAAGTTCTCTAATGAATTGGTTAGTCATTGTATTATTCAACTCCCAACTTTCTTTGTTTCTTTTATATCTTCTATCTCTTTGTTGATTTTCTCATTTTATTCACAGAATGTTTTCCTGATTATCATTTGTCATTTTATGTTTTCTTGTAACTCAGTGAGCTTCCTTAGGTGAATATTTTGAATTAAACATCAAGCAATTTGTAGATGGAGTTCTATTTAGTGGAGTTTTGTTTTGTCCCTTTGATGGTGTCATATTTTCTAGATTATTTGGATTGTTGTGGGTTTTTTGGTACTGTGCATTTGTAGAAGCAGTAATCTTTTCCCTAGATAAGCATGGTGGTAAAGCTGGGACCTTGTAGAGGGACCTTGTATCTGTATCTTGTTTCTGTGTCCATGAATAAACTCACTTCTTTTACCCCATAAGAGAACTCATGAGCTGATGGAACCTCAGTTCTGCACTGCGTCAAGTTGAGGAAACAATAATATGGGCAAATGAAATAGTTCTCACCTTTTCAATGAGTATTTTCTTGTTGCTAAACTCCCCCTGGTTGCTATTTTCTCTCTTGGATTGCAGAATTCATAAGTTGTGCTTGTCTGTGGATGGTCGTTAAATCATTATTTCTTTGGAGCAGTGAAAGCCAGGACTTCCTATTCTGTTATCATTTCACATTTTGCTAACTCTCTATTTCTCTCTAACTTCCTTTTTATTTTCCTTTACAATATCTACTAAGTGTGCCCAATGGGTCATACAGTACAGGTCTGGGTGAGAGCTGATTTTGACTAGTACCCCTCCCCTCTTCTATTCTAATATTCTTGAAATCATAGTTGTAGTAGTGATCTTAGAAATTGTCTTACCTAAGCCTTTTAACTTTACAAATATGGAGTCAGACCCAAAAATGCTATAAGTGATTTGCTTAGGGAATAACAGTGGTACTTAAACTTGGTCTTCAGGAATTTCATTGTCTGAAAAGTAAAAAACAATTGAGTTATGCTTCATTAGTTAACTAATTTACATCTTGATTTCTTGAAGCCTACAACCTAACTGGACCATGAGATTGGACAAAAGTAATTTACATTTTTACAGCTTCTTCTCCTTTCCTCTATACCTCTAAGACAGTAATTCTGAGTCTGAACTTCACATTAGAATCACCTGGGATTTGTGTGTATTGGTTTTCTTCTTTTTTTTTTTTTTTTTTTTTTTTTTTTTTTTTTTTTTTTTTTTTTTTTTTTTTTTTTTTGAATAACAATACCAGGCCTCTTTCTAGGTCTGTTACTTCAGAATCTCTGGGGATGGGCCAAAGCATAAGTATTTTAAAAAAAAATCTCCCTAGGTGATTCTAATGTGTAGCTTGCATTGAAAACACTAGACTAGGAAATTGTTTCATGGCTGGTTGACTGGCGTTTGTTTTTTGTTTTATTGGTCTTGTTTTTAACCTTTTTTCTTGTCTTTCTCTCTTGCCTTTCTCTTGTCCTCATTTCCATACCCTTTTCTGACTCTCGGTAAACTGAGTAAAAATGGGATTAAAATTTATTGTCAAGTATTTGTTACATATTTGTTATATGAATTGATTTTTCTTTACTGCTTGGTCTTCATTTTTGAATTAAAGTAATTTGAATCTTTTTTTCCTTCAAATGATCACTTCACCCTCTGCTAAACTTAATTAGGGTATCATTACATGTAGCCTTCAATTAACTTATTTTTCTCTGTGAAATAGATATCTGTAGAAAAAATAAAGCTATAGCCCTGTTTGGAGTTTTGAATCATTATTTAATGATTACAAAATTACCCTTGATACTCTGATCCACTTTTTATTTTCAGCACCATTGAGATTGCATTGTTCTGGTCTCTGACCAAGTGTTAACTGATTTTTCCTAGTTCCGATTTGACTTCTAGCTCTAATAACCCATTTCTCTTCTCATTACACACGTTCTTCCTTGGTGATCTCACCTACTTCACAGCTTAACTCTTAAGTCTCTCCCTCACTTTTACTCTCACTCTCACCCTGTCCAATTTTAAAACAATTGGTTGAATAATCTGCATTCTAACTTCTCTTAGTTCTTCAAAACCAACATAAATTCATCTTCTTTCTTCTCTTTTTCTTAACCTCTCCACAAAATATTTTCCCATTTATTAATGAACATAGTATTTCATTTGTGAATTTGTTTGTGCGAGTACTAAGTATTTATCTATTACCAATCTACAAGGAAAGGAACATTAATAAGCCTGGGAAAGCAATTATGGGAAATTATTGTATTTTTAAGAACTATTCCTTTCTTCCTCTTTCTTGAATATATACAGATATATATTCTCCTTGCTATTTGATTTTTAGTGATTTCTGATGGAGAATAAATAATTCCCTTCTCTACTCATTTTGGAGTTGGTTGGCCACTTGACATATTTTGATGAAAGTAATTTGAGGTATGATGTAAGCCATAACCACAACGAACAAAATTTGTGGATAGCATCACAGATTTAGCCTGCCTTCTTGCCTGTTAGCAATATTCCCAGAGAAGGCCTGGGTTCCTGACTGAGTGCACATATGCAACAGAAGTGCAGCCTGGAGTAGAGTCCTAGTTGACTCATGATCAATTGTTGTGAGCAAATGGATTTTGTAGTTATTGTTGTATGTAGCTGACTAATATATTAATGATGAATGAATGATCATCCTTGTGAGGAGCTTAGAGTTCAGTAAGGATCTTCAATTAATTAAACATTGACTCTTTAGACATTTTTCAATTTTTCCTTTATTCAGTGCAGTCCACAAGTAACAGAATTCTGTTCATCCTATAGGTTTAACATCCATATTATCAACTCCCTTTCACCAGTTGTCATCCTTTCAACTATTGCAATAGCCCCTCTTTAACTTTCTCACTTTTAAGTATCTCTTCACTTTTTTCTTGGTGAACCATTGTCACTTTATGTATTGTTCATGAATTCATGTTCCAAGTGATCAAACATTTCAACTCAAACTGACTTAAACAATGGAGAATTATCTAGTTCATGTAACTAAAAGTTTTGATGTAGGAACGACTTAAGCAAGGTATATACCAGTGACTTACACCATACCAATGACTTGATTATTCTTTTTTTTCTTTCTGACTTAAAAGAAAAGAACTTTATTAAGATATAATTCACATATCACAAAATTCAATTGTGTGAGTATACAGTAAAAGGTTTTTAGTATAGCTGCTGAGTTGAAGAACAATCACTCTACATTTTCATATATTTTTATTACTTCAAAAATAAAAATTCTTTATGCTCTTTAGCTGATACTCCCCCCCCCCAGTATCTCTGTGACCCTCCCCTACATCCCTAAGCAAACACGAATCTTCTTTTTATATCTCTAATTTTACCTGTTGTGGATACTCCATATAAATAGAATCATACAATATGTAATCTCTCATGACTGGCTTCTTTCACATAAAATATTTTTGCAGATATTTTTAGATATGGTTTAAATTTGTTTTTTCAAGTTTCATTGTGAAACAATTGGCATACATAATTGTATGAGTTTAAGGTATAGAGCATGATGGCCTCACTAATAAAATTTAAAGTTCATCATATAACAGTACTTCATATAACATATAACATATAGTATATAACCTATAGTATATTATATAGCTATATCGGTAGCATGTAACATAAACAATATGTTATATAACAGTATTTCACTATTACAGCATATAGTAGCGTTATATGCAGTACTTCTTAATTCAGTACTTGCTGCTTTTCATGACTGAGTGATATTTCATTGGATGAATATGCCACATTTTTAATCCATTCATTATGATCTTTGACTGCTATGAACATGCATTTATTAAGTTTTCGTGCAGATATATGTTTTCAGTTCTCTAGGTATATACCTAAGAATGGAGTTTCTAGGTCACGTGGTAACTATATCTTTGACTTTGAAGAAATGCCAAATTTCTTTCCAAAGTCATTAAAAATTATTTTACATTCTCACTAGTAGAGTATGAGAGTCTCAATTTTCCACACTCTCGCTAAAAGTTGCTTATCTTTTTTATTATAGACATCCTTGTGAGTATAAAGTGGTCTTTCACTATGAATTTGATTTGCACATTTCCCTAGTAGTTAATGATGTGGACATTTTTTAGTATCTTGTTAGGTATATCTTCTTTTGAGATATATCCATACAAATGATTTTAACCTTTCTATATTTAGTCATTGTCATATTATTGAGTCCTAAGAGTGCTTTATATAGTCTGGACATAAGTTTTCTATCAGATCCATAATTTTCAAATATTTTCTCTCATAATGTGAATTATCTTTTAATTTTTATGAAAGTATTCTTTGAGCACAAGGAATTTTAATTTTGATGAATTCTTATTTATTTTTCTTCATCACTTGTGTTTTTTGTGTCTTATCTAAGAAAATGTTGCCAAATCTAAGTTCATAAGACTTACCACTGTTTTCCTCCAAGAGTTTTCTAATTAAGCTCATATATTTAGGTATTGGTTATATTTTGAGTTTATATTTGTTTATTATTTAAAGGAAGAGTCTAAGTTTATTCTTTTGCATGTGGCTATCCAGTTGTTCCAACGTTGTTTGTTGAAAAGACTATTCTTTACCCACTGAATGGTCTTGGGACTGTATTGAAATGGTGGATCAATTTAAGAATATATATAATATTAATTTCTTCAATCTATTAATGTGGAATATATTTTTTATATTTTTATAATATCTTTCAATGATATTTTGCTGTTTTCAGTATATAAATATTGTACTTCTTTATTTCTAAGTTTTATTCCTTTTGATACTATTATAAATGGAATTGTTTTCTTAATTTCAATTTTTGATTGTTTATTGCTAGCAAATACAAGTATAACTTATTTTTTAATTGATTTTGTATCCCACAATATTGCTGAGCTCATGATTATTTCTAGCAATTTTTTTCTTTTTTAGTAGATTCTTTAGGATTTTCTAAAGAAAATGTCATGTAGTGATAATTTCACCTCTTTTATTTCATTTTCTGAATTCTTTTTTTCCCTTCTTTTATCTCCTTCCTGCCTGCCTTCCTGCCTCCATCATTGCTCTCTCTCTTTCTATCATTCTCTCTCAGTCCCACCCCCAACCTCACTACTCTCTCACCTTTTTTTCTTCCTTTCTCTCCATAAAAGAATCTGATTATTACTTCTAGTACAATGTTAAATAGAAGTAATGAGAACAAACCTCTTTTTCTTATTCCTCATCCTTGCAGTTAAAGTTTTACATCTTTCTCCATTAAGTGTGTTTTCAGCAGTTTTAGCAGTGTTTTTCATAAAGATCTTTGTCTATCTGCAGAAGTTTCCTTTTAGTCCTCCTTTGTCGTCGCTGTTGTTTGATAATGAAGAGGTAGGGGATTTTACATTACATTGCTGGTGAGAATGTTAAATGATGTAGTCACTTTGGAACACAGTCTGCCCATTTCCTGAAAAGTTAAACCTAGAATTACCATGTGACTCAATACTTCCACTCTTAGGTATTTACTCAAGGCAATTGAAACATGTCCACATAAAAACTTGTAAGCAAATGTTCACAGCAACACTATTCATGTTAGTCCAAAGTGAAAATGATTCTACATCCATCAACTGACCAATGGATTAACAAAACAAGGTATCCCCAGGCTGCTTCCAGGTAGCCTCCTGGTTCAGTACACCTGGGAGCAGTGCTGCATACGTCCCAAAGTTCCGGCTTCAAGACCCAGACCAGGGGTTGGGGAAACAACCAGTGTGAACAACTAAATAGAAAATAAAGTGTTTCCTCTTCTAAAAACAAAAAAAAAACCACACACAAAAAAAGACATGATGTCTCATCCAATGGAATCATCTTCCATCATAAAAAGTAACAAAGTACTGATAGATGTTACAACATGAATCAATCTTAAAAACATGCTGAATGAAAGAAACCAGACACCAAAGACCACATATTGGATGACTCCATTTATATGAAATATCCCAAATAAACAGAGATACATTGAGTTGATAAGTGGTTTCCAGGGTTTGGCAGGAGGGGAAATGGAGAGTGACTCTTATAGATATGGGTTCCTTTGTGGAGTCATCAATATGTTCTAGAATTAATTGTAGTAATTGCATGACTAGGTGAATGTTAAAAAAAAAAAATCAATGAATTGTATACTTTAAAATGCCGGATTTTATTTTATGTGGATTACATTTCAATAAAAAGTTTCTTAAGCTTTATTTATTATTTTTAGCATCCACCCCAAATCTTATGAGTTCAATTCTTCTTTGAACTTTTACCTTTTAGGCAGTATACTTTTATAACAACTTCTATGGCCTTGTCATACAATTACTTGTGTTGCTTTCAAAGGTTTAAAGGGGTGTATATATTAAAACAAATATCACCTACAATAGTTGGTTAGTTTTCCACACAGGAATGGTGCAGGTAGCATTAGGATGGAGGATTTGTGGTAGTTCAATCAGTGATTTTTAGCTTTACTATGCAGAAACTCTATCTTTCCGTGTTCCTAAGTCAATCAGACCTCCACAGTTCCTAAACTCACTAGAGTATAAGCATGAGCCCAGAATGCCATTCCTCTGGGTATATACCAACTGGAGATGCAAAAGCCAGAAATTTTCTTTGTCGACACTTAATGAAAGCATTGCTGTGATTCAATAGCTCGGTTCAAAAGGCACTCTAGTCAAAAGCATCTTCACAACAGACCTACAGTGACAAGAGAACTCAATAGTGTCTATCTCTGTGACTCACCTTTATCCAAATCACCTGATTCTTGTTCATCCTGATCAAGTCTGGGAAACATTTTATCTTTAGGCTAACTTTTTATGGCTTACCGACCATTTCTCGTGTGTTGGATTGATAGTTTAAATCGTAGAGAGCAGTCTTTCATTAGTCCCAGTCAAGGTTTGATTTTTTTTTTTTCCTCCATGTACGTTCCATAAAGCAAGATTGGCTAACTCTTACAGCACCTAGCACCAATTTGCTGTTGTAAATATGGTTGAAATGAACTATAAAATGAGGTAATTTATTATCTTAAAAAGACATTGATTGGTAATTTTCTTTTCTTTCATACTGTTATTATCTAACAACGACCAAAATTTAGAATGCTGCCAATACAGCAAATGCCAGTTTCTGAATTGAAAAAGCTATTCCATATATAGAGTAGACTTATTCTTAGCATTATATGCATTGTTTTGTGTGAAGTTACTAAAAAAATGATGCCTCAAAAATAGTTACTGAAGTGCATTATTTTTTATTTCAGGAGTCTTCAAAACTAGGTGTAGATCAGAATCCCTGAGAGGTCTTGAAACCAATCAAATTGAGGAGCCCCAAACTCAGGGCTTCTAATTCAGTGGGTCAGGGATGGGGACCCCAAATTTGCATTTCTAACAGACTTGTTCTCATCAGATAATGTTCCTGCTGGTCTTGGACTGACTATACTTTGAGAGACACTGCTCTTCTTCATACTTCTGGGTCTTCAGTGCTTGAAAGGGTGATCTATGAACCAGAACACTGATGATGATACTTGAGAATATTTTTAAATCGAAGATCTCAGATCACACCTAGGACCTCTCAGTCTGCATCTGCATTATAACAAGATCCATCGGATAATTAATATGCAGTCATTAAAATGAGAGAAACTCTGACTGAGAGCACTGGGAGGAGTCACTTACAGAATAGGCCAGAGAGGTGTGAAGTGAAAGATGTTCTAATGAAAACTAACAGCAAAGTATGAATATCCTAGACTGGGTATCCTGGGACTAAGTTGAGAAAGCAGAGAAAAGGAAGTGACTAAAGCTGTCATCAGGGTCCCAGCAGAACACAGAGAGGACTTTAATGAGGTCACAGCTTGCATAGATATGGGCAGGGTCAAGTTAACAGCTTGTGGATACCAAAGCACTTAGATATTAACAACATCAAAAAGCTGTTATTACCCTTAGGCCTGAAGGGACAAGGAGAGTAACAGTAGGTAGTATAAGCATGAGCCCCAAATGCCATTTTGAATGTGTTCGTTTTGAATGGACTGATCATAACAGTACATATTCTTCCTCTGGGTATATACCAACTGGAAATGCAAAAGCCAGAAATTTTCTTTGTGGGCACTTAATAAGAGCATTACTGTGATTCCAAAGCTTGGTACAAAAGGCACTCTAGTCAAAAGCATCTTCACAGCAAGCCTAAACCTGACAACAGAACTGAGTAGTATTTATCTCTGTAGTTCTCCTTTATCCAAAATCACTTTTCATGTATTCAGTATGCCTTTCATTGGCCAAACCACCTAGAAGGTAAAAAAAAGGCAAGGAAACCTAGCTGATGTCATCCCTAGAAGACAGTCTCTTAGTAGCACAGAAGAGAATGCAGTAGGGTAGTGAAATAGCCCTTCCAAGAATCATTTATTATTTATTTACTCATCCAAATAGGTCAGATCAAAAGTTATACTTCTAATTTTTTTTCTCCAAATAAAAGTATGTGGGGGAAAGAGTCAATTATCTTGACACAGAAAATTCAAATATTCCCTTTCCACCTGCAACCTGAACGCACTCTCATGACTGCCATAAGAAAGCTTGATAGGCAGTGTGTTGTAACTTGTAATAAATTAGTGAGCATCGGGTCAACTAGCTGACCAAGGTGCAGCGTTTCTATGGTAAACTGAGGCCCTGTCATGGAAAAGTAAATATACAGTAACTCTAGGAACTGCGCAAAGTCTGGGAGGCGTTCTCTTGAATAAGCATGATGAGAGTAGGTTCACACCAGAATTTCCGGGAATAAAGGTGAATGGGGAAATGATTGTCTTAAGTAATTGTAAAACATCTTAGTGCAGGTTCTCTCTCCTTACCTGCCCCCCTCTCTCTTTCTTCCTCCTTTCCTGAGGTATCATTTATATACAAAGAAGTGTGTATATTTAGTGTGTACATTTTGATGAATTTGGGCACATGCAGATACTCATGACGCTATCATCACAGTTAAGGTAATACACACACATACATACTTTGCAATGTTTCATTGTGTTCCTTTATTGGTGTGAGTATGTGTGTGTGTGTGTTAGAACACTTAGCAAATTCTGAGCTGCCCAAACCCATATTGTTAACTAGAGGTATTACATTGAACAGTGGATCTCTAGATTTAATCATCTTGCAAACATGAAACTTTAAATTCATTGTACCTCTCCCCAGTTCCCCCACTATCCACTCCCAGTCTCAGTGGAATCATGCAGTATTTGTCACTATTTCACTTAAAGTCATCCAGCTTCATCCCGATAGTTGCAAAGTGCAAGATTTCCATTTTTTTTCAGTCTGAATGACATTTCATTGTGTGTATTCCACATTTTCTTTATCCATTGTCAGTGGACACTTGGGTTGTTTCTTTATCTTGGCTATTGTAAATTAGCATGGCTTCTCTTGAAAGATGAAACTCCGTGTTCCTTACCCTAGGTCAGAGCTTCTCAAGTTTTATTAAGTGTATATACATTGCCTGGGGATCTGGTTAAATCAGTTTCTTATTCAGTAGGCTTGAAATGAGACCTGAGATTTTGCATCTCTGATAAACTCCCAGGTGATGCTGATGCTGCTGGTCTTCGGAACACACTTTAAGGAGCCAGGTGTTAAGGTACAGAAAATCAAGAGCAATTCTGATTCCACTGAAATTGGAATGTTGCTGTCTTTGACCTTTGGAGAGTGAGTGGCAAATTAGAGAAGATCCTTGGAGGGAGAAGATGATTTATAGAGGTAATAAAACATCATCAACATGTTGTATATAAAATGCTCATCATCTCTTATTAGGAAAATTCAAATTAAAGCAGCAATGAGGTATCACCTCATACCTGTGAGAATGGCTATTATCCAAAAGATGAAAAATAATAAATGTTGGAGAGGGTATGGCGAGAAGGGAACTCTCACACACTGTGGGTAGGAATGTAAATTGGTGCAGCCATTATGGAAAGCAGGATGAACTGAAAAGAGAAATTCCATATGACCCAAGTATCTAATTTCTGGATATTTACCCCCAAATACAAAAACACCAATTCAAAGAATTAAACACACCCCTGTGTTTAATGCAGCATTATACAATACCTAAGAGTTGGAAACAACTACCAGTAGATAAGTGGATTAAGATATGGTGTTTACACACAATGAAATACTATTCAACTACTTAAGAAAAATGAAATCTTGCCAATTTCAATAAGGATGGACTTAGAGGATAGAGGATATTATGCTTAGTGAAATAAGTTATGTGGAGAAAGATAAACACCATATGATTTCACCCAGATGTGGCATATATAGAAGCAAATGAATGAAGTAAATTAAACAGAATAAACTTTCAAATCATAAGACAAAATTAGTGGTTACCAGAAATGAAGGGGAAAAGAGACAAGTAAATGGAGTAAAAGGCATCCATTTATGATAAAAGGACACATTAAGACCTTTGGTGATAAACAATGCAGTATATATAGGTGTTGATTTATAATGATGTGATATGGAACTCACATAATGTTATCATACAAATATTATTTCAAGAAAAAACTCTTTTGAAAATCATGAGCTTCTTATAGCTCATAACTAATTCTTTCCCTCACCAAGATAAAGCTACTTAATTGTTTTTATTTTTACCTTCTCCTATATTTGCCCTTAACATTAATTCCATACTCCTTAGACATATTTACCTTATCAACAGTCTCTTAAATCTTTAAATACACTTGGTTTCATCCTATTACAGATGTCAAAGCAGGAGTCACAGTCCTACTTAGTTTGTATTTTATAGTTCCTTGGAATTAGCTTCTGGTATACATAAATCTAAATGAGACATAAAGAGATATATTTGATTTCACTACTTTTGATGATATTTCCATCCTTTTGAGCAGAAGGCATAAGGGCCATCAATAAAATGGCATCACTCAATTTTCTCATCAATGTAGGATCCTTGGGTGATAGTCATTATATCTGTCTGATAGCACAAGTGAAAAGAAAATCTATGCCTTAAGAGAAGTAAGAAAACTACCCTGCTTCTTTGAAGAATATCTATTGTCATTGAATCAATCAATAAAACTGAATGCCTATGGCATGCCTTGCATTTAGATGATATTGTGAAAAAATAAAGAACAATAGGGATTCTGGATTGAGAAGATAATATCAGAATGAAGACATAATCAACATGAAATAATAAGTTGTGATCAATAAGGAAGAACTTTGACATCTTGAGCTGGCTCTGTACCATCTACCATATGCCATCCTAGCACTGATTCACAGTTTTAAACCTAAACCACTTACAGTTCAGGATTCATCCCATCTTCTGAATCTTAAAATTTATTGTCTTCTTCCTTGGCTATTTGTGTTTGTTTTGCCATAGCCCCCCCGCCCCCATCCAAATCTTAGGTTAATCTGTGCTTATTTTAGTCATTTTGGTTTTCCAGTCACCCATACTCAGGCTACCTTAACTAATGCATGTCCCTGAAGACCAACCCATCTTATGGCCAGAGTTCCTACAAAGTACAACCGAGGTACATAGATATGCTGAATAGAAGTGATATCTGAGTGGTTCTTTGCAGAAGAGGTTAGAGTTCATCAAATGAAAATGTTGGGGGAAGGGTATAAAGGGGTAGTAAGTGTGGTTTCCAAGCAGTGACAATGGTAGAGAATTTAGAGCACATGTAATATTGACCATGTGCATGGAATAGTGGTAAGTCAGGTTGAAAAGCTATTCTTAAAGGATCATAATACCTATTTCTTTTCTGTGTGTTTTGAATCTAGTGAGTACAATTGCATTCATAGCGAATTTCTGTACAAGACAAATCCTTGCTCTTACTGGCACTAGATTTTGCTTTCATTCCAATATCTCCTTGATTTCGTGCATGAGGATTCTTAAGAATGGGAAGGCCCTAGTAATTTCTAAGGCTAAGCAGTTGTCCATGTGCTCCATAAGATGCATTGGTCTTAATGTGGCACAAATCTTATTTGGAACAAGCAGTCATTGACCAAAAAAATTAAACAGCTTGGTAAGTATTTCATTAAAATATTATAATTTTATAGTAAAATAATTTTGATCAGAGACCCTCATGTACTTTTTAACCTTTATTTTCTCAAAACATACTAAGGCCACCACTACTCTCAGGGGAAGTGATGAGTAGTCTTAGCAATGAGATTCAAATTTAGAACGAAATACCACTAAAATGTCATGTTGCCCAATACACTAGGGCAAAACAAACCCAGAATATTTGGTTTATATGAACATCAACACAAACTCAAAAAACCCAGAGAAATCTATGCAATGACCCATGGAGAACTGACATGTGTGCTGAGCCTCCGCGTCCATCACTTTGAGAAGAACTCCCAGGTTGATCCTAAACATAGTTCGTCAGATGCCACATCTGTTCTCTTTCTCCAGCATTCATCTATGCTCTGGCTTGATCAGCTGTCTCAAGATTTTAAGGCCCCTTTGTCTTTTCCCAATATAAATAGCAAGGCAAGGCCTGTGACTTCACTTTGGAACACCATCAAAACCCAACAGGTGTCAGCCTTGCTGACCTGGAGCCTTTCCCCTAGCAGGGTGGGGACTGTCTACTCTTCTCCAAAGGGATAGCCCCACAACCTGACACCACAGGATGACAGCTGATCTCCTCTCACAACACATGACAGCAAGGAGTTTAGCTCCGAAGCAACAGTTGAGAATAGATGGCTCCAGCTGCTCCTCTTAGTAAACCACTCTTTAGGAAAAAAGACAGACCTGCTAAGAATCTTTGGTTTCCTATGAATGAAATGATGGCAAATTTAATCCAAAAAGTCCAGCTACTGAAAGGAAAAGCTTATGTTCTTGGAATATGGTAAATAAAAATGCCAGTCAAAGTTCAATCACACTTCTTGTAGAGAAGGACTGAAGATGGTGATGCTTTTGTGGGGCAATTGAGGTATTGGTCCCCAATTTGGGTTGCCATATTATGCAAGTAAACATAGAGAATGCCTAGTTAAATGGTAATTTCAGATGAACAACAAAAAATGTTTTGTATAAATATGTTCTAGGCAATAAAGAGGGTATATTTAGCCTAAAAAAGTTATGTGTTAGGCGTGGAGTAGTGATTAGGTCAGCTGCCTCCGGCCAAGCACAGTCCTTGCACATCCCAAGGACCCGGGTTCACATCCCAGGACTGGGCTGGCAGTGGGGACAACTGAAATAAAAATAAATTTAAAAATACTTCTGCCTTCTCTCTCCTCCTACCTGCTTGCCTGCTTGAAAAAAAAAAAAGTTCTTTGTTGGGTAACCAGAAATACAAGTTCGCTTGGTGTTTTATATTTTTCCGATATTTTAATGCCAAATAGAGTAATCTGCTTTCACTTCTAATTACTGGGACTAATAGTGGCACTCCCCTGCCCAAGGAAATTTTGTCCAAACTTTGTCCAAACTGAGAGAAGAGGAATCTTAGCCACTGGATCTCAATTGCTTGTTTAATAGTAATCTGCAGAATGCAGTTCATTGCTTTCTGCTCTCTCTCATTTTAATATCATTTAAGAAATCTTTCTTTTGCTTTAGAGCACCTTAGAAATAACTGCTTTGTCAGAGGAACTGTGGCAAATGTATTAATTGGAAGTTTCATTTGACAAATACTCGTCCTATGCTTAGTCAGGCATGATCTGAAAAGAAGAGGCTAATGGGGTAATCTGCAGGAATATTCTGCTTATTCTGTTATGGGGGGATGACGGCATTCTACTCAATACAAAAAAAAAAAAAAATCAATCAATGTGACTCAGCAATCAGCACAGTTAAATACTCAATGCTCGCTATGTACCTTCCATTCGACTAGACATTGAATAAATAAGCGTGCATAAAGCCATTGCCCCAAATTACTGATGTTCTTGGATAAGATACATAATAGGGGAAAGGTGGGCTTTATTTGGTAGCATCTAGGAAGATTCCAGAAGAGGTGATAGAAACACAAATCTCTCTCTTAGGGACAGTGTATCAGGCATCAGAAGTTCTGGGAAAATATGAGATATGATCATGAGATATTCCTATCCTTCCTAGTTATCCTCTGTGTACTTATGGAAATACTTGCTTCGTTCTGTGGGAAACACCACTGTATTCAGCACATTATTGGTATATTTTAGGAAATTATATTCAGTTGTCACTGCATAGTAGGGGACCTATGTATGGCATTGGAGATTTATGTATCTCCTGAAAAATAAAAATATTATGTCTCAATAATATAAATTTTTCAAGGGAAGGGAGTTTTAAGGTTTTTAAAAATTCTCAAAGTATTCTGTGACTTCCCCAAAGTTAAAAACTCTGTCAAGAAAATCAGATAGAATGTTCATCTGCAATACCACAGCTTATTATAATCAATAGCTAGATAATGAGAATCAACTTCCTGCAGAGCTGTTATTATGAGCTTTAGAGAAACAAAACAAGAGGTTTCTGTAAAAATAAATCAAGATTTGAAGGAAAAATTGAAAACTGGTTATCAAAGTAATGTATTTATTGATTTTTTTTTTTAAAGAAAGGAAGAGAAAGGAAGAAGAAGCGTTATAAAGGAGAGAAGAGGAAGCATATTTATTTATTTTGGTTCTCAGCTCCAGGTCGTAAACCCAGGGCTTTTACAATGTCTAAGTGCCAGGTGTCAGACATCTGTACCCTAGGTGAGCCAAAGTAATATATTTATTACAGAATCATAGAAATGAAAGGGAGCGGAGAGACTATTTCATTATGACTGATTTCTCCCTCAGCAATGAGTTTCTCCCTGGCTCCAAGAAACTCTATGTGGAAGGTTTCATGACTATCTCAACATGTCCAATGGATAATATCCATACTTATAAGCATGAGATCAAGGCTTAATAAAATTCAGAGCATGCTCCCTAACTACACTCAAATCTACTTTTTCTCTTACTTTGAATCATTTAAAATTTTCTTCATAATCTGTTTCTAAGAGAATACATACTGAGTGACTACTTCACAATTACTACAATTCTAAGAGGCGCCGTATTTTTAATTTTTTGAATTCTCATTGTGCACATGAAGATACTGAGACATAACCAGGATAAATTACTTACTTCTGCTGGAAGAGGTAGAAAGAGTTTTGGATGTCAAAAGAAGTCGGGGGCAGGTGACTATGCCATGAAGAGATCTCCAGGCTGAAGAGAGGAGTTGAGGAGACTTACGCTGGATGACACTTACCTGCTCTTTGTATTTATGATCTCCTAACCAGCATAGTGTTACTGTATGAGACACTAGTTCATAAAGATGAAAGCCAAGCACTTATTCAACAGATACTGACTCTGATTCATTTCCAACATTAGAGCCTCGCGCAGAGGCCACAAATGCTCAGCAAATTCCATGTGCTTCTCTCCATTTCCCAGCTATCCTTGCAGTGAAATTGGAGGACTGTACCTGAATTATATCATGCATGACTTACAGGTTGATACCTCTAAAAACCATGCTGCTACTCATACTTGTTACCTCCTGCTTTGGGAATTTGGAGACAAAAATTACCAAATGGCGTGGCTACCCATTCATATTGGGCTTTCCATGAAGGAGACATAACTATGTGGTGCTTCCAGTCATTGAGGTTCGGGGGATTATTCTATCACCAGCTCAAAGTGTAGCCAGAGACAGCAGTGTTAGCCTTTCTGGAAACCTGTTGGAAATGCACCATCCTTTCTCTGCCCTGTGATGCTAACCTGAATCTCCATTTTAACCAGATCCCTGGGTGACTGGGTACACGTTAATTTGAGAAGCTCTGTTATACACTGCAACTGAAATCTAGTCATTTGGACTACTAGTCATGATATTCAGGCCTGGGAATTCCACACTTGATGGAATGTACACAGTGATGTGAGACTTACTAGAAAAGTATCTCTAGAGGTGAGTCCAGGAGCGTCTGTTTATTCAAATGTCCCAGTGATTCTGATTATCAGCTAGGTTTAGAATTGTATCCACTCTAGTTGGGAAGATGGATAAATAGGCATTGCCAGCTTAAATTTTGCTGTTTCATGTGAAGCATATAAATCGTCAAGGGTTAGTAAACTGTTATTCTAAGAGGAGGGACTGGTCCTTACACATGCAGTTGATGGCATGAAGCATTTTTTGTCACTTGTTATCTGATCTTGAGATGCAAAGTGACTCTTCTTTTTGTGACCTCAGAAATTCTAGGGATCCGAGTCTCTGAGCAGCCCAGAGGGTTCCGATAACATCGTCTTTGTAGACTGCCGTTTCCAACTCACTGGTTTGCTGTCGCCCTTTCTGGGCTAAACATGTCTCTCAGTTTAAAAATGACCCTGCAGCCATCCACATGCTGCGGCTTCCTTATCAGAAGGAGACGGCTCCATTTCCCTTTGTGCACAGACATCAGAATATGGGCCCTGCCCTTCTTTATTGCTGTCTCTCTTCCCAGCAGGTGGAAACTTGCTAAAAAAGCAGCATTGTGATCCAGAAACTACACCACCAAAGAACCAGAGAGCACCTGGCTGCTTTCGGAAATGCGCATTTAAGAGTCTCTCTTTTTCAGTTTCTCACTGGGCTGATTGTGAGTCTGCAGATCATCTTTAAAATTTCGTCTCTGACCCTCTGAGTGAGATTAAATGCCTTCAGATCCCTCCAGAGCCCCCATTGGATCTAGCCTTTTGTCTCTGGATGTTTTTCAATCAGGTTAACACCGCAAGTACATCTTTAAACACAGTTTTACATCAATTTTAATTTACAAAAATAGTCCCTTATTTTTAATAAGGTGATATGTCAAAGATAATCATTCAGGATGAGTGACCCAACTGAGCGAATACTTGCTTTATGTCATGGAAACTCCTACTCGTGTTTAGGACAGAAGACTTTTCACAAGAACATGGGTTATAGAAGCAAATGAAGATATACTATTTATCTCGAAGATCTGGGGATGTGGAATGTGGCTAGAGAGGAGGAAGCAGAAATAATCACATACCATAGGAATTTTCGACTCAAGGGATGGGGACCTAATACCAGGGGTAGGGCTGGAGGTGGCAGGAGGAAAGGAGAGATTCGAGGAGTTGAGGTGAAACAGGAATATTGTTTGTCATGCATCAAGTAGCAAATTCTTCTCATGAAAGCATAAACAATCCAGGATTTATTTTCCAGTACCTGTAGAGTAGATACACATAAACAAAATTGGGTTGAACATAACAGTGTATTCCAAACAACTGGTTAAATAATTGGTTCTTATCTGTGTGGGGTGGTGATGGTGTTATGTAGATACTGCCTTAAATGATCATTTATTCCTCCTACACAGGGTGTGTAATAGTGAAGGCAAGTTGTGAAGAAATACTGGATTTTAAAAAACTATCTCCACAATGTATAGATCTCTAAAAGTGACAGGATATTCTTTCTCTTTCTCGTATCTATCTATATCTATCTCGTATGTATAGATCTCCTATCTAGCACATCTGTCATCCATCTATCCATCTATCTATCTATCTATCCATCTATCTGTCTCTTGTGACTTCGGGATTTCATCACCATTTCAGCTCAGAATCTTCCCTTCTCTGACCTGGGGTTCCTCTCCACACAGGTGCCTTCTGGCTCCCTCATCTCCTCTTTCTTTAAACTTCTTTCTCTTGTTCTTTTTTGCCCCCATACCATCTGCTCCTCCTTGGAGGCAACATTTCTTGCCTCTTTAAATAGCTAATTCATAGCTGCTACCTAGCACTTCTACTAAGGGTCTCATAGTTTGTAGAGAAAACATGCCTCTGGACTCACTCCCTGAGCAGTGTAGAGGTTTTCAAGCTCACTGTGGGATGGACAGTGAGTGTACAAGCCATGGAGGCAGATACAAAATAGTTCTTTCCACCCAGAGAGACACCTGGGTGAGAAACTCTAAAATGAGACTCATCAACATCTGAAAGCTCACGTTATGTAGTGTTACCAAATGTCCCAGTTTGACCAAAACTATTCTGGTTGAGCAACTTTGTCCTTGGAGTCCCATCCTTCTGGGTTTGAAATTCTGGTTTCAATCACTATAATGACCATATGTCCAAGTTTGACTGGGGCTGTCCCAGCTTAGCGACATTGACCAGCTACCCACCATCTTGTGCCCACCTGGATTATATTCCCCACCATCCCTGGCCAACCTGTACTCCCCCATTCCAGTCCCTCCCCTGAACACACATACCCCTGCCCCCCAGAGCCACTGTACCTGGTGGTACTCCAACTGGTCCCAGTTTCAACTCTAAAAGTTATGTTGTAAAGTCTACCATTGTGAGAGAAAACCATGATCTCAAGACTACTGTCCATCCCACATGAGCTTGATCCTCAAGACTGAAAGATCAGACCTTTATTAGAAAGGTAGTGAGTTAGCCAGGAGAAGCAAGATGGAAATCTCCTCCTGACTGCCCTACTGGTGTTAGCGATAGTGGGTCACAGGAGTCCTGATTTCCTGCTCTGTGAAGGGAAGGAGTGAGGAAGAAAAAAAAAAAAGGGGGTGATGGAGAAGCAATAAAATAAAAAAGACATGGCACCTAAGCTGTGCAGGAAAGAGTTAGCATTCGCAGGCCTGAGACTGACAGCCTGTGAAAGGCCTGCTTACAAGGTTGACCCTTGTCTGGAGTCTGAGATCTTAGATCTTGGAGATTCTCCTGATTTCCTGATAAGAAAACCTCACTATGCCTAAACCGATGTGAAAATAACAGTGATTTCTGTTGAACACTGTTCCTTCGGGGTGTATGGAATTTTGGCGCATGCTCAGTAGAGTTTCCACAAGCAGCCCCTGATAAAAGCCTTGGGCATTGCGTCGCTAATGCCATTTCGTAATAGAGAGCATTTCACAAGTGTCGTCACAGTTTATTGCTGGAGGAATTGTGTAACACTCCACGGGGAGAGAACTCTTAGAAGTTTGTACCTGCTTTTTAATTTTTTTCTTTAAACTTCACCTTATGCACTTTTCCCTTTTCTAATTTTTTTTTTTATCCTTTTGCTGTAAGTCACAGCTGCAAGAAAAACTCTGTGTTGAGTCCTGCGAGTCCTAGCAAATCAGTGATCTTGATGGTGGTCTCAGGAACCCACAACACACCACCTTTCTGCCATCATTTCAGAACTTTCATTTTGAAAACTCTGTGCCGACTTCATAAACGACCCAAGAGACATTCTGACTTACCTTTTCTGTACCCACTATTTTCAAGTTGGTGGGAAATGAGATCAAAATGAATAGTCTTTAGAAATGTTTGGCAGGTGAGAACGTGGAGAAATGTTAATGTTCTTTAGATGATATGCAACTAATTAAAGACAGCCCACCAGAATGTTAGCAGCGCTGTGTCAAGTGAGAAGCAAGTCAGAGCAGAATCAGCCAGCTGAGTGTGAGACCCCCGCCACTTGATTGGTCTGTGGCTTTATACGGGTTAGCTTTCCAAAGCTTCTGTTGCTTTTGAGGGTTTTTGGTTTTTTAATCTATAAAAAAAGGAATGATCGTACACTCTCGTGGGTGTAGTTTGGGAACTAATGAGATAATTTATGGAACACACTTAACATAATGCCTGGCACATTCTAAGTGCTTGATTAGGGGTGTCAGTAAAATACTTGTTTTTATGAATAATGCAGCAGAAGCAACTCAGAGATGATCTTAAGATCACTTCTGGGGTGCTCCCTGGTGGAGTCACAGTTGGGTCCACTGCCTTTAGCCTGCACAGTCCACGTACATCCCAAGGACATGGGTTCTCACACAGGGACAGGAGAACAACCAAGATGAACAACTGAAAATAAGAAATAAAATGCTCTTTCCTCCTCTGCCTTCCTCTTGACTAATGCTTTCATTCTTGCCTGCACCTTTCCTTAAGAACTATATATATATATATTATATTCTGAGGTATGGTCTTGTGAGTCAGGCCATTAAGATTTAAGAACTAGAGCCAGGGGGAAAAAAACAAGATGAACAAATAAATTAAGATGTTTCTTCCTCCTCTTCCTTAAATGCTTCTCCCTCCTCTGCCTTTCTTCCTCTCTTAGAAAACAAACAATTATCTGACACCTCTCTTCACACGTGTGAGGAGAACTTCAGATAATGTTGGCAAAAGTGCTTTGGAAATTATAAAATGGTCCACAGAAAACTGTAGGGACACTGCTCTAAGTCTTTTTCTAGGCTGGCCATAAAAAACCATTATCCACTCTTGTTTGGGTGCTTGGGAAAGGAGACAGGATCCTGGGACTTATTGACAAAGGCACTATCTTGCTATGATATTACTTTAAAAGATGTAAATTAAGGCCCACATATTTATTTAGACTCCACAAAACCTGACAAAGATTAGATCCCCTTTATCTAGAGCTGAAGTAATATATCATAAAACCACTGCTTTGGTCTTTAATTGCAATAATGGCTAGGCCATATATGTATATTTTTTGTACAGTGATGCCGCACAATTATTTGAGATTGATTTATTGCTTTGTTGTGAAAACTTGTTTTCATTGATTATTTTCCCCTCAGCGCTCTTCCTCACTAATTGATTGATTTGATTGTTAGCACTTTGATTCTATCTCTGAAGATGGATTAGAATAATTATTGCAGCTTGCCAGTGAATCATCCTGCCATACAGCCACTGCTGCTGTTGTGCTAGATGCCAGCACTTTATTAGCTGTAGTAATTGTAGTCGAGTTTAAGAATTTAATAACGTATGTGGAGATGATAATTTGGTCATCATTCAGGACTACTTCTATGGAACCCGTGGCCTCCCAGCAAAGACAGGCTTTGTACTCCTTTCTCCTGTTTGGTGAGATTTTAAGAAGCATTTGAACATTTCACTTTCCAGACAACTAGGTGAATATGGCCTCTCCAGCTGGAGAGGTGGATGGGGCATTTCCTCGCTAAGGGGATACTGATGGTTTGGAAGCCCAAGCCTCCACATGATAGCACTTACCTTCCTTGATTATCACCTTCCCCAAACCTTGGGACATGGTGTAGATATGCAACACAGGTAAAACATAATGCTGTTCTTGTGTAATTATGCTACATGATACTTTTTTTTTTATTAGCATAGAAAGCTCCTTCTCCGAGGTTTCATTTTCTCTGAAGTCAGAATAAACACAGCAGAGTAATCTTCAGAAGTAAATGGTGATGGTTTAATTGTTGTGTATGAAGCATCTTTTTTCTACACTTAGGAACTTGGTTGGATGAATTCTCCCCACTGGCCCGTTAACCTGTTTCAGACTTGTCTATTTCCCGTGGGCCAACGACTGCATGGGATCGGTCTAACTTTATTTAAAAACTCAAGATGGGGCCCAGTCCTAATTCAACTGCACGTGAGACACCTACTGAATTATTCATTCAGTGTTTTGCTTCTGATTTAATGAAGACAGCTACACTCATTTGTGGGGATAGCTGAGATTCTCATAAAAGAGTATTATTTTAGTGTTAAGTTGTATTAATAGTCTGTTGGATTGGTGTTGCTTAGATTGGAAGCAAAACACTTTGAAAGCTAGTTCTGATTTCCTCCTTTGTTTTCTACTCTAATCACAATTATAGTATTCACCAAATCAGCTAAGAAGAAAACAGTTTTTAAAAAGCATTTGCTACGTAGTAACCCATAGTCCTTCCCTTCATGTCTCTTTGCTTATATCTCTATCTTTCTCTTACACACACACACACACACACACACACATACACATGCTAATCATTGCTTTCATTATTTATTCCTACTACCCCTCAAGTCAGTATCCCTGATTTTGAAGTTTATAATTTAGACAAATGATAATCTATATACCATCATAAAATAAACTATCCAGATTTGCTTTGTCATTTAGAACTTATAGTTTCTCTCCTAATTTAGTTTAATTTCTTTTGATATCAAGGTATAAATATTAGACTATAATACCTATGTCATATCCTCTCCAATGACATGATTAGAAAAATTGCACTTTGCAGAATTTTTGCGATTACAATTTCTTTTATTGATTGTATTAAGTTTAAACATTCTTTTCCAATCCAACTACACTTCTATCAAAGAAGGCAAATATTGTCTGAAGAACAAATTGCTAATTTTCAATCAAATGTCATACATAGATGACCAAGCCTTTTCTGTTTCTTTCAATAGAGCGTGTGGACTAGTTAAAGAGAGACAGGTTTGAAAGAAACCTAATATTTCCATTTCCCTTCAGTGACAAATTTAGGCACAGATAGATACTGCTGTGATTTTGCAAGGTAGAGGAGAGTAAGGCTGCAACCTTGTCTGACCATGTCGGATAGAGAATCAATAATAACAGCTAACATCTGTAAGGTGAGCTACCATCCTCTGACCTTCCTGAGCTCTTCTGCTGATCATCAGAAAATATATCTGACTCAACTTGTTTCTAGGAAATTCTTTCTCTTAGGAGTTAAGTGGGAGGAAGCTAGGATCCTGTAATTCTTATTTCATCAACTGTATACCTTTAGTAGAAGGGTAAGGTATGAAGATTTCTTTATCTGCTGCAATAGATTGAAGTACTCTGTGTTTTGCAGAGAAACCATATATTTTGATTAGATAATTAGCTGGCATAGAATGACGATTTACCTATACCACTCACCAGTAATAATAATACCAACAATAATAATAGTGGTGTGGTAGGTTAAAATACATCTTCCAAATTTTCTAGATCCTATTTCTTGGAACCATGAATGTTAGCTTCCCTGGTAAAGAAGACTTGGCAGATATGACTCAATTAAGGATCTTGATAGGTTAATATTCATCTGTATTATCTAGGTGGACTCTTGATGGATCATCATATCCCCACGAGAAGTAGATAGAGATTTGACATAGAAGAGAATGCCGTGTGAAGGTGAGAGAGGGAAGAAGAATTTGAGAGGGATGCTGCCATTTTGACAATGAAGATGGAAGAAAGAACCACATACCTAGACTAAAAGGCAGTCACTGCAATCTAGAAAAGATAAGAAAATCAATTCTTCACTAGAGTGTCCAAAGAGTGTCTGACCTTACCAAAACATTGATTTCAGCACAACAGTATCCACTCTGGACTTCTGACCTCTGACACTAGGAGACAGTAAATCTGTTGTTTTTAGTCACCAGGTAAAAGTAAGTTTGTTGTGGAAACCCTGGGAAATGAATGCCAGTAATGATGAGCCCGCATTTACCATTTGCTTTTTACTTACTAGTCAAGGACTGTGCTAAATATTTTATGTGGATTTATATAATTTTTTACTCACAAAATAATGTAAGATAGGTGTGATTTCATTCTCACTTTATAGAGGAGGGAACTGAGGTTCAGAGAAGCACTGGGATGAAATCCATATTGGCCTGACCCCAAATCCCCTTCTCTGAACCTGTACATGGAAAGTGTGTCCATGAGGTGTCAGTATTCCAAGAGGAACCCTGACAACTTCTAGAGGTATCTGGACTGTTAGAACTCTGTTGTGCTGTAGACAATGCTTCTGATGTCAGAGAGAACAAATCAAAATAAATACCTATCTTTAAACATTATGCGCACATAAATATGACATAGTCCCAATCTTATGAGAAAAACAAGCAGATTCAAAAGGGAGTCTTTCATAAAGGTAATCATAGGGGCATTCATGCAATAATATTGCCTCATACTATTACACTTGATTTGAGCCTCAGAGGAGATAGAGGAACTGTCCAGGTAAGAGGCAGTTGAGGGATCTTTCAGTTGGGGAGAATGACACACTCTAAGACCCTGAGATAATAGAGAAATAGCGACTTGAGCAAATTTCAAGTCATTTGTGGCAGCAGGTACTGCATTTGGTGGAGAGAGAAGGTTCAATAAGTAGGGAAGTCATTCAAGAATAGAGAAGAGACCAGGAGCCACTCACAGAGATCTTTGAAAGCTTCATTCCCATGCCTTCTCTTCCTCAGATTTTATTTCTTCTTAATTCATTACACATCTGTGTTGCTCTTCTATTAGTTCATCTAACCATCTCTTTCCAAGTTCCCCAGTGACCTCTGTGCTACTACATCTAAGGGATATTTTCTAGACTTCATCTTATTTGATCCTTAAGAAGAGTTTGACATAGAGGACCACTCTCCTTCCCAAAATGCTGCCTTCCTTATCAGTCTGTGGTAGCATGTGATGCGTCTCTGACTTGTGTGCAGGCTTCCGGATGAATCCCTACTCCTCTACAGCCCTTAATGTTGAACTTCCCCAAGATTCAGCCCTAGATGTCCTTCCTTACTCACTTGATCTCTTATTCTTCAGAATACATCAAACTTATCTGTCACCTGCTTTCATAACTGAATCTTTTTTATTATAACTCTCACACTAGTTTGTGCCTTTGCACAGAATCTGTAAAGTTTCATAGCTCTACTCTCCATCTTCCGTAAGAGACTAAGCCCATGAGGGCCAAGAGTATTTGCCTTTACTCACCATCTTCTAGGACAGTGTTTGGTTTAGCATGCTCACTCATCAAATATTTATTGAATGAGTGGAACTATATCCTCATGAAGGAAAAACATTCATATATTCCAACCTGATCAGATTTGAATTTGGGGTAGAAATCTGAATAAAGTGTAGAGAGTAGACAAGAGAAAAGACTGAAGGCGATAAGAAAGTACTGTGGGTTCACAGCCTTGTGTGTGACTGAGACGCTGGTGTGTGGACTAGGTGAAACCCAGAGACTCAACTTTGTGACTAAGGGCGGGGTGAACACCAGGAAGATTACCATCTAAATAAATAGAAATGTTTCTTCCTCCTCTTCCTTCCTTATTTAAAAACTTCTTCCTCCTCTCCCTTCTTTCCTTTCTAAAAAAAAAGAAGAAGAAAAAAAAAAGTATTGTAATAACCCAAATAGGAAATAGTGAGGAAACAGCTGTGGAGGAGGAGTGGGAGTATAATTGAGAAATATTTATGTGATAGTACTTATAGAACTTGATTAATGTAAGAATCAAGGCAAAGGAGGAAGACAGAATTGTACCCAGGTGCATAGCTTAGGTGACTAGTTGTGTGGTTTTGAAGTTTAGTGAAATAGAGACTATATGGGAGAAAGAGCATGTAGCAGATTAAATATAATTAATTTAGATTTAGGCATTTAAGTTTAAAATGCCTATGTGGAAATATCCCCAGATGTTTGGACACAGTTCTTGCATTCAGAAGAGACTTGATATAAACTAAAAAGGAGAAATGTGAATTTCTGTTCACTCTTCCTTGCTATTTGTTTTTATTTTTTATCCCAAAACAAATGTGAATGGTTGTGATGAAATGAATGGTTCATTTATTTCCTGCTTCCTTGCAAAAAGCAATTGAGACTACAGTACAGGTTTGACTTAAATGTCCTCTGTTGGGAAAGAAGTTTGCCTGCTAATCCTGCTAGAAAAAACCCTGCTATGGCCCCTCTCTTCATTGTGAAGATGTGGAGGGTCTCAAGGTAGAAGGATACCCTGCAGCGAGAAGCTCAGTCCCAAGCAGGTTTGTTAAAGCCTGACTGGAGGGGATTTACTCGTATGAGATACCTGAATATTTTCTAAGTATGTTACCAAAAAGCTATTATTTATTATTGAGTTTTGCAGTTTTAACAGCTAGCTGTTTTGGGACAGCAGTAATGTGCGCTGATCTGGGCTGGGAAAGAATGAGCTAAGAGAAAAGAACAAGTTCATATTCTGCTAATGGGCTCTTTCCACATTCTGGGGAGATTCACAATAAGGCTCACTGGGCCTTTGTACATTTGTAAGAAGCTCCTATTGCTGTATAATCCTAATAAATAGAATTAAGAATGAACTGACACAGTAAACTTAAAGTCTGCCCATCCTCAAATCTCTGCCTAAGCTCTTCAAGACAGGATGGTTTTGCATGATGATTATGCACAACAACTTTCTTTTGTCTTTAGATACAGCTGGTGGAGTCATATCAGGCTGGTTAGATTCAATGTCTAGATCTGGATGCCGATTTTAGTTCCTGTGAATAATGTGAATATAAAAGTGTTTTGCTCTATCCATTATGTAAGATACCAATGCTAACTATAAAACAGGTAAATATTAGAGGCAAGGTTATCTCCATCAGATGAAAAATCCATCTTTCTCTGTTAGATTCTCTCCACCCTCTCTGCACTTTAACAATTAGCATTGGACTAATTATGACAATAAGTTGGACAATGGTGTGGAATTTCTGTGAGAGGACTTAAGAAATTGTTGTGAAATTTAGAAATCATTTCATTTTGCTTAAAGCCCTATCTCAGTTTAAGGTCAACTAAATTGTTATTTTCCAATTTTCTCTTCCACCATGGCAGATACCATGTTCCCAATCAAAACTGCTGGTATCCTATAGCCAAGTGGCCTATCCTTTAATGTATGACACACCAGATACCATGAACCCACATGGCAGGAGATCTGAGGCATCCTTGTCTCTGAAACAGTTGTCCCCTTCAAAAGACAATTTGGGTGAATTGACAAGTTCTTTCTTAGAACTTTGCTGTATCTCCATATTCATATCAATTACAGTTTTTAATGGAGATATATTTGTCAGCTAAAATGTAAAACCTGGAGTCAAATGGCATGAGATGGCAATGCCTTGAAATAAAGGAGTTGACATTTGTTCCTTTAAAGCTACAGATGGGTTATTGAGAAAGAGTGGAGTTGCCTGACATGATGGTGCTTTGTGATACCTGCTTGTTGTGGCTTTGTGGTTTCTGTTCTTTTACCCATAAAGTATTTGGGATTTGAAATTATCAGTAATTCTGTGAGCATTGTATTTAGCTGATTTCCTGCCATTCTACTTTGCAAAATCTTAGAAAATACCATTGCCTACTGCTCCCCCACTTGCACCTAAACTACAGTCAGGTAGAAATATGTGGTAGGTCCTTAAATGTGTTCTCTCACACAGTGTATTCTGTGCCTTTTATACAGTTTGGGACATTCTTGACTAAAGATCAGGAAATGCCCTCTCCCTACATCTATATGTAAGGAAGTGAGTAAAGAAGCTAGCACTCCAAAAGTGAGGTCAATAGAAAAATATTTAATTAACTCCTATTCATTTTCAACGTAAGACACCATTAAGTAAAAACAAACAAACAAAAAACGAAGACTCAGATGCCATCCACTCTAGTTTCGAAGCCCATTGCTATTGAGGTGTCTTGCTTAAATCATTGGAACAATGAAGAGTTGTCATATTTTGAGAGGAAAAAAATTTTTCCCATGACCAACCTACTAGGTGACTTCCTCGTCTTTTTATACTCAAAATGATTGATAGTGATAATATCAAATTATTACCTTTCCCCTCCCTCACTTGGGGGAGCGAGAAGTGACTTTTATTGATGACATTGTGGTTAAGAAAGTCACTTGATATGACTTCAGTTTTTTAACTTTTGTGAAGACTTGGTTTGTGGCCTAACAACTTAACCTGGAGAATGTTCTGTGTGCACTTGAAAAGACTAGGTATTCTGCTGTTGTTGGATAGAATGCTCTGTATTTTTCCTTTAGGCCCTTTAGACCTCTAGTGTTGTTCAAGTTTGTTATTTCATTATCGAGTTTGTCTGAATAATGCATGCACTGTTAGCAGTTGGTATCTGAATTCCCCTACTCTTATCTTGCTGTCAAATTCTCCTGTCAATTCTTTATTTCTGTATGTGGATGCTCCAATTTCAGGTTTATAAATATGAATGTTGTTCTGGCACCAGGGAATACTGGGACTCTACCAGAGCTTAGATATACATGGTGGACCTGGAGTTCAAGTTCATGGGTTGAGCCCAGAGTTGAGATGGAACTGAGACCCGGGGTGACTGCTGTGAGTCTGGAGTCTGGGTCCATGGACTGGACCTGGTGCTGGGGCAGATCTGAAGCCTTGGTCCACAGGAATGGGCCAGCAGTAGGTGGGCCTAGAGTTTAGATACACAAGAATGACCTGGAGCTGGGGTGGGCCTGCATCTGACTCCATGAGGCAGATCTGCTGCTGTAATATGACTGGTGCCTGAACCTGAAAGGATTGGCTTAGCACTACCGGAGCCTGGGTTCACAGAGATCAGCCTGGCGTTGGGATGAACCTGGAGATGGAGTTCAAGGCCTAAAAGTACCAAGAACTACTGGAATGGGAACCTGGATCCATGAGGATGATCCTGGTGGGTGGGTCTGATGACTGGGACCTACTTATTCATCTTGCTCATCTGACTGTACGACTATAATCTGTCTATTGTTACCTTTCCAGTAAGAATTCATTCATATGGATTTGAAAAATTTATGCCATAACTCATTAACATGAATTCCACTTCCCAAAGCAAATTTTTAAATTTTAGTAATTTCTGCTCACTCTCCAATGTTAGTTTCTTGAGCAGTTGCAGCTCAGTAGACATCTGCTTCCCACAGTGGCTCAGTCATTGCACTGTGTTCTTAGCTCCAAAAATATCTTTAAGTGTTAGTCTCAGAGCACCCACCCAAAAGTCAATTAGATGTAAGCTGAAACAACACAATCCATCTTTCCACCTTGTACTCTTCACAGTCCTTCTGCTTCAAAGACTCAAAGGGCTAGACCCTAGTCCCTGGAGTCCTCCAGTTGTGTTAGATTCATTTTTCTGAACTTGAGATATAAAGAGGAGTTTCTGTTGAGACTTGTATCACTCAGGATAACAGTGAATAGAAGAGACTGCCTGAAGACTATATAGAGATTGCTTTATACTCTATTTTGCTGGGGATACTCCATTATACTGTTGTATAGACAACAGTCTGTATCTAACATGGACAAATCATGTCTATACAACACTCTTGAGGCTGGCTGAGGGGAGTTATGCATGAATTATTTTTACAATTTTTTCATGTATTGAAGGCCTTCTCTGATGACCACATGGGACAGTTTTATGTCTTCTGTAGCTGAATATATTCTCATGTAGCATAATCTTTTTTCCACTGATACTGTTCAAGTACATTGCTTTATAGTTTATAAATCAGAGCTTCATAGCTTGTTACCATACACAGCCCATAACATGGGGAGATTAGCACCTGTTCCTAGAAACTCTGGGTCAAATTCTGCTTTCTAGATTGGATAACCCCATTAATACCATGAATTTAATTATTTGGCCCATTTTTGGTGGCATCAAATAACAAATTGTGAGTCAAGTCAGTGCCACCAAGATCTCTAAGAACTTTTCTCAGAAATATCTTTCATAGCATTTTAGCAAATAGAATATGTAATATTTAAGTTTCTCTGATAATCATTATCCAAAAACTGTAGAAACTTGTGATTTAATGTTTTGTGAGTACAAAGTGACCTGACTATTCCTCCTATTTAAAATGAGGTAATGGATTCAGTGTGACTGTCTTCACTGCCACTTGTACTTGCCCTCAGAGAAGTTATACCAAGAGCCAGTGTTCTTTTTCCCTTTGAAGCATGTGTCTGGTTTTAAGAAAGCCCTTCATTGCTTCTCAGAATATTTGAAGGTTCACATCTGCCTCAGTATATCAAACAAGGGGACATGTACTGAGTAGAGGCTGGACCCAGAGTACTAAGATAAGAATGCAGGCTATTACTGTTCAAAGTTAGGACTAAGAAGGTTTAGCACTGGGTTAGTCCCTAATTCTCTCGTTAACTTAAAATGTCTGCCTCACAGCTTAGTGAAAAACAAATAAAAAATTAAGTCTACCTCAGAGAAGGAAGTCTTCCCTAAATTGACAAGTATTTATACACATACCAACATATCATCTGTCCTGGTATGTTCATCATCCTTCCAGAGCTGGTAGGATCCACTTGGCTAACTCCTTCAAGACTCCTCACTGTGAGACATTTTCCAAAGTCCAGTATTTTCCTGTCAGAGTTCTCATGTGATCCAGTATGAATCTTTCTAATAAACTTGATTGCACTTTATTCATTACAGTGCCTAGAATGTGACTTAAGAGTTGTATAGTTAATGGCATGTCATGGTAGAGTAGTGGTTAAGTCTGTCCCCATCCATATACTCCCACAGATAAAGCTTGGCATTCCAGGGTCAGGGGCAACAACCAAGATGAATAACCAAAAAAATACAAATGGAAATATTTCAATCTCTTCTCTCTTCCTTCCTGCCTGTCTCTGCTCACCTTCATTCCTGCCTGTACCTTTGCTTTAAAAAAATGTTATTAAGAAAAAAAGAATTGCACAGTAAATGAATGAGTCACTCTTATCAAGTATATTTTGAAGGCCACATGATTGGCCAGGTGATGTGGGGGGTGCCTAACTTTAGAATATCTTAGCATCATCCATTGATAAATCAAAGTATTGAGTATTTCAGAGTTTACCATTAGAGCAGATCACTTTCCACAAAGGTGGAAATCAACAGGGCTAATTCCACCAAAGGCTTTGTATAATAGGAAACGGCAGACTTCCCTATTCTGCAATAGGAAATAAACTATTCCTCCACAAGCATGAGAATACTATTTGTGGATTGACTATGATTATTTTTTCCATTCAGTTATATAACATGGTATTTTCATTGCATGCTTTCCAATGGGCCTTGACACTGGCTTAGCCATAACTCCTCGCTCTGTCATGTGGTCTCCCTCCAGCCAGCGCAAAGTATCTGTGGCAGGCAGACTCTTATACTCCTTATGGAAACATTTGCATATTTTTTTCATTTCCATAGAAACATTTCCATTGACTCAAAAGCAGCTCTGTCCTCTTAAGACAGAAGTATTTATCTTTCAAACGTGGAGCAGACGTGACTTAAGGCAGATGTGACTGCTTTCCCTGCAAACTTCACCTTATAAGACTCCTATTTAAAGGAATTTATGATGGTCAGCCTTCAGGTTATTTATTTATATTTTGTTCCATGACTGCTTTTCCAATAATGAGTTTAAATATAAGCAACATAAACCCATCTGGAAATAAAATTATGCACTAGCTTCACAACAAAAGATAATTACATTATAATCAAGCTGTCATTTTTGGAGATAGTAGGAGATGAAGTGTGCTATAAACTGACATGGAGAATGTATAGATTTTTCTTTCGAATATCGTCCACAGTGATTGGGAGCATAAAGATTCCCAGTGTATCATATCAGACGTTAAATGGAAATTGCCTGTAAGTGACCAAACATCCAGTTTCCAAGAGTAAAGCTACCATATTCTCAGAGGACTCAAGGCAGAAATCAGAATTTCTATGTTCTAGTTTAGACCTCAACTTGAGTATCTTAAATCTACTTGGGTTATACCCAGTTTCAAATCATGAGATTCAGTTTTGTCGTTTTTTTAAAGCTTGTCTTTTCTTGGGTTTTTATTAGGTGTTTGACACGGGGATCTTTCTAACAGAATTTTTCCAAGTATAGAGAGCTAACTGACCAGGCAAAAACTGATACTCTTAGGAAGAGCAAAGACTGCCATTGAAGTTATTTTTCATCACTCTGAGCTCACTTTTCTCTTGGGCAATGAGATGGATCACTGGTTTTTCATGGCAGGGAAGAACTTTTCCTTTACCCTGAGCTTAAGATAGCTACTCCAGTAAAAGAGCATGGTCTCCCTCCAACACGTACTTGGATGGATAATTAGGAAAGGGAGAATGGTACTGTTGGAACAGAACAGCAGACTTGTCAAAAAAGGAACTGCCAATACTTGTCATCTACCGCTGATTCTGTTACAATGGAGAACCTCAGAACAAATATTTCTAGAGGCAAGGAAGTCCAGGAAAGCAGGTTTCAGTTGCCATTTTTCACGACACTATCAAATCTATAGGGGATCAGGAATGTGGTTACAGGACAGTATGACCCTATTGCTCCTGGGACTCTGTGAGCTCTTGACTGCTAATAACTGCATAGTCACTGACTGCATGTCCCTTCTCTACATTCCCTTATGTCTCTGAACTCTTGGCACTGAGTTTCTCAAGCTGCACTTACCTGCCTTACTCCTACCCCTCATCCTTACTCCTTGGTGAAACCTGAACACAAGGTGTACCATGATGCTCAGTGTGTGGTCCTGAGCCCAGCAATATTAGCATTATCTGGAACTTTGTTAGAAACGCAGAATATGATCCCAGCCTCACACATGTCCAGAATCAGAATCTATTCTTTAATAAGAGCACTAGAATATATATACATACATGAAAGTTTGAGATGCACTGTAATTAATTGGGTCAAACTAACAATTGGTGTGATTCAGCTTCTGTCTTGGTGCATCCTACCTCCAATAGGTTGAAAATCAGGTACACATGGAATATGTCTCTGTACCCTGCATTTTTGTCCAGGATTTACACTTTCCATTGGACATTCTACACAGAAACTGACTCTTTGGCTAGAATATGACTTGCTTAGTTCCTATCCAAATCTGGTGATTGATTTGGTAGTAGAAGGCTAGACCTGTCTCTGGTTCCTGATTATTGTCTTCTTTCAATAGCTAGGTGACCAGAAACTATAAATACTAGTCAATGACTCCCACTAGCATAGCCCTTCTGTTCCAGAACCATCTCTATTACAGTCTTGTATACTGATGATGGCTCTTCAAACTTAAGCTGACTCTATCATATTCATAATACAACAGAAGTCCTACGAAGGCCACTACTTCTGGTCACCATCTATTAGTGGTCTTATCAGACTCCTCTAAATATAGTTATACTATCCTTGTTGTCTTTATTTCTCCTGCAGCCCAGTCAAAAAAGTTCCAGTTGTTCTCACAACTATATTTAATTGAGTTTGGCAGCTGACCAAGAACAAAATTCTCTTCAAATGATCAGTGAGAAGACTTTGAATTGGAAGCAGACTAACATACATTTATTCTCTTCTATGTTGGAAAGATGGGCTTCAAATCACCTTTGGTAGAAAATATTTGAGTCAGTGGACCCTGAAAATGCAGTCTCTGAGGAATCAATCTATAGATCCTATGAAGATTAATGATGGGTTGATAGACAAAACCTTAACTGAAAGCAAAATGAGAGCAAATAAAAATGTGAAGAGTATGATTGCCTTATGGCTTCTTACTCATGAGCTACAGATGAGGATTCATCAGAAAATTAGGGTTGACTCCAGATGGAAACTTCTCTTCAAAAATGAAACTTCTCTACAAACATCATAAGGAAAAATTCATGTCTGTGATACCTAATTCTACTGTCTTTGGTGAAGAGCAGAGGCGGGGAGGGTCTATCTTTGACTCTGCTAAAGGAATTGCCCAACATATTAATGTGATGTGGGAATTTTTCCTTAAGATGGACCCATATATTGATGCATGTTTCACAGGGTTAAAATAGGCAGGAAGGACATGTTTGAGAGATGTCCCCAGAATTAAGTGCTTTCTTCTTTAACAGAATAGTAAGGGATGTTGCTGAGAAACAGGGCTTTGATTATTATTTCTTTTTCCTCAATGTCTCTTCCTTCTGTAGTAATCTAGTTTAAGGTTTCAGTTATAAAGAAAAATAAACTAGAATAAGTAAGAAGAAAAGGAACAAGTCTGTGTTGGATGAGGCAAGAATGTGAGATTGAAAAGCAAAGCCATTTAAACTGAAAAAGTCCAAAGGAAGACTCAATGATTAAATATGTATGCACACACATGCATGCACACACACACACATACACACACACCTGTAGAAACAGATTGTATAATTGACCCTATAGGTCTCAGAACATGGAACACATCATTGAGTCTTGGGCAAGGGATCTGGCCATGGCATCAGCACCCCTGTCCAGATTTCTGCTCTCTTTGACATTTCTCCATCTTGGAAGTAGTATATAATAATGATGATGATGATGATGATGATGATGATAATTTCTAATATTTATTGTACATTTATTTCAGGCCTTGATTTGAACACTTTATGTGGATTAAATCATTTATGTCCAATGACAAGAGAGGTTTCAGAACCTGTGGTCTTAACCACTGAGTTGTAAAACTGGTCTTCAAAGGCTCCATTAGGCTGTCTTAGGAGATATGCTTGGGGTCATGGTTACAGGGAGAAATAAGAGACACTGTAGGGAATATAAAGTACTAAGAAACCGAATTCTTAATAATGTATAACCTGCTTCCCTGGCTATGCCAAGCCAAAAGCCAATAAAAATGAGGTGATTTAAATATCTCAATGTCTAATTATGACCTGGGAAAACCATATCTTCACGAGTGAGTTCAATAGTAGTCAAGCTGGAGCTGAAAATGTAGAATAGTAGTTAAGAGAAACGAGGCAGATCTGGGTTCAGATTCATCTCAATCATAGGTTACCAAGGGGATTTCTCAGACTCAGTTTCCTTACTTGTGTCTTAGATGGTCTGCATCATACCATGAAATGGTTGAAAAGATTAAATGAAGGAGTTTATATTTCATTCTTGACACATGACAAGTACTTAATAATTGCAACTTCTTATTGTTAGCAATTGTTATTACAAACAGGTATCCAAAGCAGAGAATAGGGCAAATTTAAGTTTGAATTTTAATTTGGGCTGTTTTTAGTTTTGAGCATAAATCCTACCTCTATCAATTACCGACCTTGTGAACAGTTACTTAGCCACCTAGACTTTTAACATCCTCATCCTTTAAATGGTGGTATTATACCCTCTTAAGAAGGTAAGGATAAAATGAGATAATGTGTATAAATTACTTGGAACACAAGTGAGCACTTAAATATTATAAAAATAATCAAAGCATATAACAATCATTAATATTCTTCATGGTTTAGCTTCAGATACTCAACTAATTAGATAAGACACTTATCAGGATAATTGAATAAATTTTATTTTTGGACCCCATTAAGCTAAAAGTCCCTTTCTATCTTGAAAATTGAACTTGTAGAAGATGATCCATTTAAATTGCAATTAAATAGCAGTCATCTAAATAATTAAACAATAGGGTATCTATGTATAGCAACTATTAGACAGTTTTCCCCTATCTATTTTAAAGACTTGTGGGCGCGTGCTATGCAAATGGATTTTCAGGGATTTTTTATTAACATAAATAGACTGTGAAATTTAAGTAACTTAAGCAGCACAGACAGCGTGAGTCATAGTATTTTCATTTTTTCTTGAATGCCTTGAGCTTTATGACAGCCACATTTCAGCAATAACGGGGCCTTGTGAAAATTCCAGGGAAACTGAAAACACATATTGCACAGAGCCTTTGTTGTCACCTCACATACTCAGATGAGCTCTGAGATGCGCCCCGTCTCCTACAGTTTAGTGGAGATGAAGACATCTTACCCCATTCTGCATGCTCCTCAGAGCAGCAGGCTTGTCTGATGGGCTGGTAACTATTCTTCCCTGATACCCAGCAAGAGGTAACTTAGCTTAATGGATTTCTATTCCATAGTATTTCTCATTGCAGAGCTAAAATCTTAATGTTCAGAGGTCAAAATCCAAGAACAAATGACTCTTTTGTGATAATCAGATTATCACATGACCTTCTTTGTGCTGTTGGGTCCTATGCAACTTCTTACACAAATATTTGACTTAGGTGTTATGAGACAAGGCTTTCTAAATATGATATTACTACCCTTAAGGCTTCCCTAAAATCAGATGGATAGAAAGATCGTAGAATTTTGGTATGGATTGTTTTGTCTAATTTGAAGCACCAGCACCAGTTGTAAGTAATAAGTCTTCCTCAACCCTCTCTCTCTCTCTCTTTCTCCCCTCTCTCTCTCTCCCCTCGCTCTCCCCTCTCTCTCTCTCCTCTCTCTCTCTCTCTCTCTCTCTCTCTCTCTCTCTCTCTCTCTCTCTCTCTCTCTCTCTCTCTCTCTCTCTCTGCCACACACTTTTCCTCCCTCCCCACTCCTCTCATTCTCTCTTCTTCCCCAGTCCTCTATTCTGACCTGAACTCTCCACATGGATGGCCAATATTAAGCCAGAGGCACAGAACTCAGGCTCTTTATTGCCTGTCTTCCAATTAGCCCACTCCACCCCTCGAATGAATGAATGAATGGGCAACCCCCGAACCTTGAAAGTGATCTTCAAGTTCAAGTCCATCAACTCTAGTATCTTAGACCTGAACTTTCATCTCTTTCATTAACTTTTTGTCCCACCAACTTTCTCACTCCTGTGGTCTTTAACTGACCTGTCAATAGTGAGAAGTGGAAAGGGCATGAATTATATTATTAGATCCAAGTCTGAAGGCTATCCCCAAACTTCTGTGACTGTGTACAAGTTACTAACTCTATACCTCCATTTCTCCACCCTCCATGTCACCATATGTGATAAATACTTTCTCCAACTTTTCCTGACCCTTCTCTCCTTTTTTCTTCTGCCTTCTGTACAAAACCTCAGAGTTCCCTGACACTTCCTTTTTGTCTCTTAATTATTCCTAAGTCTTCCTCTTAAATTGGCCTGGACCATGTAGTTCATATGACTCACTAGCTCTCAAGATTATGTCCTTCAAATACCTGCCGTATGACTCGGATAACCCTGAGCCCAGGGTAAATCTAAGCATCCATTTACTCCAAGTTATTGAGTATTGATGGCTCCAACCACCTGGCAATCCTTCATGCTGATGGCAATCCTTCATCGTGATTTGTTGGTGATTTCAGAGAATGTAGTATCATGAAAGTCCCTTTGATCATAGGTGATCCCTGACACACTTTGGCTGAAGCAAATTAACATTCCTTCTTGAATCATTTGTTTTATGACAAAGTTGACATTCACTTGGATTAGAGAAGGATGTAGGAGGCACTGGAAAATGAGAATTTTATAATTTATCAAGTATTTCATAACAGAACTTAATTTTTTTTAGCAAAAATATATTGATAACTGATGACCTCCAAGTGATTCTTGATTAACTTCAACAGAATCTTAAAACTTGCTGAAGCATTTCTCATCTGTCTTTGCAGGCTACCTCCTTATTTCATTCTTCAATCCACAGCTCTTCTAAATCTCTTCTCCTTTTCATAAGCGACCAACTCCCTCCAACTTCATGCCTTTATTTTAGTCATTTTACTAGATGTATAATGATTCCTATATTGGTTTACAAAGGCTGCCAGATAAAAATACCAAAAACTGTTTTCAATATCAGAACTTTGTTTTGTCCCCATTGTTTTGGAGGTTACACATACAGGATGTGTAACCTTGAGTTTTATGAAGTCTCCTCCCTTGACTTGGACATGAATGCTTTCTTGCTAGCTCTTCACATGACCATACCTGTGTGTGCACACATCCTTGTGTCTCCTTGTACTCTTCAACCTGTTACATTAGCTCATTTTAATTGAGTCACTTCATGAAAGACCCCATCCCAGATATGGTCACATTCTATAGTACTGGGAGTTGGGGTTTCAACAAGCAACTTTGGGGGTGGGACACAATTGCGCTAATGGAATACCTTAATTTTGTTTTATTTATTTTTTTGGAGATAATTATCCATGAGTCTCTTATATTTCTGAAATATTTACCAACAGAGGCACTGACTCTCCTTTTATTCTGGACTGCCTTTTTCATTTTTTTAAAGGAACAGAACAAGCAGGAATGAAAGCAAACAGAGCAAGGTGGACAGAAAGAGGAGGAAGAAGCATATTATTTATTTTGTTTAGTTGTCCATCTTAACTGTTTCCCCCAGACCCAAGTCATGAACCAGCATCCCTGGAATGTGTGTGGACTGTGTCCAGTGGACTTAATCCTTAACCGTTAATCCACCAGGGACTGGTTTTTGATTTGTTGTTATTTTTAAAGAGTATGTTTATAGCAAACAGCATTGAGAAACAGAGACAATCTCTCCTGGGTTGTCAGGCTTTCTGCCTAATATAAAAAAAAATTCAAGTTCCCTAAGTCAGAGTTTCCCAGTCACTATTCAAATAAACAGCATTTGCCTGAAGCCTGCCTTCCCACCCTTGTTGGATGTAGGGAGACAAGGGAACTGAGCAACCATAATGCCACTACTACTTCCTGTGCCTTGAGAGTGGAAATTCTTTGTCCCTGACTCAATCTTTTGACGTTTACCAGGATCCACAAACAGGAATACATATGTGAGTAAGATCCGAGACCCGTTAGGGCCCATGATTGCCTTAGTTTTCATATTGCTAAAGACGAACAATAGTAAACATGTGTTTACTTGGTTTGATGTAGTGCCCATTTGAATAATTTCCCCAGTTTTCTTTAATTTGTTATTATTGAAATGTAAGTGTTGTTGATATCTTCTACATGCAAGTCCTGCATCAAATATGTGATTTGCAAGTGTTTTCTCCCAGTCTGTAAGCCTCTCTTTACATCCCTTTAATGGTGTCCTTCAAAAGTCTGACTCATCAGTCCTTTCTTTTCTGGATTGTGCTTTTAGCATCATAGTCAAGAAATGTAATCCAACATCACAAGGATTTTATTTTTTCCTTAAAGCTAAATAACTCTGGTCTTTTTTTTTTTAAGTCTGTGTTTCATTTGGAGTATTTTTTGTATCTGGTGTGAGGTGTGGATCAAAGTTGTTCTCCTCTTCCCTCTCCTTGTCTTCTTTCTATTCCTCCTTATTCATTTCCTAGCATATGGATATTCAGTTTTTCCAAAACTATTTGACTAGTTTTTTCTCCACTAAATTGCCTTTGCACTCTTGTTGAAAACTAGCTGGCCACATATGTGCATGGTTACTTCTTGATGACGTATTGTGTTCCATTTCTCTATTTGTGAATCTGGATACTAATATCACGTCATCTTATTTACTCTAGATTTAAAAGTCAGGTAGTATAGCTCAGTTCTGTTCTTCCTTTTCAGAGTTGTTTGGGTCATTCTAGTGATTTAGAATTGACTTGCCGATTTTATATTGATTTTGTAGATCCATTTGGGGAGAAATAATATCCTAACAATATTGTATCTTCTGATCCATGAACATGACATAGCTCTCCCCTTACGTAATCTTTAACTTATTTCAGCAATGCTTTGTAGTTTTCAGTGTGTTATTGTAAAAGGTATTTATTATTAAGTTTCAATTACCTATTGTTTAATGATAATATATAAAAACACAGTTGTTTTTGTATATTTAGATAATATCCTATTATTTTGATGAGCTCATTTATCAGTTGGGTAGCTTTTTTGAGGGTTATATGAAACTGTTAACATAGACAATCATGTGCTTTATGAGTAAAGAGAGGTTTGTTTTTTCCTTTATAAATTGGATGCCTTATATTCTTTTTTCTGGCCAGCATTTTAAGTGTAATATTAAATGTTAAATAGAAGTGATGGGATTGGGCATTCATGTCTTGTTCTGATCTTAGGAGACAATCACTTGATTTTTCATAGTAAGCGTAATGTAAATTGTATGTTTTTTGTTAATGCCCTTTATCTAATTGAGGGATGTTCTCTCTGTTTCTAGTAGCTGAGTTGTTTTATTTTGTTTTTAAATTGAGAATGAATTTTGAATTTTGTTAAATACTTTTTCTCCATTTACTAAGTAGGTCTTTCTTTTTCAGTCTATAATTATAATGAACTACATTCATTGATATTCACATATTAAAATAATCTTGTGTTTCTAAGATTAAATCTCACTTGGTTATGTTATATTGTTATAGCTCTCTCTCAGCTGACAAAATCCAAATGGTGCTCTTTTAGAAGTAGTGAAGATAGCTTTATTACTCACGGGCCAGATATAGAATCTGAGCCCTGAAATACTTTTGGGATACATTTTTATTGGTGAAGGAGAGGGGAAGGTGCGAATTAGAACAGGAATTACAAACAAAATTCAGTTATTCATTTGTGAATTCCTCACATGGATAACACACAGGATTCACATAATTGTAAAATGCACATAGGGTTTCATCTCAGAAAGGGGTCCCTTTTATCTAGTCGGTAGCTTCCAGCCAGTCTAAACTTTCAGGCGCCCGGTGGCTGGGTGGCCACTGTTGGTCCTCAGCGGCTAGAAACTGGGGTGCGGCTTCCTCTCTTCTACAATATTGCCCTTTTTACAGATAGTAGGATTAGATATGATAAAACTTTTTAGAGATTTTCACTTATGTAATAGGGGATATTGATCTGTAGTTTTCTTTTTTTGTCATAAGTTTGTTATATCAGGCTAATGTTGACTTCCTAGAATGAATAGGGAAATATTTCCTTCACTTCAACATTCTCTCAGAGTTGTGTTAAATTGGAATCACTTCTCTCTTAAATTCATAGTAGAATTCATAGTAAATTTCTCTGTATCTAGACTCTCTTTATTATAAGATTTAAACTATAAATTTAGTTCTTTTGATTAAAAAAAGAATTTTGACGCTTCATTATTTCGCTGAATATGTTAGAATCTTGTGTCTTTCAGAAATGTATTCCTTTAATTTAAGCTATTTTATATGTAAGTAAAAAGTTGTTCATTATATTTATTTATTATTTTTAATATCTGTATTCTCTTATTGAAGTAACTTCTCACATTCCTGGTACTGGTTATTTGTATCTTCTTGCTTTTTCCTAATAATTTAAGTTAATAGTCTATTAACTCTATTAATCTTAAAGAACCAATTTTGGACTATTTTTACAATTTTTTTTCTCTTTTCTAATTTATTATCTGATTTTTATTATTTTATTTCAATCAATCTGTGTTTAATTTGCTCTTACTTTTCTAGTTTATTGAAAAGTGAAAGAAGAGAGCATTTTAAAATAGTCTTTTCTGGAAGAGCTATGTAGCAATATGTCAATATCGCTTTAGTTTCAGCCTTCAATTTTCTGTTATTTTCATTTTCTTTATTATTGTCATTTTAGTGGTTGCTTTAGGTTTTATAGTGTACACCTACAATTTATCCTGTTTTATCTTTTAATGGTGTTATACAACTTACAGAAGTATACATCAGTGGTATACTTCTATTTCTCCCTTTCCAGTCTTTATCATATTATGGTCATATATTTTATACCTATATGTTAAGACTTTATCTTAATAGTAATTTTTCAAAGGTGTGAAATAATTAGAAAAAAATGTATACTTGCTAACGTATTTCCTATTATTTTATTTATATCCAAATTTTCCATCTTTCATCATTTTCCTTATTCTTGATTTTCCTTTGATATCTTTTTTAATGCAAATCTGCTGGTGGATAATTCTTTTTTTTGAACGTCTGAAAACTACATTTCACTTTTGATTCTGAAAGATACTTTTGGTGAGTACAATATTCTAGATTGACAAATTTCCCCCCTTTCCTTCAGTATTTTAAAGATACTCTTCCACCACTTTCTAAATGGCATTGCTTTCCAGGAGAAATCTTCTGTCATCCTTATTTCACTCTTCCTGTGCATGACGTACACATCAACCTTTTTTAGGATTTCCTTTTTATAAGTAGTTTTAAGCAAATTTGAAAAAAAAGTGACCATGGCTGTTTCAATCATATGTTTCTGTTTCTTACTCCTTTCTTCTTTAGTGGTTCCAACTAAATGTATATCACAAAGTTTGAAGTTATACCACAGTTGATCGATGCCATATTTTCTTCTTTTTCAGGTTTTTTTCTCCTTCTTCAGATTTGCTCATTTTGTCTTCTACAATGCCTAATCAGTCGTTTATTCTATCCAGTACATTTGTCTTTCTCACCTTGTAAGGTTCATCTCTGTAATTTTAATATATATTGCATAATTTTCATGTTTTTACTTAACATATTAATTATTTCCTCTATTTCTCGCATATATGTAATACAGTTATAGAAACTATTTTTATAGGCTTGTCTGCTAAATTCTATCAGTTTTGTTTTTTTAATTTTTTAAAGGGAAGGTATAGACAGAAATGAAGGTGAGTAGACAGGCAGGCAGAAGGAAGAGGAAACATTTTATTTTTATTTAGTTGTTCACATTGGCTGTTCCCCCTGGTCCTGGATCTTAAATCCTGCACTGTGGGATGTATGTGGGACTGCTCCCAGATGTGATGGCTCACATCTTTGTGGTTCTCTCTCTGTGCAGCTCTCTCCTCTCTGGTACTTTGCTTTAACAACTTTGACTGTCTTGGCCTTCCTGGACACTCAGCAATATCTCCTTAATTCATGGGGACTTCCAGGCTCCACTTTGGCTCCCCTCCCTGTACTATAGCCCCAAACTCTCTCCAAGCAGTAAGGTGTCAATCATAGGGTTCACCTGATTTGTTTCCTATCTCTTAGTGATGACTCTCCTCCATTGCCTGATAGTCAATGTATTGAAATCCCTTACAAATATTTTGTTTAGTTTTTTAGTTGTTTCCAACAGGAGAATAAATCCTGTTCCTATTATTCCATCTTAGCACTCAGATATTACAATATCCTTCTAACCAACCATACTCTTCTAGTTTAACAAAGAAGCAAGTAACATCAACAATAAAATGCATACTAGATATTACGTGTGTCAGGGAAGGCTATATTTTCCAATAAAGAGATGATGAACCAATAGGCTCATCCTTTGAAATAATCAGAATTTATTCTCTTCCAATGTATCTTTGGATAGAAGAATTCCCATAAACGGAATAGGAAATAACCTTTTTTTAACAGGGACAGGCAGTAATGAAGTTGAGTAGGTGGGCAGGTAGGGAGAGAGAAGAGGAAGAAACACTTATTTATTTTATTCTGTTGTTCATCATTGGTTGTTTCCCTGGCCCCAAAGTCTTGAACAGGGACCTTGGGATGTATGTAGACAGTACAGCTTTAAACTGCTCTGCCACCAGGGGGCGCCAAATATTTTGTTTTTAATTCATAGAAGATTTTTATTTTTAAAAACCTTACAATACCTCCCATAAAATATTAAGTTTATAAAAATTTAATTCTGTCTATGTCTCATGCTGTACAACATCTACTATGAGTTGGATCTTTAACTACCTCAGTTTTATCTCTCTCGGTGGATTATGTCTTTAGCTTCTTTGTGTTACCTTTCTTCAATATTCAGCAGAGGGTCTACCATAAATGATCAACTAATATTTGAGTAAATAAGTGTACCCACTATAGGAAGAGGGAAATGATCAATATAGCAACGTGAAAAAATTGGTATTTTAAATAAAAGAAAATCCACTCTGAATTAAAAGATAAAATGGTGATGAGAAAAATGAAATGTGTAAAGGAGGAATTAATAATTAACTTGGGTGAATAGTAGAAAGACCAAGGAGGACATAGTTGAGGCAGAGGAGGAGAGTTAGGATGAGGTGATGAAGATGAGAGGGGAAAGCACGCCCAAAGCTTTACCCAGCAAATCCCAAAATAACAAGAAAATAAGCAAAACCCACACATACACAGTAGAAAAATGCAAAAAGAAAGCGGGGAGGGTGATTTGAGTCAAAAAGGCAGAGGAAAGAAAGATACATATGGCATGAATCATAGGATAAAGACAAAAATGGACACAAATTTTATTTGCAACCATCTCTTTTCTATTGACACTTAATGTTGTTATGTATCTCTTACTGGAATTACCAGAATGACTGCTAGTTTATTTAGTCTCTTATAAAACAAGACTAAGCAGTGTTTGTGGCCTTATTCCTAAAGATTTAGTCAGTGTGAGTATTTCTATAGTCTGTGGGATAAAGACCAGGAAATGATTCAGATCTCAGAATTCTATTTCTGGGTGATTCTCCGAAATCAAATGTCTCTCTTTTTTCTTTGAAAGATGTAGTGTATTTGGACAATATTTAACTGTGCCCTTCTACCCCCAAACTAGGATAAGAGCTGTGTTAAAATTTGTGTGTTGGTGACCTAGAGTAAAACCACGACTCAGTGGCTGCTTCACGAAACACGCAGCGTTAAGGCAATGAAAACCACAATTCTGAACACATCTCAATGAGAAGCAAATGAAAAATTTCTTGAAGAGCTAACAGTGCGTGATCCTGAAAATAAAATGCCTCAGGAAACAGTCTAGTTATTACTAATTTTAGATTTGGAAGAGGGCAGGCACTCTGGATAAGCAAAATGACTATTTTCACAGAAAAGAAAATTCGAAAATATATGGGAATGTTGGAGGAATTGCCCTATGGCAGGAAAGACTGGTTTTCAATGTGATTTTGAAACAATCGCGTTTTCTCCATGTGGGCAGATGAGTTCATAGCAACAGATAAAATATTATCCTTTGCAAATTGTGATCTCAACTGTTTGTCCTAGTAATGCCCTCTTTCAAATGACCAGGCATATTCCTGGGAAGGTGAGGCATTGCAGAAGGTTCTTAGTCCTGACTTTGAAAGGCAAGTCAAATTTCCAGTCTCCCTAGAATTCCTTGGAAATTAAACCCACTATATTCAACCACAGATACAGCATTCTTTTTAAAGGACAGCCCAGGTCTTGGCAAAGCACCAGAGGCCATTGGTGACCTTGCTAAAGTCTACTCACCAGCTCTCCTGTGTATGATGCGCTCCAACAGCACTGCCCCAGTGCATTTCGGTCTCAACTGATTCCTACCCTTTTTATTAGATACTCCCACTAGACAGGACTCAGTTAAGACATTTGAAGTCCATTCAATAAAATGACCATGCACCTTCCTCTATGTGTAATGGAAGTCTTAAAATAAACACAAGGGAATATTTCACAGTTTGAGCATTTCCCAGATAACCTCAGTTCTTTTTCTTTTAATATTATCACATTCCTTTGTGAAGATGGTAGCTTATCTTTGTGTCTTACTGGAGTGTTAGCACATAGTAGGAGCTCAACAAAGGATTCAAGTAAAAGAATGAATCCTTGCACATTTTACTTGTACTTTAATAACTTTTGATTAAAGATAAAATCTATATTTCCCATTTCTCATGTTTTTTCTCCTTTTATGGAATACTATTTAATGAAGAAAAAAGTTAAATACTGTAAACCTTAAAATAAAAGGACAAAACAACCAAAATTAAAGAGTTGGGTAAAAAGCATCTTTAATTTCTAGATTAAAATCTACTTTACTTCTATAATCTTTAGGATAATTCTGTGTGAAAATCTTAGAGGGGTTGTGTTTTATTTCAGAAAGTTCCCATCCATCATCTTACCATGCCCGAATATTGTCATTATTATGACCATTATTACAACATTGTGAAGTGGAATGTTCCAGAATAAGAAATTATGTTAGTGTGAAAACAAACACTGACAGCAGATTGAAAAGAGAACTGAGCACTTTCAGGGTAGTTAGGGACAGAAAAACTTACAATGGAGAGGAGAAGGAAGAAATCTCTTAAGTACATAGTATGGGGTGAGGTACCAGATTGTTAAATATTAGTCTAGAGTACTGATTCTGCTCCCACCTTCAAACTCTATGTTTGAGGCTGTATTGCTTCCCCCTGGTGATAGACTGTGAAAAAATAAAGATTAATATCTGTTGTGGACTTATATGAAAGGCAGTATTCAAGGCATTTTACATGAAATTTTCATAAAAATTCCCATGGGATATGAACAGTTATAATTCTCATTTTATATATGAGAAAGCAAGTTTAATGAATATGAATCTAGGCTGACTCAATTTAGAGCCCTCACTTATATAGTTTCTATGGCTTTATCCCTGTATCTTTTAAGATGAAGCTAGAAAGCGTCGTAGAACTTGCATAACCCAAGTCCTACATTGCATAGGCAAGGATGGAGTTTTGCAAAGGTTAAATGATTTACCTATTGGCACTCAGTGAAGGGTGAAGTTGAATCTGAACCCAAACAGTCTGTGTGATGGCCCCTACTCACTCTCCAGGGACCACTTGACCATTAGTGCTATGTGAAGGGAATAGGAAGATGGATCAGGGATAAGGATCTCAGGCTGTAAGAAGTCTAATCAAAGCCCAAGGCCAAAGTGAAGCTCGTTTCCCCTCAGCACCCCTCCTCCTCCAAACTTTATTTCTAATACTCAACTCTGTCTCTTCTACGTGATCCATTCCACGTCCATCTCCAGCTCAACACTGGGGTCCTTTTACTGGAAGATCTTTATGAAGCCATCCTTCAAGAGGAAGCCGTGGAAAGATACTACATAAAGACATACAGCTAAATGTAGGAGAGTTGCTGAATCTGGAACTTGAACTCAGCTGTGCCTGACACCACATCCATGATCCTCCAAGCAAATAATCCAAGAGGAAGATAAGTCAATGAAATCATTGCAGGCATTAAAAATCCTATTGTTGAAAAACACTAAAGTCACATTAAATATACAAGTTAACTGGTGTCAACGCTGTCATTGTTCCTTGATGGGCAGTCCAAAAGCAGTACATAGTAGATTGGTACACCAAAGACTAAGGACGTGTTTATCACTATGACTGGGTTACCTGAAGGGGCGAGCATTGTATCACTCAGACAGCAGTGTGGTGACTCCCTGAGCAGGAGCTATACATGAAGATTGGCTCTGCCTGCAGAAAGAGAGGGTCAGATGTACCACTGACCACAGCAGCTCACAGCATGAGAAGCGGAGAAGAGCAAAGCTGAGCACAAACCACTAGTTCACATTTTTCCATTTCAACAGGAAGTGAAAAGGTTATACTTCTTGGCCAAAGTGTTTGAGGTTGCATGAATGCACTTACATCTTGCAGTCAAAAAAAAGCAGGAGTTTAATCTCTTTCAGGACTGCAAGATCTCTTGGAATGTAAAAATCTCTTCAATAGGAAAGTATAATTATAATCATCACAACACGTATAACTTTAATCAGCTGTAGTAATAGTGATACTTAGACAGACAGTAGAGGATAGAGTAGATTAGCTAAAACTGAAGTTTGTATATTGCACGTATGTTAAGTAGGAGAAATCCATGAGTGTGAGTGGAAGAACCAGCAGAAAACACATCAAAGTGAGGAGCTGTAGATGAACCATTTAGTTACAGCAGTGAGTGTTTCTAGAATCTTTCTGTCGTTCAGGAACTGGATTACATTCTATTCTCAAGGAGTTCATGATCTGACAGAAGATGAGACATCTGTACAACTAACCTCAGGATGCAGTCATGGTGTAATTTTTCTGAATCTAATATGGAACTTACTATTACCAATTATTAAGGGAGTACCAAAAAAAGGGAGGAATAGTCTCAAATTGGGCAGAAATTAACATTTGAGCTAGGTCTAGAAAGTGGCATAGAATCTTAATGGAAATATAGTGCAGGAGCATTTCAGGAATAAGAAGCAAACTTAGAATTTTTAAATGATTATTTTGTCTTCCTCTATGGCTTAGGTGTTGAAATTGCAGGCTCTGAAAGCCATGAGCCAGGTTTGAGACATATGAATGAGCATGTGTGTGTATGATGTGTGTGTATATGTGTGTTGCACATGCATGTGTGTTTAATAAATAAATAAATATCTTGTCTGTAATCAGAAAAGTTTTCCCTGTCTCCCATGTAAAAGCCTTTTATTTCTTATTCTTGAATTTTGTGCCAAATAGATCCTCTGATGCAATATTTGATGGTAGGGGTCAGGGCAGGTATCTTTCCCCTTTTTCTTACCTTGAAGTGAAAACACTCACTTTCAGTTATCAAGTATGATGTCAGCTGTAACTTTTTCTTAAATGACATTTATCAGGTTGAAGAAGTTCCCTTCCAGTTGGCTGAGAATCTTTCTATTTTTGAATCTTTTTATTTTTAAATCAGGAATTGAGTATTACTTTGTCAGATGTTTTTTTCTGTGTCATAGAGAATATCATATAGATTTCTTTTTTCATTCTGTTAACATGTTGAATTACAGTGATTGAATTTTGAATTGATTCTTTGCATTTTTAGAATAAATCCCATTTTATGGTGTAAACATATATGTATGTATATATATTGGTGGACTCCATTTGTTTAAATTATGTTAAGAATTTTGGCATCTATTTTGATGACGATTAAAATTGGGGGCAATTGTTTTATGTTTTTATTTTTGTCTTGTTTTGTAATATCTTTAGCCTGGTGTTGGTATCAAGATCATGCTAACTTCATAGGAAAATAGTTTGGGAGTTATGACTTCGTTTTTATTTTCTGTAAGAATGTGTGTAGGATGGGTGTTATTTTTTCTTTAAATATTTAGTAGAAGCCATCAATAACTTATCTGAACCTAGAGTTCAGTTTTCTTTATAGTAGAAATTCTTACTACAAATTTAATTGCTTTGATAAAAAAGGCAATTCAGGTTTATTATTTTTCCTTAAATGAGTTTTGGCAGTTGTGTCATTCAAGGAATTGTCCATCTAAGTTTTCAGATGTATTGGCATGAAGCTTTTTATCCTAAGTGTTTATGTGCTTAGGAACAGAGTTTCAAAATCCAAAACTGACAGAACTGCAAAAAAGAATAAAAACCCACAATAGTAGTCAATACTCTTCTCTCAAAAATGCAATCATGTCACTAGTTAATGGCAATATTCAAGTCATCTACCTCCACTTGTTCTATTATTTTCCAGTTATCTCTTTGTTATTGATTACTATTTTAATTTCATTGTGACAGTGAATACACTTTGCATGATTTGAATATTTTTAAATTTGAATCTTCTTTTGTGACTCAGACTATCTATTTTGAGAAATGTTTCATGTGTACTTTAAGGAATTGATATTCTGCAGTTTGGGGTAGAATGTTCTGTAAATGCGAATTAGTTCTGCTTGGTCAATAGGATTGTTATTTTCTCTTGTGAATTGAACCTTTTATCATGATAAAATGAACCTGGCAAAGGTACTGCTATCTATTTTTGATATGGATATTTCAGGATTTGTTTATTAGTATTTACATAGTCTCTCTTTTTCTATTCTAATTTATTTGTTTCTTCATATTTTAGGTGGATATTTTTGTTGGCAGGATACAGTCAAGTAATGCTTTTTGTCCCAGTCTGACTAGCTCTGCCTTTTCTCTGGATAGTTAATGCAATTTACATGTAATGTGATTATTGGTGAGGTTAGGATTACATCTACCATCAGGCTTCTTATCTGCTATTTGTGCTACTGGTTGTTTCCTTTGTTGTCTGTTTCTGCCTTCTTCTGAAATTCAGCATTTGTTTTATGAGTGTATTTTATCTCTTATTGGACTATTATCTATACATTCTGGTCATGTTATAGTAGTTGCTTTAGAGTTTATAGTGTTTAGCTTTAGCATGTCATAGTCTGCTTTTAAGTATGTTTTCACTTCATACATAATACATGAAAACCTTTACGTGATGGCCATCTATTTCCTAGTCCTAGTCTGTGTTTGTGTTGTAATATAATTTACTCTACATATATTATAAATCTCACAAGATATACTTAGTTTTATTTTAAACAATTATCTGTTAAAGAGATTTCAGAATAAGAGTAAATTACATTTATATTTATTTTCTATTTCTGATGTTCTCTGTTCCTTTGTGTGTATTTAGATTTTCAACTGAAATGTTCTCCTTCTGCCTACAGGACTTCTTTTTAATATCTTTTGTATTACAATTTTGTTGGAATATTTTCATGTTAGTATGAATGAAGAACATTTAGTTTACTTTTTTTTGAAGGATCTATTCACTGGTTATAGAAATCTAAGTTGATTTTTTTCCCTTTTAGAAATTTAAAATTGTTATTCCACTTTTTCTATTTGTATTGCTGCTGGTAAGGAGTCTGTTGTTCTTTCCATTTTTATTTCTCTCTACTTAAAATGTCTTTACGGTCATAATGTTTTTTCACCAGTGCTTTATCTGTTGTTAATCCCATCCAGTATATTTTTCATCTTAGACATTATATTTTTCATTTTTTGATTTTTAATTGAGGTATCTTTTGCACCTTTCATGTCTTAACATACTCAAACTTTACTTTCTTAAACATATGGAATATCATTTATTAATTATTTTAATGCCCTAGTTTTATAATTTTACCATTCATATCATTTTTTGATTTGTTTTACTCTTTGATTCTTTCCCCTTCATTATTGTACTTTTCTACTTTTCTGAACACCTAATTATTTTTGATGTTATACCAGACATTGTGAATTTTATGTTTCTATAAATAGCTTCAAACTATCTCTGGAACTTTATTAAATCTATTGTATCAGGTTGATTTTTTTGAGGCTTTCTATTAAGCTTTGCTATGTAGAACCTGGGCAATATTTCATTCAGGATTAATTTTATTCCACTTCTGAAGCAATACCCTCTGATAAGTAGTATCTTTTCCCCATTTCCCCATGAATTACAAACTTCTCACTCTGGCTGGTGGCAACATGAATTATTCTCAGCTCTGTGGGAGCTCCAGGAATTATTTATTTTCATCCTTTTGATTGATTCTTTCCCTGTCCCAGAGTGGTTTCTTCACACATATATGCTGCTTTGTCTCAGGACCCCTTGAATATTTTTATAGCTTTCTCTAGGCAGTTGTCTCCTCTCTGGTGCTTTGCTCTGTAAACTCCAGCCACACTGACTTCCCCAGGCTCCACCTCCCTCTCTTCCACTCAGTGAGTTTGCTGGGATCCACTTGGCTTTCTCCTCCTTATGACTCAGTCCAAAACCTCTCTCAAGGAAGTAAGCAGGAAAATTATATGGCTCACCTTTTTTTCTTACCTTCTCTCTGCGATCACTGTTCTGCATCACCTGATGTCTAATGTCTGAAAACTGATGTTTTGTGTTTTTTGCCTAGATTTTTTATTTTTTTGGTGAAAGCATAAGTCCATCTCTCACTGCTCTGTCTTGCCTAGATGTGAAAATCCTAAATGTCACTTCCAAAACATGTTACATAGTTTGGTAATTATCTGTGACATATTTTGAGGCACATATCAGTTCTACAACTATAAGTTACTTAATATTCCTAGTCTAAAGAGACTTGTTTCCTTTTAAATGATGTGGCTGGCTCAGGTCAATGGTCAACATTTTACCTTCTTCAGTAGATCTGAGTAAAATTATAGAGTCTCTCTGAGGGTTTTTCTCAGAGTAGAGAAGGGATGTGTTTCATTATCTGTAGGGGATGGGATACAGGGGCTGTGTTCTTCGGACACAGTGGGTCCATTCTCTCAGGGACATGCTTTAGAATAAATAACGCCATTCTAGGAATATCTGTTGAGAAACTTGAATATAAATGAAATCATGTTTAACTGTGTAAGAGGAGCAAATATTAGTGAGGCTGGTTTCATATCCCTAGGTAGTATAGAGCAAATATATAGTGATAACATGTAAATTTCTAATATGAAGAACAGTTTGAAAAGTATTATAGCAGTGACGATCATAAGTAACTGGTATCAAAATATTAGAACTCATTAAATCAATGAAGTTTCTTTCTGAGATCCCAGATTTTCAAAAGTATCGAAATGCAAGGGGTACATGACATGGCATTTTTCATTGCCAGCTAAAATCTGGAAGAGTTCTTTATGTCTCTGGGAACTTCAGACTTCATTCTCACATAATACCTTGTTTAGCAAAACAAAGGAGCATCTCTGGGTGGTATCTGTTTGACATAGAAAGCCCCTGGGTTGTAAATAACAGTTCTTGTTAAAATTCAGGTAAAACTCAAATGGAAGTACTAGCACTAAGAAGTAAGGTGATCCCCATGACAATTCACCTAGCCAGGCAGGGTGTTTTTAGACAGGCACAAGTGAAGGTCTGAAACTCTTGCTGCTGGGTCACCAAAGGTCTTAAAAAGGACTTCCCTGGTGCTGCCCTTCAAATTGTACAGGGAGAGATCATCACAGGAATCTTTTTATAGCCATAGGGAAGATAACTTCATGGCCCAACTTCTAACACAAATATGAATACTGCAAATCATATACAGACAAAGATTCCTAAGCCCTATTGTGATTTATTAAAACAAATATAATCTTGTCAAGGCATAACCTATTTTATTGCCTGGTTCCTTTAAAGGAGATAAAGTGGTGCCTTGTTAACCTGTACAAATATGGTGGAAGGACAGTCATCACAGCCTTCCTGGAAGCCTAAAAAAATAACCTAACTATTCCAGTATTTTCCAGATTATACAGACTGGTCTTCTAGATGTGTATCTGCGCATGTTTCCCTTTTTTCTATGTTTTCACCACAAAATTAGGAAAATAGAGATGATGTGACCATTTGTAGCCAACATTACTCCTAATTTTGTTTCGCAGTGGGTGAGGGGGTCTATATTTTAAGAGGCTATGTGCAGGGATGAAATGCATGCCAAGGTCAGTGGATCCATATAGATAAAGATCTCAGAAATTAAGCAAGTAGCCTGTATTTTCAGGATTACTGCTCTCTTTTCACTTTCAGAAGAGATGTAGCATGTTTTGGCCTGTGAGGAGGACAAGGCAGCACTAAGTCCCACGTGCAGTCCAGTCTTTGGGCAAGGCTGGAAGTGACTGTTTCCCTTACTATTTCCATAGTATTTGAAGCGACAGCTCAGTGACCTGAAGCAGAGGTGAGGAAGCAGCTAGAAAGGAAGTGAAGAAAAATCTAACTGACAGGAGCAGAAGAGTGGATTCTGGTTCCCCCTCTTTTTAACACAGCCAGAGGCTAAACCAATATTCTGCTTTACGTTAAAAAAAAAAATGCTCCCCAGGGAAAATGTTTTACCTCCAACTGGGAAACTGATTGATGTTCTTAAAGCCCTGGAGGCATCTCTTTGGGGCCTTAATGTTGCTGTTACAGAGGGACTGGGTAAATCCAGAGAGAGAAATTTTCAAAGATAACATTTTTCTTCATTTCTTTTCATCCTGCAGGGAAGTCAGAACATGTAAGGAAGGAAACGTAGGCAAATAGGCTGCCCACACACCCCACTTACAAAAAGGATGCTTGTATGGCGGGAGAGGGATCTGGATTCTTCCAAAGGATTGGTAGATGATCTAAAACGTGTTGCTACCCATCCATTTCACGTTCCAAGTCACAGCATTATCAGAAATGGTTCCACCAGGGAAGGCTCCTCTCCCTGTCTCCTCCTCCCCTAATATCTCTGTAGGAATATTATGTGTGCTTCCTATAAGTGGACGTAAGGCATAGGTTTTTATTAATATTTATATAAGACATAGTTTTATAAATATCGACTTTTAATATAAGCCCTTTTCTGTGAAGATGGGCTCCTATGCTAAGAGTTCACCTGGATAGTTTTCTGGTAATTTCCCTTGATACGAAAGTGATGAAGCAGCGGAGGCTCACAATTCCACTCCATCTTCCCATGACCCTCACCCCATTTGTTCCTTGTCCCCAACATGCTCCATAAATACTCGGATACTGCTTGCTTCAACTCATTTCCCTTCTCTGTCCGAGTGGACAAGGGACAAAACCCACACACAATCCAAGAAAAAGGTGACCCACACTCCAAAGGGACACTGTTACAATGAACAAAATCTGGAAGCATCCACGATGTCCCTTAGTAGGTGAATGGATAAACTGTGAGATGCCCAGACAATGTGATACTATTCAGTGTCAAAAAAGAGATGACTTATCAAGCCATAAAAGATAAGTAGGAACCTTCAAGGCCTATTACGAAATGAAAAAAGTCAGTCTGAAAAGACTTCAAAACTGCACGATTTGAACAATATGACATTCTGGAAAAGAGAAAATTATGGATATAGTAAATGATCTGGACATGCCAGGCTTTGAAGAAGGTGGGGCAGGGAGGGGTGTACTGCCAGAGCACAGAAGATTTTTAGTGCTCTGAAAATTCTCGGTAGGATGCTATCATAATGGACAGGAGCATTTTATCTGAAGGAGACAATCATAAGAGAGGATTTCATGGGATAATATGACTAGGATGGGGTACCATCAAAGAGAAACTTGTAGGCAGGAGTGAGGAAGGCTTCTGTGAGATAGTAATGCTACAGAAAAGAGCAGACAAGAGAAGTTAAGAAAAGACCATATCTATGAAACTGTTAAAATTTTTCAAAAAACACAAATAAGGATTATAATTGATTTGGTGACTACCGTACTTCTTGAAAAGCAACAAGTTTTGGTCTGGTCATGAGAATTTGGCTTTATTAGCACAAATATGAAATGTGGACACTCCATACAAACTCTCTTAGATTGCAGAAATTCTTCATGGTGAGTTTGGTGCCTTTGTTTAAACTGCTTAGAACTAGCCCAGGATCACCCAGAGTGACCCAATAGTTTAGAGCATGTGTGCGTAAGAGAAACAAGCATACACAATTATATAAATGGATGGGAACTGATTGAAATGGAATGGAAAGCACTGTCAAAGATTTGTGTAGTTGCGTGGTATTCATTCAAATGTTCTAAAAATTATATAAAATTCCCCATATTTAAATGTCCAGGTGTAATGCTTTTTAATCACTTTTAATTTGTAAAAAATAGATAAACATTTTTAAAAATCCACAATGATAGCAAAATAGATGTGAGTCCTCAAATGTTAGTATTTTTTTTAATAAAAAGCCCCATCTTGCACATTTCCCCCCCACTAGTCTATTGAACTTAACAATTCTGACATTATGGAATTATGCAAAATTAAAGGAAAGACCAATGGGTTTTTTGGTTAAAAAAAAAAAAAGAAAGAAGAAAATATAAAAGAATGAAAGGAATAGACCAAAAGATGCTCTGGCAAAAAATGAGAAAAGTTAAAGATTTTTTTCAATGCTTAATCTACAGCAAAAAGCCTCTCCCTCATTTTTTTATGTTCCATATAGTAAGACCCTGCTAGAGAAATGCTGCTGGCTTATAAAAAAATCCATGTAAAGAGAAACATTCAACATATGTTAATGTGTTTCGCTCTGTCAAACACTGAAGTTTAAGAGGTAGCAGCCAAAAATTAACAGTTTTTCCCATCCAAGTTCAAAAACATTGAGAGATGGAACTAGAGTTAGGTGTACGGATTAATAACAACAACAAATATATAGAGATCTATAACTATCTCTATCTATATATAACATTGTTATTGCTCATTAAGATATTGGAAGGATATGATTTAATGTGAGGTTAAGATGGAATACGTTCTCTTAACCTACTTCAAGTCCAGTCCAGGCACCTGAAAGAATAACTAATCTCTTGTTGCATTTGCCCCTAAATTTTTGTCTACTGGGAGTGGAAGAGGAGAGGCTAACCTCATACCTGTTTTGATATATTATCTTCTTCCAGCTGAGATACATAACCCATGTCACGTAGGTGACATTACCTGGTACCTCACTCTGCGCCTTTGGGGAAAGAGTCAAGTAAGAGTAGGGAAAGGGGTTGGAAGTATTTCTAGCAGGAACTCACTACTGAGCATCCAAAAGGCTGGGGAGTGGGGCATAGGGGAAGGGGAATGCATTTTGCAGTTAAGCATTTAAAAAACTTTTAACTTTTCTTTTTTTTTTAAACCAGAGCAACTTTTAGCCTATTCCTTTCATTGTTGATAAAGCAATAATATCCAAAGTGTTAAATTCAATAAGCTCTGGGGAGAGATTATGCAATGTGAGGAGAAAGGAGGCTTTTTATGAATTAAAATATCAAAGTTTAATATTAGCATCTATTTTCTCTTGATTGTTATTCTAAATATTTTATCTTTTTTAATTAAGATAATGAAAAACATCATATCAAGACATTTAGATTTGGGACATTTGACAGAATTTCTTAGCACACTCATATTAATACCATATATCTGTATAAGTATTTGACAATGCTTCCTATTCAATTTCAACCCAATAAAATAAGACTAATTAGGTTAACATCTAAATATCTCCATAAATACATAAAAATTCTCTCCTGGAGATAGTTTCAGTTCTTTGACTTAGAATTTTATTAGTGGAAGTTTTGTCAAAAATAGCAAAAGAATTTAAAATACATAAATTATTATGAAACAATACTTTACTGACCATTTAACCAAAGCAACATTTGAAATTTGAAAGGAAACCAAGATAAATAATTGCATAAAAATAAATAAGTGCTTCTTCCTCCTCTTGTTTCCTGCCTACTCACCTTCATGACTGGCTGACACCTTTACTTTAAAAAATAACAAAAAAAATCTTGTCATTTTAGCAGACAAAAGTAATTAAAGTTTGCCTTTTTATGAGTATAAAACTCACATTAAAGCTTAATTTTAAATTTCCACACATAAAGTTTCATTCTTTAGATTCCTTTCTCAGAGAACTTCTATAATATTTCTAAATTAAAAACAAAAATATTAAGCACAAGTTTTAAACAAAGGGGATATGGAACCTCAAGACAAGTTTGGAAAACCAAGCGCTATTCCAAAATTTCTTAAAATCGGACCCAAAATTCACTTTCACCAGAATCACTAGAAGAGTTTGTTAGAAATTAAGTTCTTGGCACACCCTGGTGGCATAGTGTTTAAGTCAGCGTCCTCCCACCTGCACAATCCATGTATATTCCAAGCACTTGGGTTCACAACCAGAGTAGGGGAGAGGGGGAGACAACTGAGATCAACAACTAAATAAAATAAATAAAATGCTTACTTCTCCTCTCTCTTCCTGCCTGCTTGCCTGCTGCCTACATTCCTGCCTGAACCTTTCCTTTTTTCGTTTTTTCTTTTTAAAAAAAGAAAGTTCTTGGGTGTCATCCCCCACTTATTAAATCAGAATCTCTTTTGACAAGGATGGAAAATCTGCATATAACAACTCCTTTAAACAATTCAAATGTACAGTGAAGATAGAAAATACTCAACCTCTGGCCATCGAATAGTTTGAACCAGGGACTGCATTGTATTTGACCTGTAGTTACAGAATACAATTAGTCTGCATTCTCCTGAGGAGCTAAACTCGTGCTTTTTTTTTTTTTATTACCAAGTAACAAGTCTTATTTATAAAGGTAATTGGAAAATGCAAAACAGGTCTCAGGATGTAATGCAAACTGTATACTCGTAGAGCAAGGGAACCTAAGGATGTGGCAGCAGGAGTTTGGGTTAGAATGCAAAGCTGGTCAGCCGCCAGGGCACCCTTCAACAATTCTTTTCATTCACTGCCAGACACTGTCTCTGGTTATGCACACATGATTTTGATTAAATTTTAGGGCCACTTAGTTACACAGTCATCAGTTTGTACAGATTGGCTGAAGTACTGCATATCCCACTTAGAAATACTTTAACCAGATTAGAAACCTCTGGATCTGTACATTGAAAATGATTTTCCAGCAAGAACCTGCAGTAATTAGTGATTAGCAAATCTTCTGGAACAACTGTTTCACAGCTGAAGACTGTTAATCCATAAATACATTAATTGTATTAGACTGTCTAGGTAAGAAATAAAACGTCTACTAAGTGGGAAAATTACTATTTTAATTCATTACCGAAAAAATAGTGTTAATGTTTAACTGCCTTTAACACATCATACAAATTATTTCTTATATTTGAGTCAATGATATATGAGTAAATATCATCTATGAAGTTCCTGAAAATTGCTCCTAAATATATCTTTCTAATTTATTTAAAGTAGTTTGAGATTTCAGAATTAGCTTGAAAATAAATGGATAAAATATAAAAATATAAAGAGGCCTATAAGCATTTTCCATTGATTAGAGAGAAAAGTTATTTTATATATGCAGGATATATGAGTATATATTCTCATCCTGGGTGTTATTCAGCATCTAAGGTGATCCTGGCAGTGTGAGGGGCCTCAGGAGAGAAGCTGAGTTGGAGCTCTGAGGCCTAAGGAGCTGTACAGAGTTGGGGGAAGAGCATTAAAAGAGAGGGTGAGCAGCAGGGTGAGAAAAAAACAGAGAAGGAGACCTTCTCCTCGGCTTCTTATAAAAGCATCTATAAAATCTATATTTGACTTTGAGTTCATAGATTTGAATGCATAGATTTGGGAGAGGAGGCACATGGAATGATGGTGCTGTGCAGTGCTGAGAACACCCTCAATGCTGGGGTAGTGGGAAATCACAGACTGACCTCAGGAGCCCAGCTAAATCCATGTGTACTGACATCAGTGTTTGTCTGTCTAGCTGTATGTATGTATGTATGTTTGTATCCATCTATCATTTATATGCTCATCTAATATATCTAGAGCAAGAATCAATAAAAATGTAAAAACAGAATTAGCCTAGTATTTTCCTACTATTTACATAATATTTCAAAACTAAGGATCTTAGTGCCCTGAATATTAACCCATCACCTGATTTATTTGTGGTGGAAAAACTAGCTCAGTCCCTGACTTGATTTACGGAATGGGTCTCTAGCATGGAGCAGCTTACATCACATCACTCAAGCAAACATATACTGCTTTTGCGAAGGTTTCATAGTACTTGTTACATCCCTCTCTTCATTCCATTGATGGGCTCTGCAGATTCCCCTGCCTGAATGTTTGACCTCCTTCCTCAGCACGACACAGCCAAGGGTGCAGTTTTCCAGGACAATGACAAAGATTCCCTTAGAACTACAGACACTTCAGAGTCTTCAATTCCCAAAGTTTTACATGTAAATCAATTGTTTCGCGCGGTGGCTGCGTTTTTCCCGTTGAAACTCTATTATAAATTGTGTAGCCATCTTCATAAATCTGTGGCCTGAAAACCTTTTTAAATCATAGTAGGACAGATTTTATTTTCTTCTTCTGAGCCTGGTATATATTTAGTTAGGTTACCTGAAATGGGCCACTGGTAATAGAACTCGAGCTGGAGAAGGAGGCATTATTTACTCAAAGAACTTGGGTTAGTGCAAAGGAAAGGTCCGTCTTGGCAGGGACTTCATGGGCCTCATCATAGCTGTTGCACTCTGAGGTCATGTTTGACCAAAGTGAGGTTCTTTCTCAGGACACCTTACCGACCTCCACTTCCAGCCTGGATGCAGGCTGAACATTAGGGCAGGTGAGCTACTGAAGGAGGAGAGTAAAGCCAGGGGGTTAAACAAATAATGAGCACGGAGACTGGAGAAGAGAAAGAAGACCTAAGAGGGACAGGTTTCCTGATAACTGGATGTTGTGGTTCCATGGGGTGTCCCAACTGGAGAAGCCATACCCTAAGCTCATGGAACTCATTGACAGTGACAGATGAACAGAAAAGAGATAAGAATATGCATTAGAGAATGGGAGAAACCTTTAGCTATCTCAGGGAACTTAAACTTGATTTCTGGGAACATATGCATGTGGGACAGTGTATAAAACAACCCAACAGTCCTTACAAGAAATGTACAAAAAATTACTTTGTTATTCTCCAGTACATCCAAAGTCAGCTTTGACAGTGACCGCATGCAGATGTTTTCCAGGTGAGAACCTAGGATTTTTACAATTATAAAGGCAGAAATTGCCCATACCTACCAGAATTAGCCTTTTGTCAGCTCCGAGCAAATAATATGAACCAAATTGTTTATATGTGATCCTTATGAATATAACTTAGAATTTCTATGTCACTTCAATCATTCATTAAAATTCTTGATATCTGTTACTGTTCTTCATGTTTTAAGGCCCTAACATATGAATAATGGTAGACACAATTTGAAAAATAGTCTTTGATTTCAGTCAAAAGAAAAAGGAAGTTGGTGGAAAAAACATTTAGACATGAGGTGTCTTTGGTGCTAATTTTCAAAATGGCTTGAGTAAAGAAGCAACTTTTTTGAGGGAAAGAAGCTGACAGAGAAATAACTACTCGGCAAGGCTTTATTGCACTAAATCTACATTTCAGGAAATTATTTTTCTGTGCTCTAGAAATAATAAAAATATCTCTCAACTTAATAGTTTATTCCAATGGACCCATGATTCTGATGGCATTACTATGGAAGAGTGTTATGAAATGTGTCCAAGTCGTAGTCCTGAGCACGGTGGGAGTAATAAGACAAACTTGCTAGGATGGCTGGAAAATGAACTCAGCCTAGACCCACCTGTAAGGGTGACCCAATTTCACTTACAAAGGATAACATCTCCTATTCCTCTGGGGCCACAGTTTTCTTCAGTGTCCACATAGACCAATTTAGTCTTCCATCCCATCTAACCTTGGAAAGTCTATGATTTTTCCAGGAGGGCATTGTGAGATAATGGTGAGGGTCAACCAATGCTCAACACTTGGTCACCGTTCTTCAATTCCTCTTTCCAGTCCAAGTTTTGGGCTGCCGCTGTTTTTTGGTCTAAGTAGGAAGAGACACTCTTGTTCTTTATCCCCAAGGCAGGAAATTATCATAACATTCTGAGTATGATGCTTTTACTGAAGAATTACGAGTAATGGATTACAATTATAACCTAATTCCACTACAGGGTGATTTGCTGGCTACTTCCCTCCTTTCACATAGCTGAAGCCATGTTGTCAGGTCCCACTCTCTCCATACTAAGCCCCTTTTTTCCATCTTCTCTTTTCTCTGAGTCCGAGGAATCTCCCCAAGTCCCAAATTCATGACCTCAAAGGAAAAGTGACAACTTCCTGTTATTTACTGCTTTGTCTCAGAGTCTTCACTCCAGGCTAAGTACTGTGCCTTACTTTTAATCATCAAAATGTCTACCAATGGATTCTCTTTATAGAACTTCTCCCTTTTGGGACCACATGGACCGGAAGCTTTTCCCTTAATACATCCATAAATTCTTTATTAAATTCTTAGGTGGTATCCAAGATCAAATTCTCTGCTTCCTTCACTTGCCAATGCTGAAGTTTACATAAAAACAATGAACGAAGACCAATGAAGAATTATTCTCCCTCTTTCCAAAGTAAATGTGAGTATTGTATGTATTTCCCTTTGTCAAAAACAGATAAAAGTGAAATAATTTTGCATTCAATACTATTAATGTACTATATAGACTTTATGTGTATATACATTCATATATAATGTATTTTAATGGCTATAATGTATCAATGACTAATCCTATTTGACAACTAAGACTCGCTTGAATCAAATCTTTTTTTCCATATACAAGAAGAATACTCAAAACATTTTGACCTAGTAGATTATAATATCTTGATTCATGAGTTATTTTGAAGACATTGAAAATGTTTATCAATATAAAACTTTATGAAGAGCTTGAAAAATTAAATATAAATATAGCAACCATTTTTGAGGGTATACTCTGTTCCAGTCACTTTTTATACAGTATCTCACCATTTAAAGGCTCTACAAGGTTGATATGATAGCCCTAGTTTACTAACGAAGGATTTGAATCTCAGCAAGTTTAACCGATTTCCCCAAAGTGGTAGAAGTGATAAGATTTTAATCCAAACTCAATGTCACTTAATGCTTTCTTCTTCCTCTTCAGTTATGTAGCTCTGAAGTCCATCCTTAAATGACTGGCTGGATTGGTATTGGACTAGTTATTTTCGCCTTTCATTCATTATCATTTTATCTCCAACTTAGTAGACATTTATTTATATGTATAGATGCTAGAAATGTGATAGGATGCAGTGTGACTAAGTCAGTTGACCTTTAGGTATGCTCAGGTATTTAATTTTGAGGAAGAAAACTTTAACTGGGAAGAATTTGTTCCCACTCTTCAGTCGCAGTCATAAGCATGTTGCTGTGATAATTATAGATACGAGTCTACTTAAAAACATGAGATAAGCCCTAGTAAAACCTTAAAGTTTCCATCCTCTCTTTCTTTCTATGAAAACAAAATGAAATAATTTAAAGTCTGGGAAAAAATATCTGTGGGCACAGTGAACTGAAGAAAAAAATGTGTATTCATTAATTTCTTAATCGAATTGAGAGGCCACCTGCAGGTTTTATTGATTAGGCATTTAGCAATAACTCTGTTACCATAATTAGTTCCCTTAAATTACCTGGAGATTAATTTTCACTCTGAATATCACATCACAGAAATCAAATAAAAATATTTGTTGTCTACCGAGAATCATTATGAAATGAGAATTGGAAAAATCGAATGAGATTCTCACCTTTGTCCTCCATCTAAGAATGATCTTATTTGTCTTCTCTAATATTTCTTTCAGGACTTTGATGTAATTTTGACTCTCTTATCCTACTTCATAATTTTACTAGGAACTTTATTGATTTTTCCAGATAAGCATCCTATTTTTTTTTCTCCCACTTAGAAAACCCCTTTGCTCTTAACTGTAAAATCGTCTGTTTCATTGTAAGCCCTAACATTAGCACACAGTGGAGAGCATGTGTTGGTTTTGCCTATCCAACTCCATTCCTTATTCTGGTAATCACGCTCTTGTTTTCCTGTTGAGAATATCTCAATAGTGCTTTCAATCACAGGGTGTAAAGCGTCTGGCATCAGTCACGGGACTCAGCAAATACCACAGTCCTAAGCAAAACCAGTTCAAACCTTGTCCACATTGACTAGTTTAAGGAGGAGCACATTGCCGACTGAGTCAATGAGAAAACTTGCCCAGGATTTCCTGGTGTTAGTGAGGGAGATAAACACTCTACCCTTAGATCTAAGTCTTCATCTGCTGACATTATTATTTGAATAAAAGCATGACGGGGAGTGAGGCCAGAACACAAAGAGGGGAGAAGAAAGCTAGAAACCAGTTCTCATTTACATCATGTGCACCTTCATTTGGAACTTGACCCACTCCAGTGGCTTGTTACCTGAGCCAATAAATGACCCTTTTGGAGGAGAAAATTCGAATTGGGCATCAGTAATAACTAAAGGATGCATGATGAACACATTTTCCCCACCTGACCAAATGCATCAATGGGAAGAAAGAAACAGTACTGCCCTTCTTATACAGTCTGGTCCCTTTTCATCTAGTTCTGCCCTTGTCATTCACATCATCTCCTTCTAACATGTTTCCTTGTTTTTAGCACCTTCACTGAGGTGATGAAGAGAATTTAGTTTGGAAAAGTCTGTCTCTGCAATCCTCTGAAACCTGAAGCCACCATGGTTGAATAAGTTTGAGAACTGCTCAGGCTACCAGAAATGCATATTTGCATGAGATCATTCTATCTTGGGACTTTCTTCTGTCTGCTTCCAAGCTGTCACATTACTTTGTTCCTATAGTTCACTGAATCTTGACAACTGTCAGTCAAGATTGATACAGTCACAATACAATTAATTAATATGCTTACAAAGAGGCCGGGAGGAAGACGCTAGCTGCTTTGTAACACATGAGTCGCTGTCTTCTGTCTTCACCACGCCCTAACTATTCTGTTTGGAGAGCGTTTAACAATGTGACAGAATACAGGCATCTTCAGACAAAATTTTGATAAGAAGCTATGTCTGGCTGGTCCATTTGTACCAATGGGTCTCTTAGAGCTCTACTCTTCTCATCTCAGGGAGCTTGGCATCACAAAGATTGGCACAATCAAGTTCCGTAGTTACACACTCACCTGGAAATGCATTCTTTTTCTTCAAGGCCCTTATTCCAGTCTGATTACACATTCTGTGAGTTTTTAGTGCAGTCTCAGATTCCTTTCTACACTATTTTTTCCATGAGACTGACTCACCTTTGGATCCATAGTACCGGCACAATGCCTGATAAATGAAGGCATTCTATGAACATGTGTTGAAAAAATGAATCTTTAAATGAATATAAGAAGCAAAAGGACATTAGTCACATTTCGGGAGATAGATTGAGAAGAACTGGTTGGTAAAAGAAGGAGAGGACAGGAAGAAGAATACACATAAAGTGATAGAAATTTCTTCTATTGAGAAAGAGTAGATATTGCAGTCACAGGACCTCTTGTGTGTAGTCTTCCAATCTGAGCAGGAACTATCTCACAGTGATACTGTCCTAGAGGCACAGTGCCTGCACTCCTCTGAGAATGGGTATCTTCTTGGAAGGTCTTGCTGAAAAAGGGGTGAGATTAGGTAAAAGATGATAAGGAGTTCATAGATTTGTAGGTATTGGTGCTAGAAAGGACTTGAGAAGATCACCTTGTATCACCTTCCAGCCATCATGCAGAACATTTCAATTTAGCATTCATAGGGGTCTGGTGACTTTCATGAAATGTAGTCGTGGCTGTCTATGGAAAATAGTTTGAGTCTGTTTCAAAAATAAACCCAATTCTGACTCTTCCTAGAGTGCAAGTCAGTTCCTTGCTAGCCTAGAGATGGATCCACCAAAGTGCATGAAACTTCTTCTTGGAAAGTGGCTAAGATAAGGGCAGAGTAAAGTGTATCTGTTCACACTGGGAGAATTTCCAGCTAATTCTCTCTTGAATTAGCAACAATAGCAACACCACAAAACATAGAAACACCAACTTTCCTCTCCTAGAGGCAAGAAGTGAAATCTACATGTGTCATGCACAGCATGACTTGACTTGGCAGCTTCAGTGCTGTGGTGATGGAAAGCTCTCCAGATATGTTCCTTCCAGCAATATTGGGGTTCTATTCTACATGATGACTGTGAAAATGAGTTCAGTGCCACCCAAAGACACCTTTTCACTTCTCCTGCTGTAAAAGGACATAATGGGAGAGGCTCGTGTGCCTGCCAACTCCTTAGAAAGAGTATGTCCAAAGTGAGCAGAGTGGGGTCAAGATTGGCTGACAGCACCACAGCTTTGCAGAGCTGGGCAAGAAATGAAATCCTTTCTAGTCAGAAAATCCATGGAAGACCTGGGGACTATTTTTTTTTAACCCCAGAGGCAGGATGCTGATTTCCAAAGGACACAAGTTCAGAGTCCTTCCTGAAGGTCTCTTTCAGGATTCATGGGTGTTCGTGAGCAGTCAGGGGGTTGCCCTGTGTTTATAGCTCCTTTTCCTTCACCTCAGAAGCCATGGCTGCCACACAAGAGACACTCATTTATGAAACTTGACTTCAGATGACAAGTGTTATAGAAGATCAACCATTGATATGTGCTTGAAGGCACTGAGATGTGCACCAGCTAATTAGGACACCAAAGTGGCCCCTTTAGGCTCATTACCTTCAAAATGGCAATCAGAGGCAGCCGAGGGGTACAGGCCAGACCTATTGATGTAGGAAGGGGTGAGACAGAGATGATGTTTTCCTTCCACTGATTGGAATGCACAATCAGCTAAGAAATGTTTTGTAATTGACAGTGAACATGCCTGAACAGCCAAGGAAAAATGGCTCCACACCTACTCCCTTACCAGGCTGTGGTAGATGGCGGATCAGGCAAGTAGGAAGCTGTAAAACATGGCCACTTTCCTTAGGAAAGGCAGCTTCCTGCTCTTTTCTACCTGAGTCTGCTTCTACCAGATATGCTGTTGAGAATGCACTTCCAGATACCCCCTCATCTCCACTTCTAGACCAGTGCTTGGTGAACTTCTTAAACGAAAGTGTTTTTCAAATACAGCTTGTGATTTAGTAGGTCTGTGGTGGAGCCAAGATTCTACGTCTCCAACAAGCGCCAGAACCTCATTTGGGGCAGCAAGATTGTGAACCAGTGATTCCCAAACTTTCCTGCACAGTGTAATCATCTGGAGACTGAGTTAAGATGCAGACTCAGATTCAGTAGGTTGGGGATGGGGCCCAGGATTCTAGATTTCTGTCAAGTTTCCTGGGGATGTCCCAGTTGCAACTCTGCAGGTCACACCTTAGTCAACAAAGTTTTTATTATTTTTTAAAAATAATGGTATTATTCCCTTTGTTTAATTGTTATATTCATTTTAAGATATTGAATTTGCTTCTTAGTCTATGGATATTACACACTGCACCCAGCTCTAGAGTTATAGTGCCTTTTACCATCACCTTGTTCCTTCCTTCCTTCTCTCTCCTCTCTCACCTTCCTGGTAATCACAGTCTTGCAACCTGTGAATCCTGTTGGAATTTCTCTGTTGTTTTGTTTTGTTTCTTTATATTCCACATACGAATGAAACCATCTTATATTCTCTTTTTCTTTCAGACTTATTTTGCTTAACAGGATCCCCTTCTGTTCTATGCAGCTTATTGCAAAGGACACAATTTCATCATAGCTGCACAGAATTCCACTGAATCTATACATCACAGCTTCTTAATCCAGTCTTCTGTGGGTGGACTTTTAGGTTACTTTCTTGTCTTAGCTATTGTGAATTGTGCTGCTATGAACATAGGGGTGCAGATTTTTTTCTGATTTGAGTTTTTGTGTTTCTGGGTAGTTGCATATTTTTTCTTTCTTTCTTTTTTCTTTTTTTCTTTTTTTTTAAGGTAGCTCCATACTGTTTCCTAAAGATGTAGGCAACAAAGTCTTGGAAAGCTTGTTCTTAAATTTTAGTGTGCCCGAGAAGAACCCAGGAACTAGTAAAGATGTGGATTCCTCCACTCCACCCCCACAGAGCGCCTAGTCAACTCTTTCAAGCAAAGTCTGGAAAGGTAAAGGCTGAGATGTATTTTTATTTCTATGAAACATTCCATGAAGGCTATAATTAAGGGAGGGAAAAAAATCCATGCTTAATTTTTCAAACTCATTTTCCCTTATTCTCTATTGTGACATTTTATTGAATGCTAGTACTTTGCAACCTTTTTACTAGAGCCTGAGGAAGTCTTCACTCACATAGCAATAAAAGTTGTCATGGGATGGCATTGTTGTCAATCTCCTTGAGGTTACCTGCAGGAAACAGGTCACCTCAGCAGGAAGAGGGTGCAACCAAGTTATAGACTTTATTAAAAAGAAAAAAAATGGGAGTGATGTTACTCTGAGTTCTGAACCTTTCAGCCACCATTTTATAAAGACAGCTCAAGAATTCTTCAGGCTATAGCAAGGAATGGAATGGGAGTCTTCCAATGTGTGGCTAAGAATTCCCCCCAATCCTGTCTCGATGGGGAAACAGGAATCTGCCTTTGGACAAAAGGCACACACTTTAAGAGACACAGCTAGGGAAAGGCCAGGTGTAAAATGGTGCTTCGAAGTGCAGGTCTTTTCATTCTCTTCTTTATAGCCCTGCTAATAATTAATGTAGTGACTCAAACTGTTCCTGAGAGCCTTGGGGACCAACAGAGCCTCTAGAGCCAGATGCCAGCACAGAGTCTAGAGATCCCAGTTCTCTGCATCTTTGTCGCGTATCATAATGCCTGAGCTTTTTCTATGGCCCCTTTATAAAGGATTAACATGGAAGAGTTCATTTGAAAATGAGTGCCATGCTTTAACAGCAAAACAAAAAACACCACTGCAAGCCATAACATTTGAAAGCCCCTGGACCTGAAGGGTTAATTGTCAATCTCTCTCTGTCCAGCTCTACCTGACACAATTACTTCTTTCATGCTCTGATTTTCTGTGAGCCTCACCTGCAGACATGTCCCAGCTGTCCCAGTAAACCCTCTGATGGGCAATAGATTCCCTGACATTGCCTATGAGGTACTCAACCCCACCCCACAACCACCAGGAGTTGGCTATGGTCCCTACAGATGGCCTTAAGTGGGTGCCCACTTTCCTGAGAAGAGACAGTGGGGCTGAAGGAGGAGAGGACAGGCTTTGAAGTCAAACAGAGCTAGAGCTTACCACTGACTGCTATTTCTTTACTCTTTGGTCTTAAGCAAGCGGTTTCCCATCTCAGAGTCTACTTTTCAAGTCTGAGCATAAGGCCATTCACTCTTCAGAGTTGTGATGAGGATTTAATGAACGGACTCAGCCTAGCACAGTCCCTGTAAGTAGACGATATGTAATAACTGGTAGCTTCATTTTAATTATATGTTAAGTTTGTGCTGTTCAAGTGTTCTTGCCACCTGATGTGACATACTCAACATTCCAGACTTCCCAGGGGTTTCGTATTTAGTTTCTGATTGGAATTTGAAGTTCTTTGGAGATAAAAGATATTTTATGTGATGGCACTTAGTTCTGCATAAAAGATTTGACAAATATCTCGTCAATAGAAGATCAGAAGGAAAACAGTTAACCCAAAATCAGGGCAGGGGAGCAGGGGGAGTTGATAAAAATAATGGTGACGTTTGGGGGGAATCAGACATCAACAGGAACTTACTGCTTATCCCAGCTTTGTAAAACCTTTGCCCAAGCCTAGTTATAAAATATGTAGTGCCAGTAATATATCACTTCAGTTTGAATTCACTGTTTTAATGCCTTATAAGGAATTCTACAGTACCATTAGACTTTTAGATTCACATTGCAAAGTAACCTACTTATTATTATCATTATCTAAATGTAACTGAATACTTAGATTGACAGGCATTATGCTAAGTATTTTACACGCTCATTTCATTCAACACTCGTAACTCTCTGTATTAGGTAGCAGTGCCATTCTCATCTTATAGGGCCTGTCACTAAGGTCAGAAGGTAAAAAACTTGCCCAGGATAACGAAGCTAGTAGCAGTTATCATACAGTCCTGGTGCTCTGACTTCAAGGTCACACTGAAAGTTGACACCAAGAAACTCAGTTCCTTTTACTCACGTTTAATCAGAAAATAAAAAACAGAGCTCTTCTTAATGCAGCAAAACCCCCTATCTCCATCTATTTTCCCTGGCTCATCTATTCTCCTAACTAGCTCTAATTCAACTCTCAATATTCAAGTATTGAATTTTTTTTATTTTAAAATAAGATAATCATTCATTGATTTTGAAGCAGGGTAATCTATGCTTCTAATTCCAAGCCTGAAATTACTTCTCTCAATACAGTAGAATAGCTAGCATGACTTTCACCAAGTGGATGACGTGTGTTAGTATATGTAACACCCAGGTCACCCAAGGACACACTGACACTTCCATGGAAACTGAGGTGTAGAAATGTTGAGTTGCTTCAGTATACAAGGGTCCCTTTGGTAGTAAGGGTGGAGCCCTGATGGATCTGATTCTGAAGTATGGTCCCCTAACCCTACACTGCACTGTCTTTAGTTCTTGAAAGGGCATTTTATATTTTTCGTTCAGATTTGTTTTCATTAGATAGTAAGTATCTTGAAATTTCACGTTTCCCCCCTGTATCCTTTCCCATTCCTGCAGTTCATACAACAAAGGCTCTCACTGACCAGCAAGTTCTGCCAGTCAGTGGAGGAGGAGGGAGGCATGTACATGATCCAAGCGAAGCCATGAGTCCCATTTCTTGTGTCCTGTTGACTCTTGTGACCAACCCTCTCCTATGGAGAGATCACATCCATCTTCCAAGATGTATGCTTAGGCTTTCATTGGACGTGTCATATCTCAGTCTGCTGTTTATCTTCCTGAGAAGTGTCAACTGATTTACGTGACTATCTGTAAGAGCAATGAGATTGCTAGAAGACACAGAAGATGATCTCAAGAATTTCTCTGAGTGTAAGTACACTGGGCTCTGATCCACATCCTCTTGTTTACTCTTCATTCTAAACATTCATCAGCTAAATAGTGGTGCTTTTGCTTTATATTATATAGATGTTTGTGTCTATTTCTGCAGACACTTTCCTTCTAGAAACTTTCTTCCTCTTGAACTGCTATGTATGGTGATTGGTAGCAATGCATTCACTTATTCACTCAACAAATACCTATACAGTAAACGCTTGTGGCTCAGAAGATGACTTGGTTATGGACCATGTACAGCCCAAGGACCAGAGTGAAAACCAAAATAAATAGACAGAAAGATAATAGATAGTCCCTTCCTTCCTTCCTCCCTCCTTCCCTCCTTCCCTCCCTTCTTTCCTTCTTTCTCTTTTAAAACAAAACAAATACCTATATAGTGCTAGACACTGAACTAGGCCCCAAGTTAAATAGATACACATGGTTCCTACTTCAAAAATATGCAGCTTAGTCAATAAATTTGTGCCTTCTTATGGTACTAAAGCATATACGCAAATACTTTAGAGTGAGTATATTAATATTCTAGTGTTAACAAGTAAAATTTACTAAGACTTTTCTATAAAAACCAGTTTAATCTTAAAACAATTCAGAAGAGAGAGGTTATTATCAGACAATGTGTAGATGAGGAAAATGGTGGTAATAGTGGTAAATGACTCACCCCAAGTCACAGAGTAGTAAGCAGTAGGGTTGGGATTTCACCCAGATCTACAGCAGAGAAGGTCACGATCCTTTCTCAGTACTGCAGTGACGTTACTGTAGTGTTGCTTTCAATGTTATATGCATTTTTACTCGATTTAAATTCTTCTTCATCTTATTTCTCCATCATGTGTTTTTATAAACCTCTCATGTGTAAGTTTTGATACACTTTCTTACAGCAGAGTCCTAGCTAAACCTTTTAGTCACTTGGTTTATCCTCTATTCTCCATGTCAGATATAACCTTACGGCAACTCATCACAGCACTTCTGTATGATATATCAAAGTCTCCTAAGACTCTTAGATAATAGTTATGCTTATGATTTTATGTGAAAATATTTAAACCTATGTTGAACATTTTATATTGTTTTTTTAATGACATAATTCTCCAGTGATCTTAGTGTAATGAATGTGGTTTACATGTGACTCATTTTTAAAAAGATTTGTGCAAAATGACTTGTGCAACGAAGTCCTTTCTGCAATATGAGAGCCTGTGCAATGTGCCCTAAACAAGAGAAAGAGGGAGAAAACTTGGCAGATGAAGTGGTAACCTTAATAGAGGCTCTCTTGACCACATCTAGAAGGTCACCATTGTAAGGCCTGTGTGGACATTAAAAAGAGCTTCACTAAAATAATAGTACGAATGTTTCTGAAAATTTACTGGTGATTGTCACATAGTTGGTAACATTTAAAACATTATATAACATAAATTATGTGAGGGTTTGCATCTATTTTTACAGTAGAGTTTGATAATATTTACCAGTATTAGAATAAAAATATGAATTTATACTGCTTTAAATGTTTTTTGAAACAAGATGGGAAAACGATAATTAAAAGAATGACTTTTTCTTGAAGTCAAGCTGAAAAACATAAGCCTGACTCCAAATCTCCTTTGGGTTTTTTTATAGCTCATGTGGAATAAATATTCCCTAATTGGAACTTGGCTTTTGATCTAGTGGCTAACAAGCAATTGCTTCATAATAACTTAAATCAAGATCACACTAGGTGATCTCAATTATTGAGAAACTGCATGACATTTACTCAAAGCATATTTTTTGTGCATCTACTATAGGCGTGGCAATGATGTTTTAGTTGCATACAATTTGTCTACTTCTATGACACTCACCGTCCCATTGATTTGCAAGCTATAATTTTTCTGTAGAGTTAGTGCTTAGAATGTCAATAAATCAAACCCATCATCTATCTGAATACATTCATCTTCCTACCGGAATAATTTCAATGTATAAAAGCATGTAAGGGAGGGTCTTTCTATGAATCTACAGAGTTTCTGCTATATTCTTGACCCCATTCTCTTCCAACAGCTATCCTCTGAAGCATCCCCGATCTTCTGTCTATATGTTCTCCTATTCCCAGACCCTGACCATGTTTTACTACTAGTTTCTGACTCCCTTTAATTCTGGGTTGCTGTTGTTGTGTTTTGTCTGTATTTCTTCCTGTGTTACTATCCTTAGAATGAGAGGAAACATTCATATTCTGACACTCATCAACACCTTGGACAACTCTGTGTGGCTGTGTACTGAGAGTTACTATTAAGGCTACTGTTGACTGAGAGCTTATTATGTGCCAGGTTGTATATGAAGGAATTAAAAATTTAAATTAGTAATATAGTAGTGTAACTGGAATTACAGATACATAGGAAATGTATTGATTGCTTAACATTTATTTTATCACCTGCAACCTTGATGAGTCTCATGAGTTCTACTGCTTCATTTAATTCTCTTAAGTTATCTGAGTAGGCTATGATCATATCATCTTCTAATCAAGATAGATTTGGCTCCTCCTTTCCCAAATAAATATCTCTTAAATTATACTCCAGCATTAAATAATACTGATGACAGCCAGCTTCTTCATCTTATTCTGCAAATTTTTAAAAGCATGATTTTTATTTAGTTGTCCATCTTGGTTGTTTCTGCCTGAACTTGGGATGCGAACCCTGGTCTTTGAAATACACATGGATTGTACTTAAGTGGAGGCAGCAGACCAATTACTGCTCCACAAGGGGCATGCCCTTAATTTTAATATATACACTTTAGAGCTTCACTAGCAAGTAGAATATCGACTATTCGTTGGAGATGAAATTCCTTCATCAAGTTAGGGAAACATCCACCTGGTCCTAGGTAACAAAGGATTTTTCAGCAGAGCTGAAATTGAATTATATCAATTTTTTTTTTGGGGGGGGGTCATTGGGTGGGTAAGATGTAGATAGGATAGAGTAAATTAAATGAGGGGAGAAGGGTATAAGCTAAAGTATCTCTGTGAAAATGCATATGGCATGTCTGGGTAGACAGATTTAGTTAAAGATGTGAATTCATGCTGGTGAAAGCTGTGAGATATTAAAAATACAGACTTGAGCGGGGAACCTTGACTGAAGAATTTGGACCTTATCCTATAGAATATGTTGTGAGAAGACAAAAATTTTGGAGAGAGGGAAGATGTGAATGAACAATATTTTCTGGGGATTTTTTTTGGAAAGGGTTTGTTAATCTCTCATTCTGCTAAGAATCTACTTGCAGAGAATCTTGTATGAAGGCCATGTAATTACTGGGATATAAGATAATGAGGCATGGCCAGGCAATTACAAGTAACCAGTTATTGGAGAAGAGTCTGAGTAGGAAATATGTTACTAATTCCATGGGCATGGAGTTTTATATAAAACTGGTATGTGGTGCCAAATCAGAAGTAGAAGCATAGTATTTGTTATATGGAAATGCCAGTCTGAACCATAAAAGAATGTGATTGACACTTAATGGGAGTGGGGAGAAGATGACAGCAGTAGTTTTAAATACCAGAGGTCAGAGAACCAAGGAAAATGAAATAATGGTGTAACTGTCAGAAAAATAAATACAAAAGGTGGTAACAAATCATTTTTTAAACTGATTGAACTAAAATGGAATATCTTTGAACAGAATAGAATAGAATTTTGTTGTAACTTAGGATAAAGGTACAAGATAGAGCAAAGGTATGCAAAGGATCTGCATAATAATAAAAGTTCAAATATTGAGAATTAATTTTCATTCCCAGCACCAGGGTCATATAAATGAGCAATCCATTCAAGGATGCTTTTCAGAAGAGGTGGGTGATATATATGAACATTTTTGAAGAGAGAGCATGAGCAAACCAGATGTAAGGTATTCTTGAGAGAGAACAATCTGAAGAGGTATGGAAAGTGAGAGGCTTGGAAATAGAGAGGGGAAAATAGAACCAAGAGACATATGTAGGAGTTACTCCAGGAAAAAGGAGGAGTGTATAGAAGTATCTCAGAATGTACCCAAAGTATGTACATAGATACTTTCTGGGAGAGAAAAAGGAAAAAGACCTCACTCCTCTAAATGAAAGAGTATCTGGCATTATCTACTCAGAAGTTGTCTGCTATGAAGATGAGACTAGAAATAAAGATAGAAAAAAAGAATGACAACAACTACAGTGTGGAATTTTCCAGAGAATTAATTAGGGGGAGAAGAGAATTTCCGAACATAAATCAGTAACAACCTGAATTTGTCAAGGACGACTGCACTAGAAGATGAAGTTTACTCAGTGGCTAATCTTCTCTAGCTGTTTTTAGGGCATCAGGTGATGTAGGGGTTATGACTAGCATGGAGAATATAAAAAGTCCAAGTGACAAAGGGTCAGAATTCATAATGACTCCACCATCAAAAGGCTCCATAAAGCTTCAAGTTCAACAAAATCTAGTAGATTGTTATAGAGGGTATTTATTCTGCACACGTGTGTATTAACAAAAGAGAAATGGACATAATTTCTAAACCCTTTAACTGTGTAGACCCAATTTGGGCATACATCCTAAAGACTGACCCTCGAGCTACCTGAATGCAGCAGTAGTAGTTTTGTAGATCATGAGTTATCTTTGAGTTGACTTTATCATGGATAGATAATAGACAGATCGATCAATAGATAGTAGAGAGATAGAGGATAGATGGACGGATATTTATTTCTTAACTAGTCATCTATTTACACTGGTATAGACATACATACATTTATTTTAGTCATTGGGTTTTAATCCAGTATAGTTATATTTTGTTGCTCAAATTATCCCAACTTTGGCCATTGGAAGCTCTCTCAAATTAGTTTTTTGACATGTGTTTTTTGTGTGTTTTTTGACATGTGTCCAACATTTTTCATGTTTCTTTTCTTTTGTTCTTTTTTTAATGCACTTTCTGGCACTACAATTTCTTTATGTTCATCTTTACTTTCCACTTCTCAGCCCAAGATTCAGCCACATCTCCAAAGAGCCCTGTTAACTAATTTTTAATTCATGAATTCTGAATCTTAAAATGAGATGTGTTTTCACTTAAGTATCTGAAGGCTGATGCAAATTTGAAGATGGTCCATTCTTATGCATATGGATCTTCCCTTGCCTTTTTAAGTTTTACATTGTCAGAAATTGTATCTGACATGCAATTGAAGAACTTATCATTATCAGAAAACTTGACATGGTTTTAACTAGATGGATGATACCTACACAAGGTCTGAAATGGTCACTATTACTCCTTTTCAGTAAGATCTTTGCTGATTAGAAATGGTTTAATTAAATTCTGGTTTAAGAAGTGGTACAATGGTAGTTTATAGTTTTGAATCTAGTGGAGATTAGTGTAAATTTCTTACCTTGTGCTTTCTAAATATATTTTCCAGTTTATCCATCCTGAAATATATTACCAACATTGTTGAGCTCTGGACAGCTGGCCAGAACTAAATGCAAGCTCTTTTCTCTCATAAACCATATGTTCTGGGAATCACAGAGCTGATAGATTTATAACCCTTTGCTGTCATCAGGAGGAAAGTAGGTGTGTCTCTAAAATATACTATACATAATCCAGACACAATCAGTAAAAGTAGTAATTTATTGCTACTTCTCTGATCATGTGTATATATATACACATATATATATATACATATACATGATATATATATGACAAAGTAGATTGTTACAGAAATGCCATTATATATGTTATAAATGATATATATATGACAGGAAGTAGATTGTTAATGTGGAAAAAGACAGATAAGAATGGTGTTTTCAGGAGACCATATTTTTCCTGATACGTTCCTTTCTTTAATCCATTTCTTTCCTTAAAATATTATTGCAACCTTCTTAGGTAAGTTGAATTTGCTTTGCTAACTCCCACATCAAAATATCTCATAGCACAACATTCTAATATTGAAAAGTTAGGGAGTTAGGGGGGAAATCGTTTTCTTAATAATGTTATAGTCACCATGATGCAATGTTTATTTGATTTCATGTTCCAGTATGTCCTCTTTAAAAATAAATTGCTTTGGCAATGGTCAAAATCAGTAGTTTTATTGTCTTGTTTCTTAATGATAAGGCCTATAAACTATTAGGAGATATAATATATATATGGATACATATTATGCATATCCATGTTTATATTCTATATATATATAAAATGTAAAAATATGTCGAGAAAGAAACTAATTCATAATTCAATTTAGATTTGAATACAGAGAACCAGTCTGACCTTAAAAATCTAATTCATCAAGACCTTTGTTTCAACACTTCTGCTTATACATTATTGAAAGGAATTTCTGATAATCTCATTTCCTGTATAGTCTGAATGGGCCACACTGGTCAAATTTCCATTCTGCTTCATCTTTCACATTATACTTAGCTCCATGGAAACAAGGAAAACAGAGAAAGGAGGAAAAGTAGTGCCCAATAATCATGATGATAATGTCACCAGGTTTTCTACTACTACAAAATGCCTTCTTAGGTTCCATCTCTTTTGATATGCCTATCAGTTTCACTAGACACTGTCTCAGACTGAGCATCTTCAGTGTCATTTCAAACACCTAAGAGCTCTCACTAATGGCAGGACAGAGCACTAAGTAAGGGTGAGTCTTGGCTCTTCTTTACGTATCCAAGCAGTCAGGATTTCCAGGGAAGATGACTCGCCCTCGGTCCAGAAAACTTCCATAAAGTGTGTTTAGGCAGAGATATCAGAAAATGAAGGGCTCACAAATCCAAGGAACGGTATTCATGAGATTCCAGAAACTGTATTGGAGAACTGAAAATAAAGAATGGCCTACATAAAAGGATATTTAAAAACCCAGAGTTCTTGTTATTGTTTCACAGTTTTATTAATTAGGTGAAGAGCCCAGGGGAGATTGTGTAGATAGAATTCAGAAGATGTTAGAGTGGCAGAGAGCTCAGGATGTAACCATCTTCACCAAATTCCCCCATTTTAACAGTATTAAATGTAGACAATGACGCACTTAATATGGCGGAAGGATCCATTTTCAAAGTTAGAAGCAGTCCATTTTACCAGTGATGAAATGAGGTTGAGTTACTAACTACTCTGCTCTCACTGAAACAGATGATGCCTTGTATTTTGAAAACCTCCACCAAAAGATAATGGAAATCTTGCCTCTGTGACCAGAGTTTATCATTGTTAATTTTCACAATATTTTTTCTAATGTCTCTCTTAAATCATTCATGCTTCCGTTTACACCATTCCTTGAGAAATAGGATTGAAAACTATGCATCTGTGAGTGTCTATGCCTCTTCCTGTCTCAGTGGAACATTCTTAAACTTAAGGAATGCTTTGAGAGAAACTGTTTATGGAATTAACGAAAAGAAATATGATTAACACCCCCATTAACACTTCTTTTTCAAGAAGGTCCTTTCTCTGATCCTGCACTAAAGCTGAAACATTGCTTTTTATGAATAGACTGTTCTCCTACAATCATATTTGTTTTAAATGGTGAACGTAAATGAAATTTCATTTAAGTGGACTTTCGATCATCAAATCAATATTCAATATATCAAAAAAACCTGTATTTAAAATTTTCACAGCTTTGCTGATCATCACTCCTGTAGAATGACAACAGTGGCTTCTCGAACAACAGATATAAAGACTTTACAGGGGAAAGCACCCTTGGAAAATTCTCCTTGAAACCTTATTAGCACAGGGAATGCTGGCAAAAAAAAAAAAAATTATCTATGGTAACAATAGAATAGAATTGTTATGCAAAACCCTGGTTACCTAAGTTAAACTCCCCTTATCAGGAAGCTAATGCATGTTAATGGATCTAGATATCATTTTATACATTACCCATATGTTCTGAAAAATAGAAATGAGCATTTGTCACACTTGGGAGAATCTGCTGAGTTATAGAATATATTTAAAATAAAGTAGATATTTGTTAAGTATTAACACAGCTTGTTCAGAGAGGACTTCCTTAGAACACTCACACACAGTGTGCATCCAATGTGATAAGGGAACTCAAATAGCCTACAATCACCAAATCATAGAGCCATCCAAAAGTGGCTATGGAATCCTTTGGATGCCTTTGTAAACCAAGCTCATGGCTACTGAGAGCAGCATCTTATTGACTTAAAGAATAACTTTGGAGAATTATGGTTATAACTTCTTTCTTTGTCATTTTCTTCTAGTAAAAACTCATTATCCCTGCTTCCCTGGTGGTTTACTGGTTAAGTCCACTGCCTCCAGCCAAGCACAAGCCACATACATCCCTAGGACCTGGATTCACGACCAGAGGCCAGGGGAACAACCAAGATGAATAACTAAAATAAAATAAAGTGCTTCTTCCTCCTCTCTCTTCCTGCCTGCCTGTCAGCTGGCTTTCATTCCTGCCTGTACCTCTCCTTTGCAGAAACAAAAAATCTGACATTATTTAGCCGATGTTTATCCAATGTCCAAGATGACATGTTGAGCATTCTCAGCAACTTTGAACCTGAGTGCACCTTCTGTAGGTGTTACCATAGTTACATACTGCTGGAGTGGGAGCAGCCCTTGCATACCACCCAGGTGAATTATTTTTGTTCTCAGAATAAAGTGAGGCCAAGACATGCTGAGTTACACACTGAGGACATCACCTTAATGCCAGAGCTTTCAAGAAAGCCTAGAGATTTCAAGAAATCTCCTGATTCCCACCGGAGTTCCCTCTGACTACAGGTCACAAAACTACCTCTTGAGCCTCCCCATGGGATATTTTAGTTCAATGTCAGGATAGCACCATGTAAAACTCAATGTATATAACCCCAAACACTGAAGGAGTGGAGGAGGGCCTGGGTCTCATCACGAATGAACTCAAAAAGCACTAGGAAGGGTTGCCTGAGACACCCCAGGAGCTGGGGGTCATGAAAGAATAGAAAACCCTTGGGACTTAGGGAACATGTATTTTTGTTTCCCCCACTTACGTTAATAGCCAGCCAACCTCCAATAAGGCCTTTAGTGTTTGAATTTCAATGCTTTCCACAACAACCCTATCATTTATTAAATGTCTTTATGGGTTAGAAATTATGCTAAACTCCCTATTGCCTTATTCAATTTAATCACCACAAAATGTTTATGCAGGAGGTATCATCTTTGCTTTTACCCCCAGGTTCTACCCCAACCTGCCATACAGAAGTCTGCCTTCTAGATTCTGCCCCTTTGTCCACAAGTGGACTAGATTTGGCTCTTCATTCTGGACTGTACTAAGCACAGTCAGACTAAAAGCCCATTTCCCCAATCCTCTATCCCTCTCAATCTCTAGAAATTCTTTATTGGTCTGGTTTGAAAACCAGATGAAATGTGGCAGGTACATCCTAGAGATAATAGTGTTGACCTTGGAATCCGTTGTGAAATTTCTTTTCTTGGAGAGCTAAGAAATTCCATTTGCCCTTTAGCCCTCAACATCCTTCTTATACGCATGATTTCATGTAAAATTTTTAAACTAAGAAATTCAATGTCTATTCAAAGTTGGTGATGTGATGTGAATAAAACAAAGTTCACTAGCCCTGTGCTATATCCTGTGCTTGAGTTCCCTTTGAGTCCCACACTAGCCATTTAACCCAGGCTCAGAAACTCCACACCAATTTACCTCCCTGTGACTTGGCACCTGCTGTTTCCTCTATTTAGAACACATTTCTCTCTTCATCTATCTAGAAGTACTGCACTCATCTTTCAAGGCTCAGCTCAAATGTCTGTGCTATAGAGACATCCCTGACCTCTGCATTTCTTTCCCACTGCTGGGAGGCTGTATTTATAGAGGAAGGAAAGAATTGTGAAAATACAGAGTTCTAAAGTTCTCAGGAAACTTATGAGCCATTAATCAGAAGTTCTAGTTTGACAGAGCAAAGAATTCAAGAAATACAGGTATAATCATATGACCAGTGAATAAAGACTTTTTGGATGCAGGACAGAAATTATGACTTAGGTGTCCCCACTTTTATCCAACACTGTCCTTGTCACACTTGGCTGTGACCATGTCCCATTGTGAATTTAGCATTCCATATGGAGGGGAGGCATTTGCTTGCCTGCCTCAACACCCCTCTGTGACACTGAGTTTTGCCTCCTCTTAGAAATGAGGTTGAGATGAGCATTTCACTTTGGTTTTTAAACAGAGGAACATAGATGGAGCAGCCTGATGTCAGATTAATATTATCAGAAAAGGGCAGCTGAAGCTGCCTGCAGGAATCTGAGCAGCTTTGAAGAATGAGGGAAAAAGAAACAAGGACCACAGAGAACAGAAATCAGTAGGAAAAACAATGCAAATGGATTTCCAAATTCATGAGGAAAGGAATTATCACCAGCGCACTACTTCCTCTGTGGATGGCAGTTAAATATCTACCAGTTGGTAGAAAAATTTCTGCTGGACAGTGCAGTGACGTGGTGGTTAAGAAAATAAACAGCTATTGAAAAGAAATATTAGAATCAGACATGCAGGGAGAAGTTCCAAGAAGTCATCAACAAAAGGAAAGCAAGCACCTTGCTAAAGACAACCCAGTCTCAATGGAGCTTTGTATCCAGAGGGCAGAAAAATTGAGAATAAATTCCCCAACAACTGAATTTATGGTAATGGAATGTGAGCACATCAGCCCACCAGGACAAAACATTCAGAAAATAGAAGAGCAGGGAAAAAATAACTTTGCCTTTCAGAAAGTCATTTTTAACTTCAGGTGGCAGGAGTTGAGAGACTTCCTGATGAAAAATGCCTACAATCCTGTTATGATATTAGCCTTCATGGTTGGGAACTGGAGGATTCATGAGAAGTACCCTGAGATCAAAGCAGAAGGTGAAGGCCCTGAGTGTGTTAGAGACAGACACGTGAAGAGAAGCCAAAACACGTTTTCTGTGAATCCCAAGTGCATCTACTCCTGGGAAAAAGGAAGGACAGCTGTTGAGTTGCTCCCTGATGGGCTTAAACTTGACAAGCTTTTTTGCAGTTGTTTCAACTTTATGATGCTCCACGATAAAGATAGTAGTATTAGTTAGGGCTCTCCAGGGTTGTTTTTTTTTAATGCTTCAAATGACATGACCTTTCATAGCCTATGTTCGCTATCACCCAGTGAGTTAATGCATTTTTATTGTCTGAGTTGATCTGTATCAAGTCATAGACCTTTCCACTTTGTCACTAGCTGTCACCCACTTCCATGCACTCCTGACCCTGCTCCTTCCTCTTGAAGTATGATGTGGTCCACACCCTTTGCTCTGTCTCCCAGTTCCTCACCTCTGAACATAAAACATATGCCTGAACATATGCCTCTACTCTGAACATAAAAGTGACCATGGGTATAGAGTCTCCAAGTTCTCCAACACTTGCTTCACTCATCCAGTTCTTTATGTTGCGGACACCACACCCAACCCATCCACATCATTGTCTCCTTAACCATTCAATCAGTGGAAAATAAATCCTCTTCCTTCCTTGGTTCCCCAGTATTCTAACTGCATCCGATTTTTAGACAAGGAAACTAAAGTCGAGAGATGGCTTATTGTTCAAAATCACGTATCTCATAAATACTTAAGTTACAATTCAGATTCGAGCTATGGCTACTCAATGATGGATATACATTAGACATCTTTTTTTAATCCCCTGTCACATAGAGTTCAATAGTAAATGCTATCGCGCTGTAAATTATCCCCTAAAGATTTCAAGACTGGAGCTGCCTTCTACTTACTAATTTCACAGTTTTAGATGGTACCATGGGATGAATTGCTTTGACTTGGTATAAGGAATATAAAGATCCAGGCAGCATTATATAATAAAAGCACAACTACACTCTGAGTTCTGGTAAATTTCCCAAACCAGGTGCGTTAGTCACAATGAGAACCAAATCAGTAGAAATGGGAAATGCAAAACTTTCACCACATCTACAGAAATAAAAGCCACTTCCTTGGACCCCTAGTTTTTGTGTCTTTTTCAGACACCAAGAAGAGCATATGACATGAAGACCTCATTGATGAAGGTTAAGTGTGATTCCCAGAATAGATTCAGTCACTGTCACTTTATAACTTAGCTAAGAACAACACTCTGAAAATCTTATTTGGTTCAAAACCTAAAGCCAGGTTGTCTCCAGTTTTATGAGACACACTTACTTTCTTATTTCTAGTTCCTTTTCTGTTAGCTACTTTGAGAAGAAGTGATACTGACAAAATTGTGAATGTATTTTCTTTCAGCATCTTCCCATCTCTTTTTGTTGGAGTCCTTACCCTAAGCTTCCCCATGTGACCAGTTCCTTCATGCCCTGTGATATCCTGCGATGGGATCTGCCATGATGCGCACTTTCCTTGGGCAAAATCTCAGATGCTGACTACCCTCTCCTCACCTGTTAATCAAAAAAACCTTTCCTTTGTCTCATTACTTTGGAGTTGGCTGCTTATAAGGTAATGGTAAACTGACTAATTGATTCATTTAAAGATCTGGAGTTCATCAGAGGTATATGGCATATCCTTTTAAAGGGAATTAATATTTCAACAGGACATTTTTAAAAGCATGACATCTTAAACAAAAGACTGTACTCTCTAGTATTTGGAATTCAAAGCCCTATGGCATGTGGCTGGGGAATTGGGATCTTACCCCTTCCAAAATATGAACACTCTAATAATAAGGTCATGATTTAGGTCAGCAAAGTTATTTTTGATGTAATATGGGGATTTGAAACTGAGAGTGTGTGTACTGATTTGTTTTATTTTCACAGGACCATAAATACCCACCTCCCAACAAATCAGAGAATCTCTCCTATTTTTCCCAGGAGTAAGCACAACTCTCAGTTATTCTTCCTTCATTGTGTATGCATACATGTGTGTGTAGCTGTGCATTGAATCACAAAGAATTATGACTTTATAGAACCACACATTTCTCCTGCACCCTAAAAGAGAGATTTCTGTCCGATTTAATTGCTTTCTGACCAAGTGATCTTTCATTCAATGTCTGGGATTAGTTTCCATGGCATGCAACTGTTCTAAAGTAAAAATAATCTGCCCACTGATTTTGTTAACTAAATCAGTCTTATTGACATTGGAGAACTATCCTTACCAGTCTTCATACTTTACCCATACCAACTTTGAATTTACTCTTGTCTAACTGAACAAAATGACCAAGTTCTAGGGCAGTGAAAAGACTGAAACTTATCTTTACTTTAAAAAAAGAAGAAAAATAAAAGTACCCTTACTGGAAGATCAGATAATCCCCCAGAGCTACAGAAAGAAAAGCAGAGGGTTCTGAACTTAATTTTCCCACCTAAAATCGCTACCAGCTGATTCAATATCTTTCCTACTCAGATGCATTATATAGATAACATGATTGTTAAGGACCAGCAACTGATTTTACTTGGTCACCCTTTATTGACTAACTAATGGATGCATTCTTTCACTCACAAAACAAATACTGCATGCCTCCCACAGCCCCAGACACTATGAGAGATCTCAGGATACAACAATAAAATGTAATATCTCTAACTCAATAAAGAGCTCACAATTTCTTGGAGGAGACAAATGACTAAATCAGAAACTATAAGCAAGATTATAAGCAGGAGAACATTATGATGAAGACATGTATAGAGAGACAAGGAAAGGGAGAAGGGGCCAACTTTTGAATTAGTCCTAGAGTTGAGATCTCAGTCTTTACAAAGAAATAACAATACATAGTTTGTAAAGGTTGATAAAGGAGAAAAGGCCACTTGGGACAGAGTGAACAGCAGAGAAAAGGCAAGGAAGCATAACAGGACAAAAATATTGCTGAGGAACAGCAATTAGGGATATTGTGTGCCTACAAGCACACATACACCTGTGTCTTGGATGGGAAGTTGGGCAGGGATGGTTTGTGATAAAGTTAAGAAAGTCTGGTATCACTCATATGTGATGAATAGAGATTATCAAGAAAATGAATGAATTAAATTAAACAAAAATGGACTTAACAGTGAACTCAAACAACAGTAAACTTTTAACCAAAAAAAGGAAACCAGGGGTGGTAAGAAGAGAAGGAGAAGAGCAAGGTGGGCAGGCAAATGGGGCAAAGAGGATTAACTGTAGAGTGAAAGAAAGATTGAAATAGTGGTGAACTTACTATATTCCATACAGATGCAGATTTGCTGTGATGTGAATCTTAAATATATATAATGTTTTAATGAAGTATTCCTTCAATAAAATCGATTTTTTTTTTTTTTTAAGAGCATGACCAGGTTCTCCTCAGTGAGACCTATATGCCATATAAAGGGGTTTGTATTTTGTTTTGAAGACTTGGATGAGCCTTAGAATGATTGTAAGCAAGAGAGTAATGGAATCATGTTTATGTAGTTCATGTGACATTTTATCGCTTCACCCCTCTGTGCACCACATCTATACTCCAAACAGATTTAAAGACTTGGGCAAAAGGAGGTCAAGTTCTGCGGGGCTTCCCAGACAATAAGCAAAGCCAAAAGTCTCCTCTTTCATTGAGCAAATTAATTCCAGCATCTCTGTTTATATCTTCTTGATAATTTGTAAATTTTATACAAGACAAAGATTAAATTAAATGCTATGCAGAAAATATAGTTTAAGTCAGATATCAGCTTCAGGGTTATTGAACCACTTTTCTGTCTCATTTTAGAATGTAATTGAACAAATCATATTCTGTGTTGCACCCTATTTAATTTTCGTTAATAATAGTATTCTTTTGGAGATGTCCTTGACTGACCTAGCATTGTCTTCCAAAAGCAGAAAGATAAATAACAAGTGAATCGTTCATCAAGTGACATTGCTTTGTTCTGGAAACATCTCCCCTTGCTGTTGGAGGGTTGTTTTTTAGTGTTTTGTTTTATTTTTTTGTTTTAAAGTTAAAAGTCCTGAATTGCCAGAGTTATAGTTTTCTCAAATGAATGTATAATAAATAATCCTCAAAGCCTGACTATATAAACAAATAGTCTTTATTCTAAAAAGGGCTTGCTCTGAGGCCCAAAGAATTAAAATGACTTTCAGGGAAGCTAAAATAATAATTGTCAGGCTTTATAAACTATTTCTTGTATTATAATCATAAAAAAGCAGTGCTTAGACCCAAACGGTCGCATCTGCTATAGTCTCTGCACTTACCTACAGTAGCAGGGGTGACTCAGGAGGACCAGTAATCCGCACCCCAGACAACCACTCCCAAAAAGCAGAAGGTAACTCCTAGGAGCTGTCCAGAACTACAGACCTCAACACTCACCCCAGCACAGAGGGGTTCTGAAACCTCCTCGACAATGAATGAAGTTGCCTGAAGAACTGCAGTGAGGATGCCTGTAGGCTTACATGCAGGGTTGATCTTTCGAGAGCTGTAACTTCCTAAGAAACCTCAGGATAGAGTTTGATCAGGTCATCTAGAAGTTTAACTACAGGAACTTCAAACACATATAATGTCAGAAGATCGAGAATTTAGAGGACTAAACATTGAAAACACTTGCCTCTCAATGACGCCCCTGTGTTTCAGTGCAATTGAATAATTTCATGATGAAGACCTGGTCACATCTGGTGCTTGTCCCAGGGGGTTGATTGGACATCCATTACATCTGGTATTTTTCTAAACTGCTGTTCAGCATTTATTTAAAGGAATGGTTCAGTTGTGTGAAGGAAGAGAAGGGAAAGAGGGTCCCAGCGACAGCCCCAGATTCTGTACCCTACTGGGTATAACAGTGATTGGAGTTAATGTGCTTGATTCTCTGTAGAAAGGAGCTTCAGTACTGTCTGTTGATATATACCCCTTGGAGATTTACTATTTCACCCTAAGTGACTTATCAAAATATTCTTTCCAAACACATGAAACCTCACTTTCTTTTCTTCTTATCCAAAAGTTGTGGTTAACCAACTTTTCTCTCTCTTTTGTGTATTTTACGTGACATTCTCCAATACCAGAGTTGGATAGAAACAACGTCTTATCTTTTCCACAGTCATCCATTTAATATTATATTATTTTATGATCACCTTTTCAAAAGGACAATTCCCAGATCACAGAACAGAATAAAGTACTTAAAGATGAGAGGAGACTTGGTAAATCATTGGATGTTTTGTCCCCAACACTTGGAAGAGACCAGAAGAATCATCACAGCTAAATACTGCCCATTTGAAGGGTAACTATGTATAGTCAGTCAGCTTATTGCTCTATAACTGATTTATAGTTTATCAAACTCATTGAGTATATTTCTTTAACACTCTTGTGAGAGCTGAGAGGGGCAGGGAGAGAGAGAGAGACAGAGACAGACAGACGGAGAGAGCGAGAGAGAGACATGTCCAAAGTCACACAGGTCATAAACATCAGCAAACACTTTTTAGATCATGACTGTAAATTCCATAATCTATCTTTGAAATATTCTTGTAGATAGGACTGTATAGCATTTCTCTATGGCTAGCAGTCATCGAAAATGTAGAAGCAAAAAGTGCAGTATTTTCCTTCAAGTACTTCGTGAAGGAGAACTTCAAATGTGTGCCAATAGGTATGGCATCTTAGATGCTATTGCATATCTCTGACACTGTCATCAAGACTCGACGAGCAAACATGATGATTACTAAATAATCCCTGGAGTACAAAGTATGATTTGGGGGTTCCACTGACACTTGCAGAGCTCTTAGAAATTTTGTAATGAACTACTTAGTAATACAACAAACTAAATGTCTCACATATTTTGTGAGCAGTAAACTAAACTTGTTTAGTTTAGCACAATTTCAAGTCACTTCAAAGTCTCATGCATGTACAAGCCTGTTTTTCCTCTAAAAATGGCCATTTCAGCTAGAGAAAGATTTATACAAGTTAACCAAAATCTGAATTATAGATGTCATTTTTGCATGTGAGCTTTATCATTGTCAGGTACTTATAGTATCAAGAAGTAGGACATGTTAAGTTCCCTAATTAGCACATTAAAGTAAAAGCCAAGGACAGCTTGACTTTGATTTTGTTCAGTTCTAGATGAAAGCAAGCTTTCTGGATACTTTGTAGGTGAAGAGCCCCGGATGTCCCTGCTCCCAAGGCACCTATAAGGTGTGGCCTCCTTATGTGGCTATGCAAGTTCATCTCGCGGCAGGCCAGCAGTGTTTGTGACAGCTTCCCCAACTTCCCAGGAAAATACAAAAAAGTTAGAGAAAAATTAGAGAGCTGGCAACATCTCTGTAAACTCAAGATAAGAGAAGACCATATGTCAGAACCGGGTGGAATTTCGGCTAATTGCATCAGCTGTGGGGATGAATTCAAGGAGAACATTCTTGAACTGCACAACATGTGCTGTAATCTCTGAACCACAACGGGCCACATGGACCTAGTAAGGTTACAAAAGACTTGGAATCACCTTCTCTCTAAGTGCCTAATTCTGAAACAGGGAAAATGAAATGACTAGAAAACAGGTGGCCATTCTCCAACTCCAGAGGGATTAATTTTGTAACCAGAGAGAGACAAGGTCTTACTCCTTTCACATTTATTTGTATTGTATTGTAAATTTTATTGCTGTCATTTCAAAATGTTAATTCCAAGAACACAGAAGGAAATAGGTAGGAATGAGGAGAGACTTGATAAAAGGCTAAGATGTTTTATCCTCTAACCCTGGGCAGAAGCCTGTTAGAAATGTGAACTGAAAACTGTGATGTTTTGGGTAATTTCACTGTTCGAAAATTACAAATTGCATCAGATCCCACTTCTTTACTGAGTGTATCTATCAGGGTAAGAAAATAGCTGGAAAAAAATGCAATGAATTCCTACCTCCTAACAATGATAAATTGAAATAAGGACAAAACATAAATTTATATTTAAGAAAACTATTTTCTAGGCCCCTGGGAGATGGTGGTGAAGACTTAGAATGTAGCAGCAATCCTTTCTGATACAAATCCTGAACCTTCACTTATATCTTCCCTTGGCAGAAAAGCAGAAAAATACCAACATTTGGCACAATAGAGTATTGTGAAGGTTCACACAGAAAAAAAACTTGATAGGATTTTCTGTAATACACCAATGAATATTTTAGAAGGCTCTACTGTGAATCCTCAAAATATTTTAAAAGGAGAGTAATCTCAATTTAAAAATGGTTGTTAAAGATGGTAGTTTTTCCATTCCACTCCTAGATCATGCACAAGACTCACACAAGAGTACCATCTCCATTTTCAATAAAGCCAGGAGACAACTCTTATTTACCAACATTTCTGAGAATGAACTGCAGGATATAATAAAGGTCTAACAACATTTTGGAAGAAGTTTTAGAGCATGTGCTCCTATCTGTAAATGTCAGAAAATACTGTCAGAGTATAGATCTTCAAAGTAATCAGCACCTCTCAAAGCTCTGCTTTGAAAAGAGAAATGGAATATTCTCTGATAGTAGTTACTTTGTGGGACTTATTTAGCCACAATATCTTGAGGAACAGGGAAATCAAAGCTAAGTAAGAAATCACACAGAGAAGCCATCTTTGCTGGAAGATGGCTATCAATGAAGAAGGGAATGAGAAACTTTGTATATCATGAGCCACCCTGCTGTGTGGGCCCCAGTAGTTTAGGGAAAGTAAAGACAAAAAGAAGTCACACAAGCACAGAAACACACACACATACATATACACACACATCTGTGTCATAAGTAGATTTTTCTATGAACTCGAAGCATGATCTTAGTTCCTAACCCATAAGAAACTTCAAAGTAAATAGCTAGTCCAAAACTTCCATTAATGAATAGTAATATATAGTAATATATTATATATATGGAAAACAAGCATAAGTATAATTTTTATCTCCTTCTGTGCCCCCTCCCATTAAAAAGAAATCTGGAAACTGGAAATAATGAGATAGAAAATAATTAATGACATTTAAAAATAAATAAAATAAATAAATCCAATTAAAAAATCCTTTATAGATTATAAGGGCATAACACACCATGCGAAAAATGTTTACACAATCATCAACACTAAGAAATTATATTCTGGTAAGATGATCAGTTTCAAAGTCATGAAAATAAGACTTTGAACATCGAAGCCTAGTTATATGTTACAGGAAAAATTATTCCTTTCATACTTTCCATCACAATTTTTAAATCTATAAGTGTTAAAAAATAAACCCTCAAGGGAAGAGAGTATGGTCTAAGGAATTTATACCTAACTAATTCGGCATTAAGCTATAGGTCACATAAATTTTTGAAATGTGCTTAAGTCTAAGCTCCCTTCTATCTTGAAGACACATGAAAACTTTAGCAACCATGTTATAAATGCAGACGTTACAGAGAAAAGATCTGGCAGTGAGCATTTGACTCACTCTGCTATAAATTTGAAACTTATGTAAATATGGGCATAATGATTACAGAATAGAATATAAACCTTGTAGACACAGACAATGTAGACTGAAGAATCTAATAAAAAAATTTGAAAAAGGAATTACAAACATTTAAATAAAATAAACCTAAGTAAATGAGTTGAAATGAATGAGTTAAAATCAGAAATTGGTAGAATAAATCTAAGCTGAATCTTTGATTATAATGGAAGTAGCAATAATAAAATAGTTAAGTTGACAGAAAAATGAGGATAGCATGAATTTTTAAATAATTGTAATAATCACTGCAGAAACGGTTTTTGCAATTTTAAGAGAATGTATTTTAGGACTTGGATTTAATAAGTTATTTCTAACAAATTATAGGTATCAAATATTGATTTTTAAAAAGAGAAAATCTGAATAGTTCAATTGCCATAAAAGAAAAACAGGAAGATGTTTAAAAGCTAATCTTAAAAACAATACACCAGGGAATTCTACTAAAATTTTTAGGAAAGGATGACTTATTAAAATATCCACTAACATAGAATAAATTGTATTTACTAAATGCCTTTTATAAAGTGAACATAACATTGATACTCTTATCCCAGGCAACAAAAGAAAAAGAAAAAAAATAAAGTTTTTCACCAAAGAAAATAATGAGATGAACTTTAAACTCTTTGACAGTGACCAACAACCACAAAACAGTAGAAAAGTCATGACTCAAGAACTGGAGTCTGAAAACTGTGATTATTTACATATGAACGCAACATAAAAGTATCTTTAAGATACGCAGTGGCACAGAAAACAGACCATTGAGTTATGGTGCCTAAGAAATCTATTTGAACATATTTTAACTGAAGTAAATAAAATAAAGGATGAGGAATGGAGGAAAATAACAATACAAGATTATTATGAAAATTGAAACTAATTTTATATTACACATATGTTCATAAATTATATAATGCATATATAAAGATCGATGCCATATATCCACCTAAAAATCTGTTTAATCAAAAATTATGGTATTGAATTAAAATTTAAACATCTCCTATCAACTGGAAATGGAACAAGTAAGTCGACAAAATCACTGGATTGAAGAGAAAACCAAGGATACAAAGATAACTGTAGACTTTTGGGTTCCTGTAGCCACTTGACATCTCCATACATGGTCAAAAACCATACACATCTACATGGAGAATATTAAAAATACTTGCCACTCATTCTTACAGCATAGCTAGGAGTAAGAAATGCACCAAATAACATGTGTCTATGGGGAATAAATATTCCAAGATATTTCAAAGGCAGCTCTGGAGCCATGCCCGTAATAGAGAAAGCATGGAAAATCAGAATGCCAAGAGAAACTAACATGACAGAACATGGATAAAACCATCCCATAAAAGAGTCCCCATCCTGGATGTGAAAATACTTAGAGCAACTCTGAAGTCAGATAGATCAGAGCACAGCTACTGGATAATCCAAAAGAAATGCTTAAATGGTGAAGGATAAATTTTGGCAATCTTAAGGCATAATTACTAGGAAAAAGGGGACAACTTGGAAAAGAGAGGCATTCCTTGGAGAGAAAAGGAAAGAAGAGACAAAGATTGAAATTAAGACTCCTATAGAAATAAAAGAATCCCAAAATTAGAAACACATCAGTCCATCCCCTACTCGAAAAATGTGCCATTAATTTTCAAAGTTTGGCATCACTGCATCAGCAGAAGAAAGATTCTTGAACTAGGAAACTGAGAAAACCCTTCAAACACTTTGCTCCTTCACATTATGACTGTTTAGGGGAAAAAAAAAGACAATTCATGTTGAATAAAAATGTCTGACAGTATCCACACAAAATGCTACAATGAAAAACAACAAGAAAAACATTTCTAGCGATGGAAAGTTTTCCCCCAAATTCAACTACAAAGCAGAGATCTATAACACAATTCTTTACCCTGAAGTATCTTTAAACAAACATTTTGTAGAAAGAAAAACATGAAACCAGGGTGCATTCAATAAGCAAAGTAAGATGGGAAGAATAAATAAAACAGGAAAAAAATGAAGAAAAAGATAAAATCATAGAGGAATAATAATTTCAATCAACTGAAAAATAGATTTCTCTCAAAATATAAAAATTAAGAAACCAGATGGAAAAGTTCAAGAAAATGAGAAAGAATGAGATAAAATGAACCTTAGAGAAGGAAATATAGAAGACACGCCAGAAGATTAGACACAGATATATAAATCACATGTTTCTGCTAAAATTTCTTCTTGCGGGGAGTTCCTGGTCTCTTCTTCCTTTTAATCCGTTTGTGTTTTGGTTTGGGGTGATTTGGGTTTTGGCATGGCTTGCCTTCTCTAGCCTATATTTTTCACTGTAGTTTCATTTTATTTTTGTTACTGCCTAAGCTGTGGCATCTGTGAATAGTTGTAGTTTATGTGGTGTCCCTGTGAAGGGTTGCTCCTCACTGGTGAGCTGGTTAGCTCAGTTCTGCCACAGGCAGGGTCCCTCATACAGAGGGCATTGTCACTCAGCTCCAAGGTGAGCAGCATCACTCAGAGCAGTGGTAGGCTTGGTGGCTCTCTTTCACTTCAAGCAGGTTCAAGTGTCCCTTTTCTGTGCTAGGTGAGGTCATTCAAGCAGGGATGGCTAGTGAATGCAGAGGCCCTGCAGCAGACAGCAGTGTGAGCAGAGTACCCTTCCACAGGGTCGCTGTCCAGCTGGCCACTCCTGGCCAGGTTGTCAGGGACAGGCCATGGGCTGGTGTTAGTGGGTGCCGAATCTCAATAGTAATGATGCCTCTCTCATAGTGACATCGACACTACTAAATTAGACAAATGTAAAGGTGATTTCCTCAACATAATCTGCATTTGTAGATTAGCAAAAGATTTGCAAGGAACTTAAAATTACTCTTTGTTTTTTAGAATTTGTTTTCCTTTCAAATTTTAATTTTAGATTTTACATTTTTAGGTCATGAAAGGAAGGATAAATGACCTGCCTCTATTCAGGTTGCTGCTTATATATTTAGTTAGTATTTGAAGGGAGAGTACAACCTGGTACAATAGCATTGAACCACCAGCTTAGCTGATATTAGGCGAGAATGAGAGAATAATATGACATGTAATTGAGCCATAATAGGAAGTTAAGTAACAGCTGATCTATTTCTTCTTGCATCCTTCTTTATAGTCCCAGTTTATTTTATTTTACTTTGAGTTTGCTATTTAAAGACATCTCTATCTATGCCTAGGCTATGATTTCAATGTAGAAAAATCAAACCATGAGTTTCTTGAGGGTATAATCATGTCTTACTCATTTTTTTCTCTCCAGAACTTAATAATGCTTAACATGTAGGAACCTCATAAATCTTAACATTGGGGTAAATAAGTAGAAGAGAAAGGCATTGTGGAAAATTATGCAGAGAAATCTTTAGTTTTTATTTTTCACTAAGGAGAAATTTATACCTAAAATTTAAATTAATCAGTCTTATTCTAAATAAAGTTGAAGATGAGAGAGGATAAATTAAGAATGGGTAGGAATAAAGGTATGGTAATTCTTATTTGCAGGAAATGTCATCTCTCTAGAGTTTTGTTATTTCCATTTTTTTATCTTTTACTCTCAATGACTATTTTAACAAGTTTTCTGCAGACTTCCTGATGATATAGTCACTTACAGCCTTGAGCTGTGCTAAATAAAGGAACAATTATAAATTTCATAGTGAAGGTCTCTCTGACATAACCATTCTTTTGTGGAGAGGTTAGATGAGAGAAAAAGGTAGGGGAAATACCACGATTGCTTTTTCTCATTGTCTCCTTTTTCCTTTTGCCCTCTGTGTGTGTAACTACCATCTATCAGAGTTATATCAAGAAGAGGCTTTACCTAAAATAGCTGCAAAGTATCATAGTCTATCACTTACCCCCGTCAGCCAGTCCATTTGAAGCTCACTGTTTTCTACTAGGTCAAAAAAATTGCAAATACTTTTAGAGAACACGATGGATTGCAATGAGAATTCTAACAAAAGATGACCAAAATAAACATCAACATCATTTTCATTTCTGAATTGAATGGAAGTAGAAGAGGAAAAACACAGATGACATTTCTCACTCAACCTTATTTGCCGTTCACTTTGAAAGGATGGGAGGAGGGCACTGGGGATAAATTTCAAATCTTCGCTTAACAATATGGCCACAGGCGCTTGTTATTGATGTGTCTTTGCATCATGGACTTGATCAAATTTAAAATGCAGTTTCCTTTCCCTGAGTCTGATTTAAGGTTGTCTGCCCCAAACTCCTCCAGGGATACTCCCCTCTTTGTGTCTTCATTTTTCAAGGTGTATGAAGTTGACACAAAACTGTTATAGAATTTGGCCTTGAAATCACAGAGGAAAGAAAATTGGTGTTGGTGGACTCAGTTCTCCTCTCCTACAGGGCATGTCTCTGCAGCTGATGTTCTTCTGAGCTACCTCTCAAATTAAGTAGAAACACTGGTACCCCAATCTCAGGTGATATTCAAGATTTGACTTGAGGGGTAAAAGGATGTTGGTGAGAGTCAAGGGTAGAAAGGATCCAATGGTAGAGGATTATTAGAAATCTTGTAGTGGACATGTTATGAGGTCATATATTTAATGAAAAGTGAACCTGCACACCAGAAACTCATATTGTATTGTAAAACAATGTGACCTCAATCAAAAGTATATTTTTTAGAAATTGGCTTTTTTATTCATTACTTCAAATACACCCAGTATCTAGTGCTTTAGTGTCTACTTTCCTAACACAACAGTTTATAAATTGGTGTCTGTAGACACTTGGGGTCAGCAGAAAGGTTGAGAAGAATGCCAGAGAATGGTGCAGTCTTCTACCCACCCACAATGTATTCACAGACTTTCCGTCTTTGTTTTATATGTTAATGCTAGTCCATATATCACATACACTAAGGACACCACTAGTTTATATAGCTGAAAGTCATTGTTTCATCCAATTTAGAACACCAGAAGAAAAGCAGGATCATAGACATCTAGAGGACAAGAGTATATAGATGGTAGAATTTCCTTAGGATGCAAGAATGAAAGATTTTCAGGAATTTGGTGATACTAAAGAATTTTAACAGGACAGGAGGTTTCCATTAAAGTGGCTGTGGACCAAAATTCTCTACCAAGTTAAGTTCTAAACTTCAGCGTAGACTATATGTAGCTTTATATACAATATGCAGTTATTTCCATAATTAAGTGCCACATACCACCCACCCTTTCCTCCCCCATTTCTCTATCCACCATAGACTAACACATGACTTCAGAAGGCCTAGTTCAGGAGGCAAAGATGTAGGAAAAACATCTAGACATTTATAAAATTCCTGATGCCTCTTGAGGATGAAAGTTCACTACAAGACCTAGGCTGACCATCTCTTTCATCCCCTGATTTGAACTCTCACCAAGATTTCTCTTGCTTCCATGAACTTCAGGTAGGTCCACTGAGTCCTCCAGAGTTGTCCAGTCTTGTCTAAGTTACAGCCAAAATTAAACAGAGTTTTGGCTCATCTGAGTCCCCCACTACACACCCCGCTCTTTTCAATAAAAATCTGTATTGTCTCAGATCATGGCAAGTAAGTTTTGTTCATGCCCTTGAGTTCTTTGGGTGCCAGAGTAAGATGACACTTTCATGGTTTTCTAATTCCTTCATTCCAATTTTATAAATCTCTAAATTAATTCAGAGCAGCTGAAGATGAATTTACTCCAGAAGACTACATGCTTTCTAAAGTATCCAAGTTGATTTAAGCTCTGATTTATTGTAGATGTGTGGGTTTACTAGCTTTTAGCCTCATTTTGCTTCCCAGACCAGCATCTGGGTTTATTTAACAGCCACTGGATGAATCACTCAAGAATCATGGAAGCCATCATGTGGAAGGCCCAGGAGGTACATGGCTCATCTCCTGAAGTGACACTGTGGGTGTTTATATCACTCATCAGGGTAGGCTTTGTCTTACAGAAATTGAACTCTAGGATTGAGCCTACCAGTTCCCTGGAACAATAAATCTCAATTCCCAATGACATGAGGTGTTCTTAAGCATGTCAATGTTCTTTACTCTTAAAGCCAAAGCAGAGATTTTTTTGATAGCAAGGATATTATATTATATTATGTTATATTATATTATATTATATTATATCAATGTTTGTGCATTCCTATCATATGCCAGGTTAGAACTAGATACAGAGGTCACCGAAATATACAAGAAGACTCCATTCTCAGCCTAAAGGCCTACTAAGAGAGTAGATGGAGACCCTTACAAGGCAGAGGAAAATACAAAGTAGAGGGCATTCAAGGTGTGTGTCTAGATTTTGGTAGATGGGCAATTAAGTTTGACTATACAGAGGAGCTTATGCTAAAACATAGTGAGATGAGAATGTTTAGCATCATCTTTTACATCACCACATCTGTGCCCTGAGACTAGCACTTGTCTTAGAAGCCCTCACACCTGCCCTTTCTACAAGTCCCTCCTATCTCCCCCACATTTACACTACTTCAAATTAGTATGATGGTTGCATGTCAAAGCATTCGAAGTACTTTTGATCAATAGAGATGCCCAGGTCCCACTACAGACATACTAAAAGCAGATCTCCAGGGGAGTTACCTGGGGAGCTGTGTTTTTTAAAGTTTTTCTACAGAGAACTTCCTAATGATATAACACTGGCCTGGCAGAAGTCTTCAGACTGGCGTCTGAAAACCATTGCTCTAAAGCTTCTGCCCTAATGGCCTCAATCAACATCCCATAGAGCCTGTCAGTGGGGCTGGGTGAGTATTCCCTAAAGTATGTTACATAATGATATCTGCTTCTAAAACTTAGGCTGTGAGCCCAATCTGAAGAAGAGATGCCTGGAGGAAAGATGCTGCGTACTAATCTTGGAAGCCCCCCAAGTCTATTTTGATCCCATCCGTCATGTCTAGACTCTCATTTGCCACCATTGGGTAGAGCTATTTAGGACACATACCATCACTCAGATTTCAGTGTGCCAGGGGGTAAGTGCATCAGGCCAGCTCTAGGTTAGCTTGCAAGGTAGCTCAGCCCCTCCATAAATTCCTGGAAGTATGTATTTGCCAGCCAGAACAAGTGTTCCTTTTTATGTGGTGATTTGAGTTCATGCCAAGTGGAGCCACTTGTTCAGACTAATGAACTGATAGAAACTTGCAAGCTCCCTGAACTTTGAGCTTTCACAGGCTCCTTAAGCACACACACTTGTTTTGTTGAACTGCCATGGTACCAGCATGGTGACATGGAAATCAGGACTCAGGCAGGAGACCTGGCTGTGCTACCATGTGTCTGTGTGACCTTGGGTGTCTGATTTAACCTCATGCCCTTGCCGATATAATGAGGTAACTAGGAGATTGTCACAGTCCGCCCGCTTTTTACTGAAGTCATGTATGATTGATAGCTCTTTGGAAATTATTGTAAAATGATTTACATAGCTACTCTCTCTGCCAAGGCTATACACAGTGGGAAATATGACTCCCAGAAATAATTTTTCAAAACCATCCTTTATTAAAATGGAAGGGAAGAAAATAGCCTAACGTTTTTTCAATGTCTCTTCTGAACCAGACATTGTCTTGGGTGCTTCTTCAGTTGTGAGTGCATATGATCCCTGTCTAAGCCCAGGAGAATTCCCGTTCCAGTTAGGTGACCCTGGAAAATTCACCTTCCTGATAAAAGCAGAGGTAGGCAGTAAAGTAGGGACTGAGTGCACAGAGCTAGTAAATGGCAGATGGAGGGCTCAAGTTCAGGTTTTATGATTCTAAATCCTAGGCTCTTGCTACCTCCCATTCTAAGTCTGACAGCGGAAGTGTTTCTCTGTTGAGTAACTGACTGGCCCACTTCCTTGAAGAATGACGGTTGATGTGTGAGAGCAAATGTTTTTGACCCTTCATGTCAGACTCCTTCCCGGTCTCTATGGGGTTGGCATTTGCAACTCAGTTTCTAACCAAGTCACCAAATCACTATCCCTGCCTGTTACCTTTTGGCCCTCACTAACTTCATTCTTAAAGAAGAAAAATACAAATAAAGCATCGCTAAGAATGAAGACCAAATTAGGGCTGTATTTTTAATCATGTAAATGCCAGCAAAAATCCCACTTAAAATCCCAAGGAAACATAGCTGAGCCCAGTGCCCTGGCAGAGGGAAGGTCAATACCATGCATGCTAATGAAGAATCCTAAGTATTGGCTCAGGCATTGGGTTGTACTAGCACTAGAAGTTGTATCTTTACATTTTCTGCCCTTCTGTGGGGTGATGAATAGGCAGATCTTGAGATGGCCTTCGTTGGCCATCACAGTCGCTCCCATTTTATGCATTCTTTAAAAAACTGCAGCACCATGATAAAGATTTAAAATGAATCACATACAGGTGTTATGTCCTATGAGCATTCTTGAAAAACAAAGAAACGGTTTGAAATGCCTCTGAGGTCACACAATAGGAACTTTTCATTGTCCAGCCCCACTTCACAATTGGCACATGGAAAACTTTTAAACATTACACCTGTGAACCACTTCGCCATTTGGAGGAGTAATAGAAATGCCTCAGGTAGTCTCCGGAAGAGGAACCAGCTGAGAAGATGGGCCATTCCCCACAGCCCCAGAGCCGAGTATCCTCATGTCATTTGGAGGCAGCTCCAGTAGTATTTTCCAGACTCTGTCTCCTGGGCCCAGGACAGTCTATAATCAATTTTCCACTTCCTTTTTATCTCTCCACTGCCACCATCTTTTCCATATTTTCTAGTTCGGAAATGAATGTTCTCATATTAATATCTAGATTGGTCAATCCCAGAAGTGAATAGTCTTTACCAGTCCTGATCTAAGATACGCCTCTATATTTTTTCCCTTCTATCTAGCTAGCAAGCTATTATCTAGCTATCATCCAATTATTACTTATCCATCTATGATCTACCTATTATCTCTCTGTCAACTACCTACCTGTTCCCTACCTATCATTTCTCTATTATCCATTTGTCAACTATATTGATTTATAAGCAGAGTTCTACCAGTTTTGAAGTTTGAAGTATTTTGTTTCATCAGATCATATTTTTTTTATTAATTTCTGTGGTTTGGTTTCAGTACAAACCTATGCATGGTCAGTAGATAGAATATCTCTAACTTGAGGGAATAATTGCTTTAATGAGGCATCTGACAAGCTTCCGTCAGTCCCCTGGAAGCATGGCAGAAGGGACTATGCTTATAATCGACTCTAATCCACTTTAATCTTCTACCCTAACCCCACTAAGAATCAAGTGATTAATTTGTAGTCTCCTGAAAGAAAACAAAGCCCTTCTGGGATGAAGCTTGGCAGGTTCCCAAAGACAAAGAGCCAACCTAGGGCTGGTGCCATGTGTGCTTGGATGTGGCAAACTATCTTGATCAAATCAGGCAACTTCCCTCCCACCTCTCAAGAGAATCCCAGGTCTTGGTTCCTAATTGAGCACAAACATCATCCTGGGCCAGAAGTTTGATAGAATTTCATAACTATTCCTTTACCTCCGTGCCAGTTACCCATAAGACACAACATGGCAAAAAAGCTGTAAGTAAAGTTATTCTTGGCATTCTGCTTCCTTTAAGTATCACCCCTCCCTTCCTGGCATCCAGATCCAAAGCCTGTAGTACCATAGGCTTCAGACATTGCTCTTTTTCTTCTCATCCCATTCAGGAAGGCTGTTGTATAGTTGCCCTCTAACAAAGTCCATTTTTCCGTGTGTGTGTGTGTGTGTGTGTGTGTAAGCTAACACAAAAATGAGCTGCTAGAATAGGAATAGCTGTATATCAAATTGGGTACTATTCACTGATTTGGTTTTATTAAATCTACTAGTGAAATTGGGGTCAAAGATATACACTAATGGAAATGATGGACACTATATAGGCATGGGCAGGGCGGAAGCTGACCTTTCTCTTCCTTTGCTCTCTATCCCCTCCCAGCCTCCCATTCTCCCCATGCTTCAGTCGTGCTTTTGCCTTCCATTTCTTTCTATATACCCCATAATCAGAAATTTGATTCTTGTCCTTCTCCTCTTTGTAGCTTAACCTCCTGATATTACTACCTTGTCATACTGTGGCCTCCTGTCGTTATACTCCTCTCCTGCTCTCTGTTGTGAAAATCAATTTACCTGCACTAGAAGGTGGGTATGGATGGGTAGATAGGGAAAGATGAGAGGGGGAACCACTCCATCTAACAGAAGATACCTTCATCCTCTAGTAGCTCCATCCAGCATTGCTTTTTCCCCTGGCCGCAGCAGCCATCTGGTCCCTCTGTTCGGCAATGTTCAGCTCTTTGTCCAAGGATTGTTGATTCCAGTCCAAAGTCAGTGCATCATCTTCAACTGCATTCTCACCTCTGCTCAAAAATTATTTCCTTATTTCTTTTGGCCTCCTGTCACCATCTTCCCAGTAAATAGTCTCAAACTCCCTGCTCCACTGTCCTCAGGGTGCTTCTTTCATCGATGTTCAGCAAATGACCCACCTCTCTTTCTATTTAAGGTCAAAGTTGAGAGCTCACTACTGAGCTTCCTCAACTTTCTTACTCTCCATATCCCAAAGTTACCATAACTTTCTTTATCCTCCATGTCAGAGCAGAAGCTCTGCCCCTTTGCACTCCGATCACTCTCTCTGAGCTCTGGATCTTGGGCCTCTTAATCTCCCCCACACTTTCCTGTGAATTTTCCTCTTTCTTGAATTCTTAGTTTCTTCCTCTCCACTCTGATTTCCTTCAATCTAAAAATAAGTGCAACATTAACAAAAATCCTAACCTGAAAAATACTTAGCTGCTGCCCCTGCTGCTATTCCTCTCTTTTCTTTCTCAAAGGAATCCTCTACTCTCTCTCCCTCATAACTCAAATCACTCTGTCACACTATTCCTCTGTCATTGGCCCTTTGAACTTAGTGGTGAGAATCAGACCATGGAGGGCAGACAGAGAAGAAAAGAAGAAGGAAAACAGAACTTTAAGAAGACTAATATTGTGGAGAGGAGGGTCAAATGGTCCATAAAAAGCTGGAAAATGGTTGGCCATAGAAGTGTATAATGACCCAATGATGGGAACAGAAGAACTTTGCCCCAGATTTACTCAACAACCTAGAATAAATTTTACTGGAAACTCATCTACTGGGCAAGGAGAATCTGACTTTCTTGATAGGAAAGAGCCAATGTTTCATTCTAGCTAGGTGAGTCCTGATTTAGCACAGTTAGTTCATGTACATTTTCCTGGGACAGAGCAATGGAGAACCAGTGTAGTAGGTATGGGGCTGACCTATGTTCTCCTGCTGAACACTGCTAGACAGAGGAAACAGTTGGCTGCTGAGACCAGAGGAACCAGCAATGCTGGATGGAGCTACTAGAGGATGAAAGAATCTTCTGGTAGATGGAGTGGTTCCCCCTCTCACCTTTCCCCACCCACCTACACCCACCTTCTAGTCCACGTAATTCAGTCTTCACAAACCACTACTAATGTCCAGGTGTGGTACTGATTTAAGTTTGTCTACTCATCTCCTGTCTGCATCAGATGTCTTTTTTTAACTGAATTAATGGAAAGTGTTCTTGGTCTTTGACTCATCAGCACACTACAAGACCTTTCTTCAAAGTTACATTTATTTAAAAAAAAAAAAAGCCAGACCAGGGATTAAATGTAAATCAAGTAGAAGTCAGTGCTTTATTGTTTGGTTCCACTGGGGCCTTGAGTCAGACAGATCAAATGTGTATTGGACAATATCAAAGGACCTGTTCTACAACTTGTGGGTTTGGAGGCGTATATCACATGTAATAGGGAAAAGAGAATAATATCCAACAATTGGATAGAAAGGACACGTGAGAGTCAAGTGTACTCAATAATAACCCAAAAGGAAATGAGGGGAAATGAGTGCATAAAGAGTCCTTGAGTCTCTTTTAGCCCTAAGGAAAGAAATCTCTTCACTCAGATAGACAATACTGAAATTGATTAAATATCCTCAGCAGCAATATTCATCTTTGTGTTCCCACTTTCTTTCACAGTGTCATTATTCTAGGCTAAGATCGTTCTTGTCTGGATTCTCCTGAGTCCTCAAACATCACTAACACATATACACTAACTTGCTTAGGGAACTCCACTTGTAACAGTGCCCAGGGAGATCCTGTCATCCATTTAAGATGTCTCAGATCCCAGGCACGCTGTTATCCCAGGCCATTGCTGGCTTCCTTGAAAGCAATAAGCGGGTAATACAAGAGTGTCAGGAAATCCAATATCTAAACCCAATATGAGACTGTGGTCCCAATCTAATAAGAATAGATTCATTTTGTTTTATTCCCACTTTGTCACTTGCAGTGTGCGAAGAGTGAAACACAATAAATTGGAACATTGCAACCACCTCTGAGTACATACGGACTCATCATTCCCTGAATCTCCATACCAAATGTTTTGAACCATGTAAATTCATGGAGACTGAGTTTCTTAGCCATCCCTTCTTTCTATCAGTCTTGCAACCCTTCTTTGTGGAGGAAGTTTAAACATCTCCCTTGAGTTTATTTTACAAGAGAAGGTTATTGAATGATCTGGGGCTAATTTAAATTAAGTGAATTTGATGGAAATGTAGGCATGATCTAGATTAAATAACTTCAAACTAGCCCCAATCCAGGGAGTAATTAGGGTAAGTACATCAGCTAACCTGCCCATAATTTCTATGCAATCTGCAGATTAAATAAAACAAATTAGGTTTAAACAAAACTGTTAAAGAGGCAAAAGAAAGGTCATCTAAGATCCCAGCCTCTTTCAGTTCCATAGATTTTTTAATAAGTAGATTTATAAATTTAATTTTAGTTATTTTTATAGTATCCCTATACACTAGCCAGTATATCTGTATATTGGATGGCTGTTTACTTTAGGTTTTTATGTAAGCCCTTAGCAAGCTCTTCTCATTAATCCAATCACTACAGCAAGCTATGATTAATTTACTGTAGCATTGATTTTTAAGGATCAGAGCAAAAGCCTCCTTAGTCAGGGGGGTAAAAAGCATTAAAGGATTACAGGCTGCATCTGCCGGGACTAAGATATTCCTCCCTATAATTTATTGTAATTTTCTATATTTTATATAGCCTATCATCTTCTGTATATTTCACGGGTAGCTTATATATTTTATAACTTAATGGCAGGTCAAGCCTACGACTTTAATGTTGAGATCTCTAAAAGTCATTTAGTGATGACCATTAAATTCGTCTTGAATCAGTGAACTAGAAGACCATTTTCATTTGTGTAATCTTTAGCAGTTTACTATTTTTCTAATGAGGAAACGCAAGCCCAGAAACATTAAATGACCTGTCATCACAGAGTGGGGAAAAGTTGTATCTAGAAATTGTCTCCATTCTCTCATATCCTCTCCTTTGCATCTTATTTTAATGAATATTATGGCTCCACTAACTATACTATAGGCCGGAATCTGTACCAAGTGCTTTTACAGATGCAATCTCATTGAATTCCCACAGCAACCTTGGGAGATAGATATTGCTATTATCCTGACTGTGTGAGTAAGAAAACGAAGGCTCAAAAAAAGTTAAGTTGCTTGACCAAGGCCATTTAACTAATAGCTAGTGAGTCACAGAGTTTAGAACAGAAGTTTGCTTCCATCTACACTCTACACTCCTAACTATATCCTATTCATAACATTACCTAGAAAGACCACAGTTGCTTCAAAGATATTGCAAAGTTCTCTCTTGCTTTTCTCACTTCCTTCAGTGTCTTTTTAAAGCAAAATGTGATTTTCTATATTTCTCTGAGCTCAAACTCTTGTGTAGAAATCACTTCTTTTGACTACCTTTTACTTTGAATCACTGTGTTAGGGATTCAAAAGCGCTGGAAACTTTGGTTAAAGATGGGTGGCACTAACCAGCACCCAGTCTACTTTCCTACAGCTCTTTTGAATTCACAACTGACACAAGTAGAGAGAAATAAATTGAAAGTATTTTCATCAAGAAAAAAAATTAGGCGATAAATGCGAACTAACATTTTGGCAAGAAGTTATTATTATTGTTACAAAAACAAGTGAACTATGCATTTCTTGTTCATAGAAGATAATTTTGCAGTGGGTTTACTTTGGGTCAGGTGTTTTGAATGTCATCAATATTCACGCCCACTTTTTTTATAGGTGATAGGACACAGCTGCTCAGAAAGGTTAAGCGTGTCGTTTAAGGTCACATGTTGGGAAATGCCAGAGTTAAGCACTGAGGCAGATCTAGCCATCGGGCCCATGTTCTGCACTCAATGATCACATTTCATACAGATTTTTAGAATATAAGTGTACAGGTTTAGTGTGGTTTTCATACATGACTTCAGACTTTAACAAGGGAAGCCAATCCTTAGCAGAAAGGTTTCTGATATATTTTGATGAAGTGTTTCCACTGGGAGAGTAGACAAGATTTTCTAAGAAATTCAACTTTTGTACTTAGTCTTTATAAGCCCCTTATTATATGTGGGTTGTTGACAGGAAAGGAGAATGGACATGGAGAGACAGCTCTCTTCAGATGAAGAAAGTTCTTGGAGGGTGACTCAGCTGTGACCTGTGAGCAGGCAACACGCCCAGCAGCAAGGGAAATGAGTGATATGGTCCCAAATGGGCAAGTTGGTCAGCACACCACAGAACCTGCTACAAGACGCTAATTCCCTCAGTGCTCATAGCACGCTTAACTTTCTGAGATGATTTTACATCACGTCTTCAGTGGCTTCAATAGGGACCCCAAGAAACATATGTGCAAGTCCCAACCCTTAGTACTTAATATCACCAATAAATATAACCTAATTTGAAAAGCAGGGTCTTTGCAGCTGTAATTAAGGATGAGACAGGGTAAGATGAGATATGATAAGATCATCTTGGAGTAACGGGGTGGGCCTGAAATCCAGTGACTGATGTCTGTATAAGAAATAGAAGAGGTTATGACACAGGGAGATAAAATGGTCATATGAAGAAGGAAGCTGAGATCATGATGATGCTTACAGAGCCCTGAAAAATAAAAACTAGAATAAAAAAGATTGTCCTGTAGGTTTCTCCTTGACTTTGGACATCTTGTCTCCAGAATTGTGAGAGAATACATTTCTATGGTTTTAAGTTAGAGCTTGTGAGAATTTGTTAGAGCAACCCTCAAAAATTAATACAACATGTTGTACCATTTATTCCCAACATAAGAAACTATATTTTTGAAACCCATGTTCTCCAGTATTTCTGGCCAATGGTTTCATGATAACCATGTAACAGCATGTCAGAATGCAGGAATGCAGGAATACTCACTATTTGCCACATGGTGCTATCGAATGTCTTCATAAATATTCATTTCCAAGAATCATAATTTGTCACTAGATCCTGTACCCACCTTAACATTCTTATCCCTCTACTAAATAGGTCATGGGAGTATTTTCCTGCTCTGAGATATTTCATGTCCCATATCCGACGTATTTCCAACATGATAATATAAAGAAGTTATTAATATAATACAAGGATTTTCACACCTAAGTTTTGAATTGCTGTTTGTTCTCACTGTGTAAACTTGTCTTCACTTGTTAGGGGAACCTTAGTCATATCTGAACTATTGAGACCTAATGAAAAGGTATCTATAAAATGGTAACACTTGGCCTCCCAGGGTATGCGCTTGACTTTTAAGGAGTCTCCTTATGTACAGATGTGAACTGAACTGAAAGGTGTTGATCCTTTTCCTGTCTTTAAAAGCAAGAACTAAACATTATTCTACAATAACTAGTGTCTTGAAGAATGTCTGCATCGGTTTTCAGAATACAAAGACACACACTCCTGATTTCAACTATTTTTCTTCCATAAACTGAGGGCCTGTTTCAGGTATTGCCAATGGGGCAAGTTCTTTCCCCTGATAGAATATACCTCGTACTGCACATGACTCAAAGAAAGTGGCATCTTTTTAAATCCCTCTCAAAGGAGGAAAGGAATCATCAACCAATTTTCACCCATCACTCTGCTATCCATCTTCTAATTGGTGGTTTCTGATGGGTATTCAACAGTGAGCTTTGCCCTGGTACAGGAAGACCAGCAAAGAATTCCTGCAGGACCATAGCTGAGGCCCATACAGCTAGCATACTAGACAGGGTTAACTGTCCCTCTGGGTCTATATGTTCATCATCCCAGGAGGCTGGGCTGCATGGCTGCATGTATGAACTCTCTTGACTTCTGCTTCAGCATATGTGTGCAGATAAATGTCTGGACCTCATTCACTTTCCTCCCTCTATTTGACAGTGTAGAATTTACATATATATCAAAATTATTTGACAAAATGGAGGAAGGATTGTGAGGTCAAGAAATTTCTAGGTCCAGCTCCCTACATTGGAGGAGTTGACATGGCTTGGCTATACTTCCATAATGAAGGTCAGAGTTTCTGTCAGGAGACCCTTTCCCTACAGCTAGTCTCTCTGCCAACCCTCTCCCGTTTCCTCGCAGTCCCCGCAGAACCAATGGCTTCCCAACGTTGCTAGGCTTGAGAACTACGTCATCCCACGTGGTTTCCGCTACACCCTTTAACACCTACATAAATAAACCCCATATTAAATTTTTCTCAGTGATCACTTTCGAAGGTGCTTTCTGTTTTCTGCTGGGCTAATACTGGCTTCCCAACTCTGGGGTAATATAGTTGCCAGGGAGCAATAACTTCAGTGAATGATAAGCAAAAAGTGACAGCAAAAGTCGCATTGTGGCTTTCCTGATATTTTTAATAGTATGTGCCTACATGAAAGAGCCCTAGATTATATCATATTCCTTTTTCCCATAGTTATAATAGTATATACCCTTTGGCTATCAGAAGAAAAACTCTTGTAACTGGGGAAGGTGAGTGTGTGTCACTCTTATTTCTATCTTAAGTACTTCTATTGAATTTCTTGACTCAGGTGATAAGGATTTCTTTATTTTCCGAAGTTGATTTGAGCACTGAGAATGTGTTGAAATTTGTATTCACTTTGTCAAGGTACAGTTTGTTCTCTTTTTCATGAATTCCTAATTTCCTGAGTCCTAGATGCCTAACGGGACCGAAAGGCTCTCGTTGGTAGCAGGCCCCGTGGAAACTGTTTATCCTTGTAGTGGTCACCCTCCCCTTTGTAAGGCCAAAATGACATCAGGAGAAAAAGAAAGGTTCTTTATTTCTGTCTCTGTAGATCAGTCCTACCGCCTAACATATAGTTGGAGTTCAATAGATTTTTTTTTTTTTAAAGGAAAGGTGCAGGGAGGAATAAAGGCAAGCCAGTAGGCAAGCAGAAGATAGCGGAGGAAAAAGCACTTTTATTTATAGTTGTTCATCTTAGTTGTATAACCACTACCCACACGCACACACTTGCAGGTCACAAACCTGGGTCCTTGGGATGTATGTGGACAGTGCCAGTGGATTCCCCAAAACTAAGCCACCAAGGCATACCTGAAGCCAATATTTTTGAGAGGCTCGAGGTAATAAAGAATGTGATTTATGTTTAGGACCACGGACTAGCTTATTTCAATTTTGAGCCCCTTGTGAAATGAGTATGTTATATTGTCCGCATGGATGGAAACAGTGTAATTTAGTCAAGAGTTTTGCTATAATATATTCACATAGTATCTGCTATGTGCCCAATACCATTGTGGGGGCTGGGGACAGGGCAGGTGGGTAGGGAGACAGTCTGAGCACACATTTCCCTCGAAAGCCCAGCCTGAGATAAAGCCTGCTGACTGTTACTTTGGGGTGTTGTCTCTGGAACAGAAATGGGGAACTGAAAAAAGTAAATCAGAGGAGGAAAAGGCAGCCCTAAGGTACATTAGTAAGTGCCTTACATGATGGACAAAGGTGTCTGGGGGCACTCTGAGCACCCCCTGGGGAGTAAAACGCACCTCAGACTGCTGATTGCCCCTGGGTGTCAACTCCCAGCGCCTCCAGGAGTATGCTGTGTCTGAATTCTGAGGCTCTGCTCTGGGGTCACCCAGGTAGGAAAGTGAGAGGCTCTTAGGGCAGCTGAGGAGAGGTTCTTTCAGGCTGTGATGAGCAACTGGTGGTCTCCTCACCAAGTGAGGTAAAAAGGCAATTGAGAGACTATTTGATGGGAGGTCACTTAGGGGCTGAGGCCTGGGCCCCACAGAGCATACATTCTAATGCCAAGTGACATTATACCAGCATGAAAATAAGTGATAAACACCATCAAGAAGGTAGAGCAGTTGATGTGACAAGGCCAGCGACCCACCTCCCAGAGGGTCACGGAGTCAGGAAAGACCTGACAGGAGAGGCATTGGAATAACTGGGGAGAGGAGAATCCACCCAGGAGGCCAACAGGCAACAGGCAGTGAAAGACCCAAGTCCTCTGCAGCGACCCAAGACAGAGAGGAAAGGGGGTGGTGGAGGTCAGTGAGGGAATGTGGGATGGGGAGGGACGAGTGGCTGGTGAGGGTGCCCTGGAGACACAGTTTGCAGTGTTGGGGCTAGAGGTTGGCACCCCCCCAGGAGCTGTCAGGCTCTCCGATGCTGTGTGCGGTGCATCCTGATGTCACACATTCGAGTTCCCTGTGCTGCGCGCCTGGTGAGGGGAAATGAACCGCTTCGCTGGGAAGTGAGTCTAGTTGACAATCCAGCCTCCGTATGTCAGCTTGCTGTGGGTGTCCTTTCCTCGGGGTCATGCAAGTAACACTCGTGATATGATTGAGCTCTGCTTCTGTGGGGGGAAAAGTGGTCCAAGGAAACGCCAAACCCTTGAGCTCAGTATTCATGATATAAATCACTCTGAGACTTCAGGTTCATGCAATCCCTTCCCTGAGCACCAGCCTCCTCATTTATAAAACCTGAAGTCCTCAGGCTTTATAACTCTGGTGAGAATGTGAAACTGATACAACTCTTAGAATTCCAAGGAGAGTCCAGTTTTCTCAAAAGCAAAAGGCGTGATTTTGTCCTCAGGAAATAAAAGCTTTGAGGATCTTCAACTGGCATAAGAGGACTTACACACAGTGTTTTTCCTTGTTCATCTGTTTGCGTCTCCATCTAGTTCTAGAAATGAGGTCCTCCCAGTGAGATGTGGCTAATTCGAGCAGCTTCCCCATTCTGCCATTGTTTGTGTGTCATGGATGGAGGAGAGGCTGAAAAGGAAAAGTCGATTGTTCGGGGTTGTAACTAGAGAGAGCCCTGTAGTGCCTTCCCTGAGCAAGGCCAAAGAGAAAACTGCATCATAAATGCAATGAAACAATGCAAATAAAATAAAATTGATTCCGAGTTACATAGTGCCCGAGTGAGATTAATTCAATACCTTCGATTAAAAAGTAGTGTGCCTGGTGTCCCTCAGAGAGCCGGTCAGAATTCCTCCAGGAAATTAAACTGAAAACAAGCACAAAACAAACTAATGCACACACAGAAAGTTCTTGAACAAACGCATGCATAAATCCCTCACTGCTGTTTTCCTCCATGACCTGTAGATGCAGGTTAGTAGGGAGAATGTTGTGGAAAATTTTAAAAGTAGGATCTCTAGAATGTTTCTTTGTTGACAAGATACTGGAGGCAATTTGAATTTTAACTTGAAGAGGGTTGGTGGACTATGTTAAGCTGTCGAGCTTAACCGTGTAAGCTAAACCTCAGTATAGCTAGCATAACTAGATTCTTTATAACACACCGTGTGATCTTGGGCAAGACCCCTGGGGCTGCCATCTTCTCCTTCCAAAAAAACAAAGGGCTCTGTCTATACATGCTGACCAGTCCTGTTCCTTCTGTCTCCAACATTCTAGAGACCTTGGCAGAAAAGAGACATGTTCTGTGTGCCAGCATGCTCCTACCTCTGTTTATGACTCTTCCATAAAGAAGAAAACTTCCTTTCAAGTCTGACTTCTTTCCTGGAGGAAGGAAGTTGCTTTTATTCACAAATACCCTCTATATTCTTCACTCTGGGGTCTGAGGCCCAATGTCCCTGACCTCTGTTAAGATCCTCAGTCATCAAATTAAATGGAATCATGACCATTACAAGGGTCTCCTGGAGCCAGGAATTTCGAATAATATATTTTACAAAGATGTTCAGCAAAAAGAAGTGACTTTATCCCACCCATTCCCTCTCCCCATTGCAATCCTTCCTTACCTCAAAGAGAACTTGAATCAGCTCTTAATTATTAGGAGGTACTATTAAACACAGCCTCCTGTTCCTGAGCATGTTACTTGAGATTGTGTTGCGTACAATCAATACAAACAGCAACAAATACCAAAGTGATGGCTCTCTCTCTCAATCTTGCTTTGCTCTCAAACTCATAACTCATTGGAAAGGGAATTATTGAGAGAGAAGTTGGGGGTTGGGAAAATAGGAAACTACTAATAAAATATCAGTTAGTCCTTAGTTGACTACCTATTGTCTATACCATGGATAGAAACATAAAACCGATGTCAATCTATAGTTGTAAAAATACAATGTGGTGGAGTAGTGGTTAGGTGAATCGCCTCCTAAGGACACAGGCCACATATCCCTGGGTTTGCTCCCAGGCCCGAGGGGAACAACCAGTGTGAGCAACTAAATAAAAACAAAGTGCTTCTTCCTCCTCCCTCTGCCTACCTGTCCCCTCATCTTCATTCCTGCCTGCACTTTTCCTTTAAAAAGCAAAAAACATAAAACACTGTGGTTAAGACCAGTCTTGTAGCAGTCTGCAAAAGAATCACAGTCTGTAATTTTGCTCTATGCTATCTTTTTTATAGGTCTCAAATCGATTGCCACACTTAGTTTTTCAAGGTGTTCTTTTTTTCTCTCCATTAAATATAAAGAGCAATGTTAAACAAATTTTGCTGCTTTGAAACCAGGTAGGATATGGAATTTGAAATATTTCTTCTAATTCTGACCACCTTAGCCCTAGAAATATTAATGATTTAAATATAAATTTCTGCAAAAATCAACATTTCTGAGTTATTGTTCAGTCCGTATTTCTTCCTAGGACTTTGGCAGAATCAAGTTTCAGTCTCTTTCACTCTCTCTCAGTCTCTCCCTGCCCACCCTTATTTCTGTTTGCCACTTAAAAGAAATAGCAAAAGACGACTAACTATGCTTACTCACTTTTTATAACTTTGTTTCTCCAAGTAAATATTAGGTGTAAATTTTATATTAATGTTACTTTAAAATTATTTTTATACAACCACACAATAAAATATTACACAACTATTTTAAAAGGAATAAGTAGATCTTTGATAACATGTATTTATGTCCATAAAATAACAATATATTGTAAGTGAAAAAAGCACTGCCGTTACAATAGTGAAAATAAATTTTCTTCCTAGATACATATTTATATAAAAGTTTAAAAGATTACTAAAACAATAAAGACAAACTACAGTACTGGGTGACTTTGGGTGGTTAAAACTTTTGTTGTTAATCCTTTGTAAATATTTTCTTGTAATGAGCAGATATTAAAGCTGTCATTGGACAATGAATTAAATTAAAATTAACCTTTAATATATGGAATTGAGCTTTGTGGAAATGACAGTGATAAAACAGATTGCCATGCTGAAGGATTCATGCAATAAATTCTTCTTTTAAATGGCAGTTTTTAAAAATCATTAAATTGGAGTGAAAAACAAAAAGAGGCTCTCTATTCTCATGAAGACAGGGCCTTATCTCTACTATGATAGTTTATTCCTCACTTCCCATCCAAAGCCCAGGGATCCTTCACTGATTATTGACTGGGTAGAGTGGTTTTTTTCAGAGGGAATCTTGTTCTATCCCAGTTTTCCTTTCTTCCTCATTCTGACACATGAAAGTTCAGAGGTTTTGACTCCCTGTTCAATTGGACACTGAACATATTGTCTTCTCTCTTTGTAAAGCCCACGCTTCCTCCCTTCACATGCCACATCAGTAGTAGTCAGCAGGCTCTCATCTTAAGGTGCCTGAGAAGGTAGAAAATTCCTAGAAGCTCTTATCTTCCTCCTTTCTCCATTCTTTCATTCAGTCTCTCCATATCTACCTAATTCACCCTTCAAATTATTACTTGCAATATATTACCTTTGTTAAGTCTCTCTGACATGAAAAAAGACAGGTCTGTAACCTAGATTTCAAAGCCCTCCATAATCTAAGCTCACCCCTTATGTGATTTTCTCTGCCCTCAGCACCCCAATAATGCCTCTGCTCTACCATCACAGGCAGCTCACTGAATGGCCTTGAACGTCAACACTCCCGGGAGCTATTTCTGACAGCTTCCTCTGCCTGGAATGATTTACCTTGCATTTTCCACCAGATTCACTTCAACAATATGAAGCCAAATTTAGATTCCAGACTTCCAATATTTCCACTTGATCCCTAGGAAAACTCCCTTTTCTTTCCTAGATCCCTGTCCTACCTAACTCACTCTGTTCTATGCTTTTACCACTTAACTCTGGTGCACATGGGTGGTTTCTCTCCAGCAAAATGAAAATACCTGAAGAGCAAAGGTGGAGTTTATCATTTGTATTCTAAATTCACCCAGAACTAATCCTTTAAGAGTTGGCTATTAGGCATGTCCTGGTGGCTTGGTGGTTAGCTCCACAGCCTCCAGCTGGTGCAATCCACGTACATCTTAAGGACCCAGGTTCACATCTGGGGCCTGGGAGAACAATGAAGATGAACAACTGATTTAAATAAACACATACATACATACATACATAAAATAAATTCTTCTTCCTCCTCTCTCTTCCTATCTGCCTATTTGCCTTCATTCTGGGTTATACCTTTTCTTAAAAAAAAACAAAAACAACTGGCTCTCAATCCTTTTTATTTTTGATTAGTTGAAACATTAAACATCATGTTTTCTAAATATTTTAAGAGAGAAACATATAGAAGTGTACTTGTCCACATTTTTATTTTTCGTACAAATAGTTGGAGAATAAAACCCAAAACAAAGGGGTCATATTTTGAGTTCACGTCTCTGAAAATCACAGATTAACTTTCCAGTGTGCTCACCTTGATATTTCTGAAAATGTCCTTTTCTCACTGAGGGTAAGTGTTTGGATGGAACCTTTGAAAAGTTTGTCCCAAATACACAATGCTGGCTTGCCTCTTACAGAAATCCTGCGTGCCCCCTGCTTCTTTTTGTTAATAATTGAATTTGCCTCCAAAGGTCAAGAAGTCCAAGATTCCTTTTGGTGTGCAAAACCGACTCCTTCAATTTTCTCTTTGTGTGCCGCAGACTGTAATCTCAGGCAGAGGAAACTGTGCCCGTGGGGATTTGGTGAGCTGGGAGGATAATAGAAGAGATGGCATGCCTTCCATAGGAGAGTTATTTTTAAGTATAAAGAATGCCTGTCCCCGTGTTGAAAGGGCCTTCCTTCTGAAAGTGCTACCAGGATGGGAAGGCGGTGGGGGCAGTGCCATCACCTGGTCTGCAGGCTGTTGCTGCCACCTGCTGCATGCAAATAGCCATGGAGGGGCTGTTGCCAGGTCTTGCCGCCGAATACCAGGTGTATCCGATTAACATTCTGCGGGCATCTGAAATTTTCCTTCTCCTTGAGCCTGGGTGGGTCTCAGAGGGAAACCAGTCAAACTGGTGACTCCAGGCCACAAGATTCTCCGTCTCAGAACTATGAGCCAGGCCTGAATAACAGCAGGGAGGACAGATTTGCCCAGCAACCACGAGCAGCAAAAGCCGGCAAGAGTTCCATTAAAAGTGAGTCTGTAGCTCTGGAAAATAAACAATGATTGGGTTTGCTGTTTCTGAATTTTAGGGATATTTTTTCCTTAAGTTGTTTTCCTGCAACAGAAATTGATTCATGGGAGAGAGGTTGCTGCTTTTGGAGAAATCAACCAATGTAGATATTTCCCTGAGGGACAGGCCTCCTAATATGACAGGTGGCATGAGGTATCTGAATTCCTTCTCCACACTTGTATTTCGTGGACTAGGGACACCAAGCTTCAGATCAGGATCTTCCCAGTAAGTCCCATGGCCTATTTTTTCCACCGTGCTCCATCTCTGTGATGATTTACCTGAATTTCCAGGAGGGAAAGAGAAAATGAAGGTGTCGAGAGCAGTCATGTTTCCTCCTGCTTGTCAAAGACTTAGAGCTCCTCATCCCTCCCTGAAAACATTCTCCTCAGCCCCAGCTGACCCGACACCTCCCATGATCTGAAACATAGTCAAGACGTGAGCACAAGAGGGAAATAAGATTTGGGGAGCCCTGGACTAGGAAATAGGTAATCCATCTTCTGGTCTTTGTGAGAAACATAACTGACTGAGTAATAACGAGTGTATATGGTAGTTGTCATGGCAAGTATTCGCAGAGGTGATGTACCAAGTAGCCTGCTCAGCCTTGTTCCTCCATCTGTAAGTCTCTTTTCCCCCAGTTCATTTCTAATTGAATCTCCAGGTTGTCAAGGGTCATGTATTCTGTCATAGCATCATCCATCTTCCCCACAAGGCTTTGCACGGGACGGGTCAGTGCATACATGATGACATGACGTGATGTCATGATACATGACAGCAGGATGCAGGTGACAACCTAACCAGAGTGATCTCTCCCTGACCGCCAAAGAGTAACCGCCCTGAGAGCACAACTTCCTCTTTTCCTTTGCCTGCAGTCTTATTGGTTTGTGAGACAAGGGACACAGAATACTACATGGCTGTCTGTAGACACAGCTATTTGTTCATTTTAATGTAGCTTCATGTTCATTTAATGTTTAATTCAACCTATACTATAGTCCTCAGCCTAAGGATTATTTTCTTAAGGTTGGAAGGTGAACGTGAGCTATTGTAAATCATACAGTTGTGTTTATCAGGGAACAGTCATTGTTTCCTTCTACAAATAAACAGCTGTTTCCTAAAACCCATGCAGGGTCCTCTGTAAGTGGAAGTGTGAGTGGCTGTCACAAGCTTGGTAACTGCCTGACGTGGGAGGTTCTCTGCCTTTAGATTCTGGTCGTTTCAGGCTTGTTCTGTGTTTTTTTTTTTTTGTGAAGCACAGATGAGCTCTTGTACCATCAGTAAAAAGGGACTGTAGTCAGCAGGGTGGAGATTTACTACTGGACCCCCAGCCTCTCCCCTCTCCATACCCAGGAAATGTGGGTTTCCCTGCAAAAAGGGGAGATAATACAATTTTACATGATAGCTCATGCTACCCTCTGTTATTTTTCAGATTTTATTAAAATGAGGTCTGTTAATTCTTCATTCACCCCGGAGCAATTCTAGAAAGAAAATGTATTTTTAAATGGAACGGAAAAACTATTAACGCTAGACACTAAGCTCACATTTGTTAAATGACTTTGTGCTCTTGAAAAGAAATGTAAAAAAAAAAAAAAAACCCATTATGAACTGCTCGGCGTGATGTCCTCTGTTTGGATTTCAGAAGCAGCTTGACTGGCACAGAGATCCTGAAGGAGAGAATCTTTCGAGGCTGAAAAGTCTTTCATCGAAGGTGACCCGTGAGCTATCAGAGGACGGAGTCAACATTGTTCTGTTGAAGGTTATACTTAGCTCTGAACCACACGACTTTCCTGTCAACGTTTCATTTCCTGGGGTCTTGAAAAGTCATAAACAGGCCCAGACATGTGGTGGATTGGGGTTTTTCAGCATGAATTAAGGTGACCTGAGCTTACTTAGTTAAAGGCATCCATTGACATCTGTGATCATTCTGGAAATGCTGGTGTAAGGCCTTTAAGAGACCATGGAGAAGAAATGGACGTTCTGTGCAGTGTACTCCATCCTCCAGATACAGCTTGTCGGGGGTAAGTTTTCCAGCTGTCCTTTCTTGTCAAGTTGGCCATTGTAGGGGCGAAAGTGGCTGCTGGTCATTTAAAAGGCATGTGATGCGGCCAGAATGGATCACCGAAGGCAGGTCGTTGCGAAGGTTTCATTTATGTATTTAAGTGGCAGCTGACAGAGAGATGTTAGAATCTAGAAATGATGACTAACGAATACTGAAAACAAGAAGCAAATGGGTGATTTGTGCCGCTGCTCTAAGACATTTTCACCCATTTCCTTCCTCAAAGGATCTCTAGAGTAATTGGGAAATTGTGCTTCTTGGACATGAAATGCTCTCCAAATGGTAGTCAGAACAAGTCCAGAATACTAAAAAATGCCACAAAGTCATCCATGCTCACAGCTACTTACTCCACTTCTCTCTCTCTCTCTCTCTCTCTCTCTCTCTCTCTCTCTCTCTCTCTCTCTCTCTCTCTCTCTCTCTCTCTCGTATCCTGTTACTTTTGGCTAGAGCAAGCATATCTCCTTCCAATCCTGATGTCTTTGGGAGTTGAACATAAGTTGAATTTTGACGAGGCCTGTGTGATTAGAGACCCGGGAGACAGAGCAGGGTCTTTTAGGACAGTGGGAACCAGTACCGAAAGGGGCTATTTAAAAAGAGCAGGAGGAAAGACTAGCGTTGCCTTCATAACAGTTTATAGTGAGGCTGGTTATCTGAAGAATTAACTGTGATTTTTCAGAGCTAGATACAAGGATTTTAAGGAGAATTTCTAAATCAAAGGAGACGTTGGAACATAATGCTGTAGATAGGCTCAGAGACATATTGTCAGACAGAGGAGAGCTCACAGAGCTACATTAAACTGGACTAACCTCTTTCTACCCAAACTTCTTCATCCATAAAAGTGGAATAATTCCCATTTGCCATGTATCTTTGAGAGTCTCGTTTCTTCTCACTCGCTTGTCATCTCTTTAGTTTTTTTTTCCCTTTGTGAATGTTGGTGACCCTGTCACAATAATCTATCATTCCTGTAACAGAATTCCATGTTCGTTCTAAAACTGAGGCCTATGCTATTGAAGGCACATCAGAGACTGGGTGTTTAACATATTTTACATGCCCTGTACCATTTGCTCAAAGAGATGATAGGAGGGCCTCTGCTTATTTTATGTCTCATGTTTCAGAGAGTTTCTCTAGATGATGTTGACCAGTGGTTTACCTTTAGGGGACCCTCTACCTGAGGTGTTTTCTTCCTTCCTCCGCTCAGGAACCCTAACTCTATGGAGATGAAGAACCTTTTGAAACTCATTTACTGAATGTCAGTTTCCCTGCCTTTCTCAATCAATTTGGGCATCAGTCTGGAGATAATGAAAGTTTTAGAAAGAGCTCAGACACCAGGCAACCAAACTTATGTTCTTCATTGGAGATAGGACTCAGCATATCATTTCATCTTTCTGTACCTGTTTTCTTTGATAAAGAGTATTCACAGCAACATTCGACAGTGTAAGAAAAGGATTAAGCAAGATAACACATATAAAAGCCTCATGTAAGCAGGTATTTTCTAAAAATGCTATATTCATATTTCTTAATTTTACAGTTTCAGAAAATGTTATTCACAACTATCGATTCACAACTTAAAAAATCCAATTATGTTAAATGCAGGACTAGTCACAAAGTTTATTTGTGGGCTTCCATTTTTAAATAGCCTTTCTTTTATTCACAGGTAGGTCGTAGGGGACCTTAAATTGGTTATTTCACAGACTGACAAAGAGATAGACATTCAGAAGTCAGTAAGTTTCTCCAGTGCCCTTAAGCTAAGGCATCTGTTGGCTGAGTCTCCAGCTTCTCTGTCTGGGTCACACACGACTCTCTTCCACCCCAAAGGCAGCCAGGGACGATCTTCCTCAGTTGCTCTCTCACTTCACCGAAGTGACCCCGATTTTAAATTAAGACTCACACCATGTGTATCATGTACACTGATGTTCAGGACCTTCCTTTTCAGGGCTATCGGAAGAAATGTTCGGTACAGAAGAAGACGTTTATGCTTTGCCTGGCTCTGCAATCAACCTGATCTGCCAAACTCAGAAGATGGGCATTTTGGTACAGATGCAATGGTCCAAGGTCACCAATAAGGAGGAGCTGATCGCGCTTTATCATCCTCAATATGGTTTCTATTGTACCAATGGGAGTCGCTGTGAGTCACTGGTGACTTTCATAGAAGCTCCCGGGAATGTGTCAGAATGGATTCTACACTTTGCGAACATGTCCTCCTCACTCAGTGGAAAGTATATGTGCACCTTCACTCTGTATCCAGAAGGTATTCAGAGTAAAATCTACAACCTTCTGATCCAGACAGCTGGTAAGCATACTGGCAGAGGGGGGCAGTGCACGCTTTCGCTCACTTCTCATTCATTCAACAAATGGGTCTGATGTGCCAACCAGGTACTACTAATCATGGTGCTAAGGACACAAACATTGATCAGAAAGACATATTGCCTGGGAAGGGAAACGGAAATTGATAGAGCAAATCCCCATAGAAAGGTAAAATTGCAGGTATGTTTAAAATTTCAGCTATCTTGTGAGAGAGCATTTCATAGAGGCCAGGAAATTGACCCCCAAACTAACACCTGAAGTGAGATTTGAAGAATGAATCAGAAGACAGGTTTATGAGTAATCCTGAAGGGGACAGTTTATGTGACGGACTTTGTAGTGTTTGAGGAGATGGGAAGTTGCCAGTGGGACTGCAGTGTGGAGATGAAGGAAGGAGAGGCGTCTCCATAGGACTAGTTCATGCTGGACCCAGTCAGCCATGTTCAAGGGTTGGACTTTTATCTAAGAATCATGGGAAGTCATGGTGAAATGTCTTCAACAAAAAGGTAGCATGGCATTTATAACCTGATTATATTTGTGTTATAAAAAGTTCATGTTCGCTTCGACAGAAGAATGAAGTGAAGGTGAACAATAAAGAAAAGGTGGAGACAATTCCAGTAACCCAGAAGAGAACAGTAGGTTAGGTATCTATGGACAGAAGAGAATACATTTTTACACTGGGGCATAAAACAGACAGACTTGGTCATCAAGCGGTTAGAGGACAATGGCAAGCATGAGTGAAGGAGACAGAAAAAGTGAAGGTGACATGCAGGTGCCTGGCACGCACACCTGAACGCTGGTGCCATTGACCGAGATGGGAGGCAGAGGAAGCAGGGGCCGGGGCACTGATCAAAGTGACTTTGGTATATTTAACATAGAGAAGGTCATGGTGTCAAGGAGGCTGTCAGACAAGTGTCATTCATACATACTTGCTTTAGAGATCTTCACTTGGAAGTAGGAATCCTAGGTTTTTCTAGCTTCCTGCTGGGTAGAATTTTGCCTGGTCATTTAAATGTTCTGTACCCACCTGGAAAATGATGATAATAATGTCTACCCTCAATAACATGGCCCGAAGGTAAATGATTTACATTTTCACTAATGGAAAAGAATGAAAATAAAAGCCAATATACCCTGGAAATAGAATGTTTTTAACTCAGGGGCAAAGTGACCTGGCAGTAGTCAAAAGTAAAAGTAATGAAAATTAGTTCAGGAAAGCTCTGTTAAAGGGAGGCATGGAATTGTCAGGGAGAAGCAACTGGTATTGATTTATTAACTCCTCTCCATTTCTTATCAAGAGATAAGATCCATGTACTGAAATAGTCTGCCTATAGTCTAGTCTAGTCTCTTCCTCCACCAGGATCTTACAATGCCCTGTTCCCAGTGCTGCTTTCCTAGGGGCTGGTGACGCAGGGGAATTGTTTCACTGAGGACAGGATAGGGTAGGGGTGAATGAAGAAAACGAAAAAGACTTGTATAGAATAATGTTTAGCTACATATTGTTTGGAGTCAGGTAGTCAGGACCGAACACTGACTATCATTTACTGTATATCTCCTCTTCACCAAGCTACTTCGAGTCTAAGCTTGTGTTTCCTTACCTGAGAAATAAGGACAATCATATTACCTCCTACATAATACCAAAATTTTGATGATTAAATAAGAAAATCCCTGTAAAATACTTACCATAACTCCCGCCAGACTATGACGTTAGTAAATGGTAGTGGTCATTTAGAACAGTAATGAGTGAAATCTTGTTAGAGTTCTTACTAAAACTGAGTCCTCTTCTCTTTTTATATTTGCCTAATTTGGAACTCAACAGGACATTTGCCATTTATTAGCACAGTAAACACTGACATTGACTTGAGACATAGCTTTTGTGTCTTATGCCTAAATCTGTAAACCGTGCTGTTACATATCTGAGGACCTAATGCTTATTCCATGGAGAACTGGCAACATGCATTGAGATACCCTGCAGGAACGAGGGCATGGGATGATTCGAAATGAAAACAGCAGTGGAGAAGTAGTAGGTTAGAAAAGAGGGGAAAATGGTGTACAGGCTTTAAGGAAAGCTTATTTTTTTAGAACAAAGAACAACCAGAAGGCCCTAAGTTCTAGCTACTAAAAACTGCAAATCACTGGAGAGACAGAAGCCCTATCTAGACTTTGCGGAGGGAAATTTTCTAGTCTTCTAACTGTAACTCTGCTGCTGATCAGCTGGACCCGATGAAAAAATTAAAACATGACTTGGATGTTAGGGAAACAGTTGTGGTTTTGTGTCTCTGGGTACAAGGGGTGGGAAGGGGCAAAACAGAAAAGAACAAAATAGAAAAGGAAAAAACAAAAAGCAGTCCTTTACCACAGTGACCAGTGATAAACTGGGTAGAGACTTAAGAGGTAGATACAGAACTCAGAGACAGTTGCCATTCAGAAGCCCTGTCAAGTCCCCAATGACACATTTTTGTTTTAATATTCTTTTGATCTTCCCTCCTCTCTTGTGCCATTTACCTCTTCCATCCCTGTGACAACTACTGGTTTACCAGCTGGCTGGGTAAGCAGAGCCCACAGGAAGTGCAAACACAGAAGAAGGGTACAAACAAATGCAAATTGAAGTGCTACATGAGAATCTCAATATGAAAAGGCTGCCGCGACCACAGGCGGTTGAGACCACTTCCTGGTACCATTCTTTTGTCCCCTATCTTCTCACAAAACAGTTTGTGTCTTAAATTTTTTCCCTTGGCTGTTGAGGGCCTGAGGAGGGAACTGTTTTCTTTTCACTGTTTTGTTCCTATGTGTGTCTTTGCGTGGATGAGGCTAGAAATAGTTTGGAGTTAGTTTTCCTTCTAGTTTCTCTTGATATGGCTTCCTCCTAGGTTGGGTGCTTTCCAGTTATTGCGAGAGACACAGTTCTCTGAGTTAAGTCTTGGGATATCCTGATAGATGGTTCCTTAATTTCAAGATTACTGCATACGATACTTCGGATTGTAAGATTTTGGTACCTGGTAATATTTGTAGTTATTAGGATCTATTACAAGAGTACAATGTGATTCTAATTTCCCAGATTACAAAAAAACCTTAGGGGACAGTTAATGTTGTTATCAGAAGTGACAGACTGAGGAAGAGGAGGAGTTGGAGGAGGAGAAGGAGTTGGAGGAGGGGGAGGGGGAGGAGAAGGAGTTGGAGGAGGGGGAGGAGGAGGACCAAGAGGAAGAGAAATTAGAGGAGCTGGAGGCAGGGGAGGAGGAAGAGCTGGGGGAGGAAGAGGAGGAGGAGGGGAAGCAGATCCATGCATGTTGTCACAAATGTCAGAATTTCCTTCTTTTTATGATTAACATTCCTTTGTATATTGGAATCTTTTCTTTATACATTCATCCATCAATGAACACTTGGGTTGTTTCCATGTCTTGGCATGAACTTACCTGAAATGAACATAAGGATCTAATATCTTTTCAACATAATGTTTTTGTTTCTTTCAGCTATTTCCAGAAATAAAATAGCTGGATAAAAAGGTAGTTTAATTTTTTAATTTCTTGGGGACAGTCCATACAGTTTTCTGTAGTGACTGTGCCAATGTCAATTTATATACCCACCAACCACTCAAAACGATTACCTTTTCTCCACATTCTTGCGCCCACACTGACCGTTTCTTGTCTTTTGGGAACTTGTCTTTCTAGCAGTGAGGTGATAGTTCCTTGTGGTTTTGATGTGCATTTCCCTGATGGTAAGTGATGGTGAGCACCTTTTCATGTAGCAGTTATTCATTGATGTCTTCCTTAGAAAAACATCTTTTCACAAGTTCCTTGGTCTAGTCCTATTCCTCTGCCCATTTTTCAGTTGGATTATTTGGCAGGGTTGTTGTTGTTATTGAGTTGTGTGAGTTATTTATATATTTTGCATGTTAACCCTTTATCAGACATACAATTTGCAAATATTTTCTCCCATTCTATAAGTCACCTTTTTTATTTTGTTGATAATTTAGTTTGCCGTTCAGAAGCTTTTTGTTCACTGTAGTCTCACTTGTTGAATTTTTAACATCTGGTGACAAATCAAAAATATCTTTGCCAAGACTGATGTCAAGTTGCTTACCCTCTGTGTTTTCTTCCAACAGCTTTATGAGTGCATGTCTTAATTCAAGTTTTTAATCCTTTTTGAGTTGGTTTTGTGTCTGATGTGAGATAGGAGTCCAGTTTCATTCTTTTGCAAGTGGCTATTCAGTTTTCCCAAAACTATTTATGGATGAGATTATCCTTTGCCCATCGTTTATTTTTGGTTACTTTGTCATAAGTTAATTGATCATATATATAGATATATATATGTGTGTGTGTGTGTGTGTGTGTGTGTGTGTGTGTGTGTACCTTTAGATCTGAATTCTATTGTGTTCCATTGATATGTGTGTCCATTTTTATAGTATAGTTTGTTCTGGAACTTGAGTGCTGGTGTCCTCAAATTCTTGTATTTATTTTTTATCCAGCACACCTTTTTGAGCACTTACCATTCTAGGTACCAGGGCTGTAGGTTGCATAACAGAGGCATGACTGCCCTCAGGAATCATCACGTTCAATGGCAGAAGACGGACATTAATCAAATAGGCAAATAAATATAAAGTCGCAACCGTGGGAAGTGCTCTTGCAGTATGGAAATAGGTCGTATTATGAGGGGCTAAGAAAAGGAAAATTCAGAAAGCGTTCATGAAAAAATAAAGGAAAGTTAAAAGATTTCCTGGTGCGGTGATGCTTGCACAGGAGTTCACCAGGTGTAAGTAGAAACATAGGGTTATAGAGGACGGGTGTGAACAGATTCTGTGGTCCAGGAAACAGGTCAACAGGGAGTAGGGGGTGGTTTTAAGCATTGTGTCTTGAGTAGAGGGGTTGAAAGGGGAGCAATTGAAGGTGAGGCTAGAGAGGAAGATTCTGTTGTTAAGTTTTATTTTTATCCTAAGAGCTGAGAAGTTTAATTGAAAGGTGGTTGGTTTGATGTGTTGTGCTTTACATTTCAAAGAGAAATTTGTGGCCTAAGGGTACATAATGAGTTGAAGAAAAGCAGAGAAGAGAGATCAGTTAGAATACAATGACAGAAAGGTCAGTGAGAGAAACCAGTGACATGGAGTTGAGTGGCAGTGAGGTTGATGGAGAAGAATGTTCAGATAAGAAATATGTTCAGGAGAGTCACCCCTGCAGGATTTGGTTGTGGATTGCATGTATGGAGGAGGACTAAAATGCAGTATTATGGCTGATGCTTTGATTCCAAATATGTAAAACGGGAAAATAAGGGAATTACTATGTTGGGAGACACTGAAATATGATCAGATTGTCTAGGGATTTTGCGGGTTTTTTGTTTACCTGTGGAATTAGATACAAAGTTGAGTCATACAGGAGATAGCAGGTAAATACCTGGATAGGCAATTCCTGATCCAGGAGAGAGTTTTAAATCTAGCCATCTGAATGTAGGTGCCAACTGGAATTCTCCAAGTGAAAGAAATCTTAGGAAAGACGATCAAGTAAGAAAAGCAATGTGCTCTTCAAAAGAGTCTGCTGATCGATGGAGACAGATGAATCTTCAAAAAAGGGTAATAAAGAGGCAGATGAAAATCAGGAGAGTTGGGTCACGATATTCCAGAAGATAATATTTCATAAAAGGAGAAGTCATCGATTCTGATTTTATGAGAGGATAAAATGATTAATGAATGTATTTAGAAACATGGAAGTTATTGATTACCTTAACATGCAGGAGCTGCTTTTGTGACATAAATTTGGAAGTCAGATTGGAGAGAGAAGAGGAATGAATGGAAAGCAAGGAAATGGAATGGGAAAAGCTGAAACAGCGTCTTAGAAATTTGTCATTAGTCACAGGCAGGGTGTGAGTGCTCAATGAGGGGTTTTTGTTGGGGTAGAAATGGTGATGGTGGTGGTGATAGAGGTTTTAATTAAAGCAAGATACTTGACTATGTTTCACATGCAGTGAGCAGTATACGATAGAAAAGAATAGTTAAGTTCACCATCGAGAAGATAAAAATGAACTAAGCTTTCTGAGAATATGCAGCAATGAGATCCATAATACTTGTGACAGGGCTATTCTGAAAGGGAATAAAGGACAGTTTGGGGTTTTGGTTTTTCATTGTAATAAGAGGGAAGATTGGCGCACCCTGGTGGCCTTGCACATAACATAGTTCCCATGAATCTCAAGGACCCAGGTTCGAGACTTGAGGTCGGAGGAACAAAAAGATGAACAACTAAATAAAATAAATAAAGTGCTTCTTCTTCCTCTCTCCTCCTGCCTACCTACTTGCCTTCATTCCCACCTGTACCATTCCTTAAAAAAAGAAAAAGATAATAATCACTTATGAATGAACCTAAAATAAATGCTTAGTCTTATTCTCATAAAAAATTAAATAGTAGTAATGGTAGTATATAAATATAGCAAAAAAAAATTGTGAGTTATATACAAATAACTATGTGGAAATACTGTTATAGTTAAATGCCTTTAGCCATTAAGGACAGACTTTATTTATTTAATTTATGGCATGGGAGTAATATTTAGAAGCAGAAATGCAGAGCAAGAAAGGAACTGATCTCACCTCTTGACCTTGGAGAATTAAGGGTACAAGAAAATAAACAGTCACTATTTGCGAATGCTGCAAGGAAGATATGCTGTAATGGGGAGGCCTGTTTTTAATCAAGAAAAGAGGAGGAAAGAGCCATCTGTAGAGAGGATTACTGATAGTAATGAGAGATTTAAAATATAGCAGACTTCTAAAAGCAAGGTGTGACATTCTCACACTGAGAAATAGTCTACTTTTTACAAGAATATATTGCTAATCATGAGAATATTAATTCCTCATGGCATATTAATTATAGTTCTGGAAATTTATCTTAAGTAGATGAATGGTTAGACAAAGCTATTAGTAAAAGGGTTATCTTTGTTCAATAAATTGTAAGTTTAGAAAAAATCAAAAACCAAACTGACAGAGCCGACTGATTCAATCATTATAAAGACTAGACACATGATGATGGGTATATATGACAGAGTGCTATAAAGCTGCTACAAATTTCAACCACAAATAGTTTAAGAGTCACACAAAATATTATTAAGAAAAAATATAGATAATATTTGTTGGTAAAGACGTTTGCAAAGTTTGAAAAGAAACATATGTCTGCAGGAAAGATTTATATAGAGCTAGAAAAAAAGAAAAATATTCAGGACATTAGGATAAGTGAGTGGTGTTTTTTAATAAATTATTTGATATGATTATAGTTCAGTCGCAAATGTATATATATATGTATGTGCAATAACCTTCTGAAAAAGAGAGCTAAACATTTATCTCATATCTCATTTAAAATGAATTTAATTCATAGGGAATGGGAAAGAGGGAAGGGGTGAGTGGTGGCGGAACCCACTGGACAATGGTGAAGAACAGTTGGTGACGTGGTGGAGGACGGGGTGTGTTGACACTGAGAAATGGGGAATCTACACATATGAGTTTATTTTAATGTGTAAAATCAAAGCTACTGCAATAAAACACTAAAAAAATTAAACGAATGAAAATAACTTATGAACAGTTTTAGGGTTTTCTTATCTATTTTTCTATATCACTCTTTCTCTGGTGAAATGTTTAGAAGCTCTCAAGAGACAATTAGGTAGGAAGACAGCAAGTGGCCCTGTGGACAGCAGGACTTCGGTGGAGGGAAGGGCTGAATAGGTGGAGCAGAGGGAGTTGGAAGCAGTGAGCTCCCTCTGGATGATGTGGTGAATACACATCTTTAGACATTTGTCAAAACTGGTAATAATGTCAGGTGAGACCCAATCTAACTAGAAATATTTTATTAATTTGCCCTCATGTTCTGCAAGTGGTTTTTCTCTATTTCCTATTACAATGTCAGCTCTAACAGAGCTGGGGCCATTTCTGTCTTGGTCATCAATGGAACCCTCAGCTTCTCACACACAGCCGTGGCACACAGGGGCACTCAATGGAGAACTATTGAATAAATGAATCCGTGGAAGAATAAAAGCATGGAGTGAACCCTAATGTAAATAAACTCTGGACTTGGGGTGGGGGGTGTAGTTTTGTTGGCTGTTACAAATGCACCCCTGTGATTAGGGTGTCCTAGGAACATGTGCCTGTATGCAGACAAAGGTTCCATGCGAGTGCTCTGTGCTTTCCATTCAGTTTGCTGTCCACTAAAAATGTCTCTAAGAATGACTGCTTTTTAAAGACAGAGGCTAGATTCCAAAATTTTGTTATATCTGATGGAAGAAAGATGATCTGAAGACAGAAGCACCAATTTGGGGATAAAGCAGAAGAATATGTCTACTTGTGAGCTGGGTTCTATTAGGGGTGTTTCCCTGTAATTTTTGCATGATTAGCAACTGTCTGTACTTCCCAGGACATTTGTTTTGCTGTTTATGCAATGAAGACTGTAGTGGGAGTTTGCTTCTGACCTCATAGGTACACCCTGAGGATAGATGAGTTTCAATTCTAAAACTGTGCTGGTGTCTTCGATATAAAGCACTTTATAAACCAATCACAGATGCATGTCTTTTCTACCCGTTCTGTTACAGTTACACAGGATGAATGGAGAAGCAGCCATACAATAGAAATAGAGATAAATCAGACTCTGGAAATACCATGCTTTCAAAATAGCTCCTCAGAAATTCCATCTGTGTCTGCCTTCGCATGGTTGGTGGTAAGTGTTACCCTTTTAAATGAATAACTGCCATGATCTTGAAATATTAATCAAGAAAAATAAATAACTCATAATAGGGAAGGACAAACCCTGGATGAGAGACCGGCTTCATATAGAAGGTTGGAGGAGTGGCCAGAGGAGGGACAGTGGCCACTAGATTCCTTCTAACTCTGGGTCTATGAATGCAGTCATTTAGAAATTAATTCCTAAAGGTTAGTATCTTTGTTGAGCTATAGACCAGACCGTGATTATGGAGAGAAAAGAAAGTGATGGTGACTGGAGAGGAGCCTTATCCAGCAGAAACCCCTACTCACAAATACTTGTTTTACCAACAGTGTATGCGAAGCAAAGATCCTCTTTTCCGAGAACCTTATCACTGTACCTTAGGAAATACTACCACATTACTTTAGATCAGAAAACATAAGTTTTAATGCTTATAAAATGGAGTACAGTGTTAACCAGGTTTAAGGTATACATGATAGCAACTTTATATCTGTGACATATATATATATTCTCTATGTATATCTATATGTATATATGCACATACATAGTTAATGATATAATGCAATATTCCTTCAATAAAATCAATAAAATATTGCAGACAGCAAATGTACACAAAGAGTAGAATCTGTATAAGAAATAGTCACTCCTCAGCTCTCTTAATGACGTAGGAATAAGGTTCATAGTCCATTGTTGCCATATTTTCTGACTTAAAAAATAGTCAGAAATCTGGATTTTAGGAGAAATTTTCTAGCACCAGCCAACCAACTGGCAGTCAGCTCTTAACCAGCATCTGCAATAGACCTCTCGTTAACAATACTGTGCCTACAATATTGTTGAAGCAGATGCTGGTGCAAGACTGACACAATCTTAACAGTAGCCATAAACATGATGTCGAGAATCACAAATTGAGTATTTAGATGATTCGGGTTAGAATTATATTAATTTTTTAGATTATCATCAAACAAGATTTAAAACAAGATTTAAAAATGCTTACAGAACTCATAACCGCCATAAATATAACAGCTGATACAGTTTGCAGCAAACGTCATTAACACAATTGATCATTCATATTGCAAGTTACCTAGATTTTTGTGAATTGTCTTAGCAACTAGTGTAACATAAAAGTATCTCTCTGGTGATGTGCCAAATACAAAATAACTGACTTTCAAATAGGCCTTAAAATACAGCTCAGTGTTGGTTTTTCACTCTCTGGATACTTATTAGATAGTCAATAGGATGAATAGAAAAAATGGTCTAAAATAACCTTCTCAAATTATTCTAAATTCTACATTGTCACTCGGTCATTTTAGAGGGTTTGATTTCCAAAATGTATGATTTCCAGGGCATTATGCCTATCATTAGTGTAAGTCACTTATTCTGAAAAGCTGTAATACACTATGCTTCTTTTTTCCATGCAATCTTGTTACTTTAATATAACTATCATCATTTTGTATAGTCTTTTCTAGACTTCTTAATATACATGCATTTATCTCAGTCAACAGTGCATATGCATTTTTATCCTATTTTTACTTAATATTTCTCAGGGTTGCTAGCCGTTTTCTAAATTGTCTTTGAAGTGGAGATGATCACAAGAGGGAAGAATGCTACTGTGCCAAACATTACAGTGATGGAAATGCACTGTCTATGCCTTGATAACATTATTAATAATTTCCACTAATAGGCAAAATGCTTCCCACCCTAATTGTCCCAGATTCACTATCAATGGAAATAATAAAGTCGAATAATAAAATTTAATGATAAACCTTTAGTGTAGAGACTTTTCTTGGCAAGTAAGTTGATCTGGAGTGCTCTTATCTGATGTGAAGAATGTGTAATCTGTTTTTCCAAGCAACTGGAAAATAGCCTTCACTCTATGTCCTTTCTGTGGCTCTGAGTTTTCTCAGAACAAAACTCAGTATCACCCACTTCAGAAATCCTTAGCAGCTAATATAGTGCCTAGAACATAGGCTCTCAAGCAGTCCTTAGTAAATAATTGAATGGATCTGTTTTTCTTTGTCCCCTCCCCCGCCACAGTCTTATTTATTTGCTTTTGTATTAAATTGATGATCATTAAATTCATGTTGACTGACTGTTCAACTTGTCCAATGAGTGATAGTTCATTAAGCATCAATGCCTAGGTAATTGACTAGGCATCCTTTATCTTGGGATCTTCTTCAAAGAAACTCAAAAGGCTATATAGACATTATCTTTGAATCCTGTTAGGACATTGAGGATAAATGAGGGGCAGAGAGGGTACACTTAAGGTCACCCTGTGAGAGATAAAGTCTTAAAATAAGGTCACCCTGTGAGAGATAAAGTCTTAAACTTCTAAAACCTCTAGCTTTTCTGTCACATTAAAGAACACATCATGATAAGCCAGAAAGAGAAAGTCAAACATCAGATGATTTTTGCTCCTCTGTGAACTAAGAAACCAAGCAAACGAATGAACTAAATAAAACAAAATAGGATTTTAATTTGTAAAACAAAATTAATGATTGCAAGAGGGGAAATGGGAGAAGGATGGGCGAATTAGGTGGAAAGGGTCAGTTATATGGTAAAGGAGGAAACGGACTCATGATGTACACTTAATGTGTTATATTCAGATGTTGGCACAAACCTGAACCCTGTATGTTAGAATATAATGTTTCTTCAACAAATTAATTTTTTAAAAAGAATGCATCATGATACTCACAACCTGATGAATCTTTCTGAAAGGCACCTTTTTTCCAAGGGAACATTTTATTGGCAAGTGTGCTGATAAAATTCCTACTGTGCATTCCCTTTTTAAATGTTAAAATCTATTTGCTCTTCTAATTTACATCCTCCATGCTCCACTCCGCTGTGGGAGTCACAAGTCAGATATGAAATCATGCAGTGTTCTTAGGACATACACATCTCTCTTCCTGCCATGACTGTTTGTTATGCATCTATAAAAGACGTAAAAATCCCTCCAACTCATCGTTTAGTTCTTAAAGCTCGTGTTATACTATCAATAACAATCATAATGCTAATCAAGTTGTGCTTAGAAATATGAAATAATGTGGTTTTCAGGAAAGGGTTAGAGAGTAAAATGATTGAGATGAGCTCAGAAGAGCAGAACCTGTTGTACTGGGCACGGTAGCCCTGGGGAGCTATTAAATGCTCCCACTCCGAATGCTACTTTAAAACCTGGAGGCAATTTTATATGCTAAAGGTCTTTTAATCTAGGTTCCTGGAAAACAAAATTCAGGTCATCCTGTATGTGGAATTTCATAAAATTGAATTAATGTTATTGTGACCCTTAAGAGAAAGGTAATTTTTAGAATTCTTAGTTATCATTTAAAAAAATGTGCCAGATCCCATGCTAAGGCTGTGTTCAATGTGTTCTTGAAGTGAATACTTTTCATTTGGGGAATTTTCCTTCCAAAAATATAGTACACTCAAGTATTCAGACATTAGCTTGAACAGACAGTGTATCCAAAGTTGATCTAGCAGAAATAACTGTAAGTAAATACAAAGGATTAATCTGTCAGTGGAAACTGAAGGTCTCTGTGAGTGTTGGGATGATCTATAAGAAGTCACAGAATGTGGTTGTTTTGATCAAATGCAATTGGTAAATAAAGGGCAAATGATATTTTTTCCCATTTTATGTCCTGGGAATACAATAAGAATAAAGAAAAAAAAAAAAGAATAAAGTCATCAGGGAAATTCTGCAGGTTTGTTCTAGAATCTTCTAAATATACTTTAATAATCTATTTCATTCCAAACTATCATCCTAATTTCCCACTGTATAAATTTAATATAAATATACAGACATGGATCTGTTTTGAGTGTTGAGAGTCTTGCAGGGATACAGAATTATACTGAACATATTTCCGACCATAAAACACATCTCAAATAAAAATGTAAAGAATGGCATCATTGATTCTGAGTAGATGAACCTTGAAAAGTTTCTTAAGTTATGTTTGAGCTGAACAGTTGATGATCAAACAACAGACAGACACTACACTGAGACCCTGGGACATGGGATTATATGCAGGGGAGTAGGGGGAGGTGCTGAGGAATCGTCTGGCCCCAAAGTCGATGGATAAAGAGATACCCATGATTCCTCCCTTTCACCTCATGAAAAGGAGAGAAATATATGAGACTCAAACAGTTCACTATAACTCATAAAGACCTATAACTAAAACCTAGATGCTTTCATTTCTTTAAAAAAAATTTGAGGTATCTGGAGGGAAGGAAGAAAAAGAGTAAAGCACTTTTATTTATTCGTTTATTTTGGTTGTTTCCCTGGACCCCTGGTCACAAACCTGGGGTCCTTGGGTTTTACATCGTCTGCATCCTACCTGCAGGCTTAGTGTCTGAGCCACAAGGGCACGCCATATTTATTTACATTTTTAATTAAAATACATCTCTTCAGTATACTCTTCTATAATATTTTTATGTTCTATATTTAACAAAACACAAATGGTACTCTAAACAATGTTGATTTCCTGTGCCTGTGAGAAGCCCAGTTATGCAGAAAGCAAAACTGACGTCTTCTACCTGAGGACAGTTTACTCTAATTGTCTCCACCATAATCAAAATTAAAGTGGTAGCCAAGTGATGACAACCAATTGGTATGATGGGAAAACACTGTTCTGGTGTTCTATAGAATGGATGTGAGGAAATTTATAAGCAGCCTGCTTTGACAGTGTTGACTGGATGGAGAATAATTGGAGGAAATGTGAAGAAAGGAGGCCATTTGGAGATAAAGAAGCAGCAATCAATACTGTTAACAGAATTTACTGACAGAGTTCTATTCACTCAACACCTGCTATGTGGTGTGGACAACACAGCCTGCTCTGACATGGGGTTCAAGCCAAGTCTGAGATAAGATAATGTCACCAAATAAAATAGTGCCAGGGTCCCTTTTCTAGATGGAAAATTCCCATTCTAGTTAAAAAAAAAAAAGTGAGAATAACTTTGCCAATTTTCTGAGGGCTTTTTAGGTCTTTATGGGGCATAGAAAAGCATTTTCCACCATTCAGTGTGAATCCACCGAGTCCTCATCATGCTAATTACTTTATCCAACTCCTACATACAAATGATGCATTGATTTCTCTTCTGTGAGTCCTGAGTTTGTATTTGTTTTTCTTGTGAATTTGTTCTTCTCCTCAATAGACCCTAAACAGAAAAGGTCACTTTTCTACTCCTTCTTTTCTACTTCTGTTCCACTAGTGAGAGGCTGTATACAGCAAACTCACTCATAGCATGCTTTTGGGAAAGGCATTGTTTTCATGTCCTCGTTCTTCCACTTGTAAGGCTAAGTGACCTAAGTGCTAGGACCAGCTTGAGTAAGGTCCTTGCTTGGGTACACAATTTAAGGGAGCATCCCCAAAAATCAGCAATCAAGAAACATTTAATGTTTATTCATTCAAAATGCAGGGGATACCCAGGATGAGCAAAGTATGAAAATATTCAGTGAAAGCACTTCGCTGTTCTGAGATCCTGCTCTGCTGTTCAAGGAGCTGTGCCCCATTCCAATCAGACTGTGGCTCCTGGGCCTTCATGACATTGTGTGACCCACAGGTGTATGCATCAGGGCAGACAGAGGGAGGACAGACTGAGCACTGCACAGCTTGCTGTCATTATGTCTTTAAAAAATAAATTATAGACTTTTTATTAACTTTTTCACTTGGTCAAAATGACAGGACATATTGATAAGTGCAGAGAGAGACAGAAACACATTTTCCCTTTTGTTTTAGAATACGTGGCCTAACCTACATTTTAATTCGTCCTCCATGAAAAGGGGCAATTGTAGCTCCATCATCAAGGAGTTGCAAATAGGTAATACAACTCAATGATTTAGCAGCGTACCCTATGCTCAGTATGTATTACAAATTCACCTTCAAAGGATTAGCTTTATGACTTCATAATTCTTCAGGTTAGTCATGCAGATAGTGAATACTCATGCAGCAGGTCGATCATCAATGAGATGGAGGACAGTGTATTTGCATTAACTGAACATCTCTTGAGTGTCAGGCGTAGGGTAGGTGTGTCATATACATTAATGGGTTCAATCTCTCTGCTTCATTCAATTTTAAGAGTCTACCAAATTGCAAGAATCACATAAAGTTTTAGAAATATTCACTGCTAATTTTAAAAGTTGTCAGTTATTTTTCTTTGAAGACCAAGAAAAGAATAAATACTCTGAACAAGACCCCTCACCGGGTTCCTTATCATCATTGTAGCAGGTAGGATTTGAGGTACACTCTAGGATCGAGGACCACTATCACCAAAAGGGGATCAGTAAATCAGAAAAGGGCCCCTCCCAACCAGCAGAGAGCCCATACCTCTGTAGGCTACAACATACAAAAGTCAATGACTTCTTGGAATTGATTTGAAATTTTTCATTGCAGATACTCCAGGAAGATTTTTTGTTAATGTTGTAATGGTTTCATTTTTACTAGTACATCTTGTCTCTGAGGCCTGTTTTGCCCTTGTCCTGGTCATCCCTTTGGTTTTTGCTGCTTTGACTTAAGTATCTTCTTACTTTACATGACCTTTGATCAAGCTAGCATACTCAGTGAATTCCAGATTGTTGTAAGGACTGTAAAAGACTTGAAAGAACGTTAAACAGAGCCTAAAACATAGTATGTGTTAAATCAATGTAAGGGATGACTAAGAAGAACATAAAAGTTTAGTAGTAGTCACAGCATATTACTGCATTATGCTATAGATTTGCAGAAACATTAAAATGGCAAAAAAGGGTGCCGCTTAAAATTGAGTCAATACAGTAGTGGTATTTCTCCCCCTCCCAGCTCTTGACACTTTGCTGTGTACCTTGTCACCTCTCCTCCCCTTTGTCCCCTGAAGACAGCCACTCATGTAGGCTCTGGCCTCAGCCCCCTTTCTTAACTGGAGGCTCTGGAACCTCCCAGGGTCTCCTGATGCTACGGGACTCACTTTGCAACAAGAGAAACCTGCTCTTCCCTCTACAAGAGTCGAGCACCCAGGAAAGGGGGGACAAACAACAACTTTAGATAAAGTGGACTTTTGTATGTCTTGCCTCCATCAATTAAACACAGCTGCATAATGAAAGCGAAAGCAATTTGTCTCACCAGTCTCCAACGTCAGCCTCTGACTGCCTTCTTCCCACAGCAAAGTGACCAGCGGAAATATTCCAAATGTCATGTCATTTATTAAATGACCAAGAAACATTTTGAACTTCAAATTCCTCAGAACATCAGTCCCCGTGCATAAGCCAGAACTATAACACAAAGCTAGTTGTGCAGAAGGGCCTGCAGGGGGAGCCTGTGTCCTTAATTATTGGATTCAGATCAGCAGACAAGCAGGGAATGCCTTCCTCTTCCATGACTTCTTGTCACCATCTAGTAGTGAGGATCCACTGGGTGCCTCATGTTCTGTACCTGTGTTCATTAGAAGGACACGGCACAGATTCTTGGGTCCTTCTTACGTGGGTCTAAAGTTATGCACATTGCTTCAGGAGTAAGTCTTAGGCAGGACAGGATTCCTTGCAGGCGTATTTCTCGTTCTCTCTCTCTCCCTCTCCCTCTGCCCACTCCCCTTCCTTGCTCTGTTTATGTATATGTGTATTTGTGTGTGTAGGTGTAGGTGAGATATAGATGTGTGTGTATATGCGTGTGTATATATGTATTGTATACATATATGTATATGTACATGTAAAGTTGATACCAATCCTAGCCATATTCTCCTAAAGAACTATGTCTCAATAAGAGTGGTGGAGTAGCAGTTGAGTCAATCACCTCCAAAGGAGCACAGCCCATATACACTTGGGTCCAAGTCCCAGGTCCAGGGGGAAGCAATCAGTATGAATAAGTAAATAAAAAATAAAAGTGCTTCTCCTTCCTCTCTCTTCCTGCCTGCCTGCCTGATCACCTTCATTCCTGGCTGCCCCTTTCATTTAAAAACCAACAAAATAAAACAAACCCAAAATACAGTTTCTGCTAAATGTCTTCTGGAAATATCCATACAAAATATTGAAGAACTTTGCCTCATGTTTCCACTGTTTCTGCTCCCAGCATAGACTCAAATTCTCTCACTCGTGGGATTCCATTTCTTCTACCGTGAATCTGGTTATTTGTTTAAACTGGTTATTTCAAGTCGAGGTCTCTGTTTTCATTATTCCATGACTGCCTCCCCACCCGATGCATTCCTGCTCACCTTCTCTGTGGCCTCCATTTCCTCTGAGCCCTGAGCATAAGTTTCCATCTGTTCTTTGGAGCTAGACCCAGCGGTTCTCAACACAGAACAACTAAATTAAACTCTCCAGAAAAGGAGTTGGTGCATCAGAAAGTTTCCAAAGCAACTCAGCGGAGATACTGAGTTTTACTAAAGAATGATAGGGACATAATTTTTCCTCGACTCTGGTGGCCCCCAAGAGTCCCCATTTTTCTCTCACATTGATTCCTGTGACACTCTGGGTAGAGTGAGAATAATGGGAGTCTTTCTTTACAGACCCAAGAAAGGATATGAAATAGAGAAACCGAGTACTCCAAATATACTCTTGATTTCAAGATTCAGATGAACATCTATAGTCTGTTCTTCCTGAGTCCTCTTGAAGATCCCTCAGACACAGAAATAAGGGCTGAAGGGTGAGGACCATAAACAGGCTGAGGTAAGGACGTAGGGTGGTGTCCAGAACACAAAGTTTCAGGAGGCACTCACTCTAAGGTGCTCGCCCTGCACTTACAAGACTGATAAGAGTGACTCCTTAAATTGTGTGCTCTGGCAGACTCTTCAGCTCACTCTACTCCAGACTCCAAGAGGAGCTACAATGAGACCTTCGCTAAAGGGGTGATCAGAAGAGGGGCTACTGTGATCATCCAATCCAGTTGAAGATTTGATCAACAAAATTGATATCGCCTCCTCCTCAGGGCATCTGAGCATTAAGATCCCTGAACTCGAAATGAGAGTTAGGACCTGCCATTAGCCCTTGGCACTGCACCCCCAAATATACCCCCAGATATGCAACTTATGGCAGGTTTAAAGGGGGAAGGTCGAGTTAGAAGAGCAGTACATTTTTACTGGTAACATTTAATCAAAAGTCAAGTGTCATGATCCTTTCTTGAGTAACATGCTAAATATCTCTTATTTCAGTTCTCCATCTTGATTTTTACGCACTATTAATGAATGAATGCTTATGGAATACCTAGCCCAGAGCTGGCACAGTTGAGCGCTTAATGAATGGTAACTTTCTTTTCTGACCAGGAAGATAATGAAACTCAAGAAGCACTTTTCATCCAAAACCATTCCATCAGCAATTCCACATTCTTTAGAGACAGAGTCAAGCTGGTTAGAGACTATGGACTCTCGCTCTCTCCGGTCCAGATCTATGATCATGATCGGACGTTTTCTTGCCACGTGAAATTCAGGACTGGTGCAAACTTATGGACCTCCACCACGGTCAAGGTGTTTGGTAAGCGTTTTTTTTGTTTTTTTTTTTCCTCTGGACTCCCTGCCATTTTCCTATCCATTTAAAGAGGCTATCCAGCCTTATTAGCTGGACCCATTCTGGAATTCTCTTTGAATTCTACTCAAGTTATTTTTGTTGGGGTAAGGACAAGCTTAGGAAATGAAAGAATGATGATTCAGTTAATAGAATAAAATCACACAGTAAGTCATAGATAAGTTAATTTCCTGGAAACTATTGTCTTATTTGCAATTTTAATGTTCTAAGAAATTTCGTTCATTAAACTTCCAAGGTCTAATTACTTAGTTGTCTAATAGTCATGGCTGCTTACTAGAGTCGCATAATGAGGCAGATGTGGGAAAAAGGAGATGATTCTCACAGCTCCAAGGAAACGCTGCAGGAGTCCCTCTTCCCCATTAAGGCTAATTAAGTGGGGTGAGAGACTGTCCAACTTCTCCCACTGAGGACCTTACAGGGATGGCCCTTGGACCCTCCAATATCAGAAATGCGAAGCTGAGCTAAAATAGCTGCTACAGCCTCATTCAAGTTTCAGTGATTCTGCAGGGTAAAAATAGGGGGAAATTGTGAAAATTCTATTTTGATCAAGAAAATCTTTTTAAACAGAAACCCCTGACTTGGGATATGTTTTTATCATTGTGACCAAGAACTATGTTTTTTAAAAGATGATTTTTAAATGAAGGCAAAGTGGAAAACGTGATGTGGGTGAGCAATTAATTGCTTTAGCAAATAACCAAGAGAAAATAATTTCTTAAAACCTAAGAGTTTGGCCTGCTAGATTTTTTTCCTCAGTTCTCCAGTGGAAAATCTTTGTTTTCACTTTGAATCTTACGGCATTATTATTAGGCATCACATAATTCAGTATCTTGATGGAAACACCAAGGCTGTAGTTCATAACATTGGGAGTAACCACGGTCAAAAGGTATTTAGTTTGGTATGTCTTGGTGGTTCAGCGGTTAAATCCGTGGCCTCTGGTGGGCGCCACCCACCTATACTCAAGGACCCGGATTCACAGCCTGGGGCCAAGGGAGCAACAAAGGTGTACAACTAAATAATTTATTTTTTTACAGGAAAGCCACAGGCAGGAATGAAGGGAAATAGACAGGAAGAGAGAGAAGGAAAAACCTTATTTATTTCAATTGTTCATCACTGGTCTTGAACCAGGGCCCTTGGGATATGTATGGACTGTGCCTGGTTTACACTGTGAGGTCACTAGGGCACACCAATAAAATTAATTTAAAATGCTTCTTCCTCCTCTCTCTTCTGGACTGCCTGCCTCGGCTCATGGCCTCTTTCATGCCCACACCACTGTTGGACAAAACGAAACAAAAATTACTTAGCTTGAAGTCACTTGCTTACAGCATTTTCATTTTCTGTGTGGCTGAATGAAAGTCTCTTACCTCTAAAATATGTCGTTTTACAAAAAAATATTATTTCACAGAAGGAGCGCATAACTGAATGGAGGCTGCCATTTTGTAAACTCTTTACATGGGTGATGGAAAGACCTCCCCCTGTAAGGGCCTCTCCCTCACCGACACAGGAAGACCTGATCTCTCACTCTTCAGTAAAGAAAGCAGAGCCTTCATCTGCATAAGGCCCCCTCTGTTTGCTGTGCCCCTCCTACCTCCTATGGCTGAGCTTCCCTCTGTGTCACAGGGTCCTTGGACTCTGTATGAAGGTATTTAAAGTGGAACCTAACACTGCGTGGTGAGTCACTCAGCTTACGTGGGTTTCTCTCATGTATACGGAAGGTGTACATGCTATTATTAAACTTCTTGACTTTATTTCCCCTTTCATCAATCTACCTAGGTTTTATTTGATTATTTGCCAGCCTAAAGGAACCCAGAAGGGCACGGGAACATTTTTACCTTGCACTCCGACATCTGTCCCTCTCTCTGTCTGGCTCTCACTCCCATGCTCCTCTCTCTTGATTCCTTCACAGGGATGAGCTAAGAACTAACCAACTGCCCCTGATGATCCTGTCCCTTATAGAACCTCAAAAATGTTCTGTGAGGAGTTAGAAAAGACTGTTCATCTCTCATATAGATATCACCAAGTTCTCATTTATCAGGATGTGACTGTCTTAGCACAAGCATGAAACAGACTCATGTGACCTGACTGTTAGGGAATCAATGACGATAGCCAGCAAGGATGTGGAAACAGATAACAACTCTAAGTTAGGAAAATTATCCCATTTGATCAAGAGTTTTTGTACCATAACTCCATCTAATTATCTTTCTAACATTTAAATTATACTCTGTATATCTTTGCCACATTCCGTACTTTTCGTATATATTTTATTTTTTTATGTTCCACTGTTAGCACTCTGTCTCTGCATCTCTCTTGGCTTTTTCTTTCAGTGGATGCTTAAAAATACGAGATTCTGCTTATTCACAGAAATGGGTTTTCCCTGCTTCCTGACGTTACCCTTTGGCAAAAACCCCAGCTGTGTTGTGTTTGGACCAGAGTCTCATCCAGTCTTTAATCTACTATTGGTGTCTCATTGTTTGAGTTTATATTATAGCAGCCTAGAAGACAATACCTGTCTTTCTCAGAACTCACTCTACTTCCCTCAGATATTCCTCAGAATACATCAAAAGTTAAAATCTTGAAATAAATACTCAAGTGTATCACAGGTATACTGACATGCCCTAAATCCCGTGTACTTCTCCAACTTGACAAATTTCTGAGCAATGCCTCTGTTCTCCACCAGACCGAGGACCAAGATAGCACATGCTTTGATTTCCTGCACTTCCACACTAGTCTCCATAAGCTCACCTTCCTTAACATGGGAGTCACCTGCCTTCTCATTTGCTCCCTCCCACTCCTAAGGTCTACACCTGGTTGTCCCATGTCTCTCTCTCTCTATTCCCCCTGCAACTTTTAGTAATTATTCTTTCTCCCAGTTATTTTACTCTATTAGTAAGGGCTCAGATGAGGTCAGACACACCCCTCCTCCCATTTATGGTTTAGGTTGTATCTTGGTTTGAGTTTCCCTGAAAGAAAACATTGACAAGGATTTAAGTTCATTTATTTGAGAAGCAATCCTGAGAAACAACAGAAGCATCAGAAAGTAAGTCAAAGAAGGGAAGGAAGATAACAAAATGTATATAATAGAGCTAGTTACCACTGTGGACTTAGAGCTCATTCCCATGGGAACTCTGGAAGCATATGCATGATCATCATCCTAAATGAAGGCAAGGGAGCTGGGATATTATCCACCGACTCCCTAGGGTTATTGCCATTAGCACTCTGGGATGATTAGCTTACTACTTGTGGATTGAATGAGTTCCCCTAAACCTAATCAGTCAGTAGGAGAGAGTCCTAGAGATGCCTTTAAAAGACCAGCAATATGTAAGGGTCCGTGCGGAATGGACATAGCAGGCACAGACAGCACCTGTGACAGGAGCTTCATGCTCAAGAACTAACTCGAAGCCACTTTAGTTCAAGACAGTGTACTCAGTGTTGACTCTGTGCTGGGCATTGTTAATCACAGAGATGGACAGATGAATAAAGCAATCTGACTTCAGGTACTTACTATCCAGCAAGACTAGAAACATACTGAAAAGTACCTGAATTTTCTAGTACCATCCAACTAAACAATGAGCAAGTGTTTTATCTGTCTCCTTCAAGGAACTGTAAGTTATACGTTATTTCTAATCCTCCTCCATATTCCCATTTTTCTTGACTCACCAATAATCATCATTTGCATATCAGCTAGATGTCATGTTTTCAAAGCCTCCTCTTATTCCCAAAGGTTGATTTAAAAACGTCTTTTAAAAGCTTTCTTCAAATCCAAATGGCCACAATGATGGTACTTATCACAATATATTCTAATTTCTCATTTATGTATCTGTATTTTCTATGAAGATATACCTTCTGGGAGGACAGTGAATGTAATTTTTGTACCTTTTCCCAGGCATTTGCAGTATTTCAGGCACACAGTGAGTAGTTTACATGCATGCACACACATACACACACAACACGCACATACACACACAACACACAGGCCTGGTAGGAAGGCTTTCAGTGACACTAATTATGTTTTATTTGCCTTTAAGCTAAGCCAGAAACCCCCAGGATTGTGGAAAATCACCCCATGGATGTCTTGGGAAAGGTGAGTCACATTAAAGCCTTTAAAATCTACAGTGTAGTATGTCAGGTTGTATTGGGTTGTTTTGTTGTCCAGAATGTTCTCTCCAGGCAGCTCATTCCTTGACTGGCAGTCAGTTCATTCCTGGTCTGGATGGATGAAAAGTAACCAAACTGATTCTAGGCAAGGAATGGAAATTCTTACTTTCTCATTTAGGGCTCTCAGAATATGGGTTCTGTGATCCCTCATCCTTACATTTCCTAGAAAAATAGTCTTATGTTTAAGTTTATTTTTGAATAAAAATTGAACTAGATAGTGAAGGAGAAGTAGGACAGAAAGCAATGTGAATCCTGGTATAACATTGAGATTTTCACTCAGCTGACGGTTAATTTGTTCTAATCCATTTCGTGTAGCAGATTTCCCATTATTTTTATGTTGAAGTGTCAAGAGGAAATGTGTCTTTCTGTACTCCTTTGGAAACCTGGGTTTTTATTAAACAGTAGGAGAAAGGGCAGGAGATCAGGAAGGTAGACAAGTGTCCTCAGATTCCAGTTTCTTGGAGGTAGTTCCCAGCCGCCGATCATTGGAATCTGAGCTCCTCGCCTTCCCCTCCTCCTGCTTGCTGGACCTTGAGCAACTTTTATCACATTTTTATAGTCAGTTTTCCATATATATGAAGGGGATAAGAGAACTATCTGTACATTGTTGTTTTTAGTAATATTAAACAAAATAATGTATGAAAAGTTCTTAGTATATTGTGTCAGGCATTAAGGGCTCAATAAATATTACTGTCGTTATTATAATTATGTGTGTTAATCAACTATCTTGTGACATTATGACTTCATTCAAGTTTTTCACAATCCTAATACAGTAAGTATTCTCAAAATTTCCTGTGACATGGAATGAGAGAAAATTATATTCACAGTCTACTTTCTTCTAGCCCTAAGAACATTAAATAACTTATGACATCTGGCTTCTCCTAATATGACATTTAATTTGACGGTTGTACATGAATCATAACTCAGTGGAATGATCATAGATGAAGGTACATGTGTATTCTCCAAACCTCTGTGCCTTGTATTGGTTTTATGTGTTAGCCCCTTAAAGAATGGTATTACAATCCTGAGTATAAAGAAAAGATTTTTAAAATTTTGATTTGCCACAATTCATTTCCAAACTTAGTGAACTTCAGTTAGTGGACTTTATTTCAATAGTGAAAGTAAAGCAAAAAAATCAAATATGTTGGCTGGTGTTAGTGCTTCTTATAAAAATTCCTTCTGTGATTCTGGTGCCAAGGGTTACAGGCATTCTAAACTCAATCCAGATATAGAACCATAAGACTAAATCTAAGAATTTCTGTTTAAATAAAAAAAAAGACATGGCTTTAGAAGACATCACCTCTCCTTTTTTGTACTAATTCTTGCCTAGATGCCAACACGAGAAATTAAAGCACTATCCTTGCAGGACAAGTAGTGAATAATCTCTCATCAACTCGACATAAACAGCTACAGGACATGGCTTGTCTATGAATCTTTTAAGCTCTTGCCAAACATGAATTACTTCTCACTTTAATAGTCGCATAATCCCCATTGTTTTTTTAATAACGTATTAACTCTTCAATGCCCTTTTACATACAATTATCCTGTGCTGCTTCCACCAAGCCTCTGAAATAGGGCATCTGTCATATTGCAGATGAGAAATTAGGGTCTACAAAGTCTCAACGACTGACTGAGTCGCCAGTGAAGGACAGAGATGAGATGAGAACTTAACATACCCATATCCAGGCAGGATGGTATAAGATAGAAGATCATAGAGAAGATAGAAGTAATGTTAGATCCCAGTTGATCCCTTTCTAGCCCCAGAGCTTCATCAAGTAGTTACCCTGCATGATCCTTAGCTACCTGATCTCTAGAACTAGGATCATAATAAAGACTTCACAGCTTCTGGGTTTAATGAAATGTGTGCACAGTAATGGAGTACATGGGATATCATGGATGCCTCAGGGATATTTCTTCCCTCCCCACTAATGATCATTTACCAACTCTCTTTCATCCATTCTTTTCCCTACATGCATATTCATAAATCTACCCTGTGACTGATTCCAGGGTGCTGTGGGAGATTAAAAGAACAGAACATAGAGTGTGGTATCTATTAGACCCGGGTCTTCATTCTCCTCCATCACTTATTAACTGGCTCTTGGGACCTCAGTTCCTGAGCTCCTCATCAGGGGGCAGTGCTCCCAACCACTCGAAAATGATGTAAGGATAAACGAGAGGATGTGTACAAAGTACCTACCCCCTGGCAACTATTAAATGTTCTGCAATGGTGTTTTCCTACCCTTCTCCCTTCATTCCTTAGAAATTAAGTCTACAGGCACATGGCTATGTCCTCCATGTTCTACAGATTCACTCGACCCGCGGCCCTCAGTGTTAGAAATGTAGGGACTTGCTCAGATGTGAACTGTGTCTTCCAGCATCACCAGTTGCAAAATTTGGGTAATTTAATTATCTTATATAGAAAAGTCTCCAAATGATTTTAACAATGGTGCCTTTTGTGCTCAGACATACCAGAGACAGTCAAAACACGTGTCACATCATGTTCTTGTGCGTTCCCAAGGGCTTCCCTTAGGTTCCACCAAGGCACACAGCCTCACTTCTATAGCTGAGATGCAGAAGTCTGTATCCTAAACCTCCAGGAACCTCTAAGTAGGAGATTTTTGCATCATAGTAAAAGATGTTGGGCCTAGGAGCCCCTCACCCAGGACCCATGGACATCAATCCCCTAGGCTGATGGTAGAGCTAAGAGGGCACTAAATACAGGAAACCTCCAGCATGTGTCCAGCAGCTTAGTCTCTACGGCTGCAGACATCTCTGTTATACCTGGGCTTTATACTGTATATATAGTATAAAGGCCAGGGTCCTATGTTGTCACCCTCTACCTTCATTATGCTTGATACTTTTCAGAAAAAGAAACCTAAATAAAACCTCCTAACAGGAGTTAGGAAACAAAAGCAACTGGGGTTTAAAATACCTAAAAGAGGAAGAGAAGCAAAAAAAATAAAAAAAAAAAAACAAACAACCATGTGAAAACAGACACCAACATCTGAAAGCCCTGTATCAGCGTTTAACAGGATCCATAGCTCTGATGGCTTTCTGCAGAATTGGATTGTGTTTATTTCATTTGGGTTTTGCAGAGCCTGAGACTACGGATTCCTGGATTTCTCTAAAACTCCATACCAAATGCACGCGGGGTGTGTTTTTACTGTTAGCTAGTGCAGCCTCTCCCTGCTCCCCTGCACCCTCCCCGTAGCATGTTTTGTGAATATTAAGGCTCTGAGTCCGAAAGTCCAGACCTCTGATTCCCAGCCACCACCATTAACCCCGAATTTCCACGAGACATGATAAGGACCCTCGAGGAGGCACCACCCTCTGTAGGGAAACCACATGGTAAGCGAGATCATGACTGTCAGGCAGTTTCTAGAGGGCATTACAAGACTTCAGGGCAACCTGGGTTTTTCAACAGCTTGGTGTTTGGACTTGTTTTTGTTCTACGAAATGTTTCCAGGGACGTCCCATCTGGCTATTAGAGTCGTCTGATGCGTCTAAGAAGCACTAAGAGGGAGTCACATAGGTGAGAACTAGCGTAGGCCAGGAGCCATTGTTATACCAGGATCGTGTCCGCTTTCAGAGAGGTACGTGCTCACACAGCAATTTCATTTACAATTTAATAAGATGCTGTCTTTCTCTTCTCCTGTCTTTTCAGCTCTCACCCTCCACCTTCTTCATTCCTAACTGGGTTCAGAACAAATAAACAGGTTCCAAAACCAAAGTCAGCTCCAGTGCAAAGACCAGAGTTCCCAGTTTGATTTGCCCTCTTCCTGAGTTAACATGAGGCAGTGTGTCAACAGCCCAGCACGGGCTTCTTCTCTCCCTGTGGGCCGAGAAGCTCCCTGTTCATCAAAGCATCTCTGAATTTTAAGAAACGAATAGTGAAAAAAGATGCAGGGAACAACAGATTGGCATATAGTTAGCATTTCAGAAGCGTTTCAGAAATGAGATCCAAAAGCGACTCCTCAAAAGCATGCACAAAAGAAACTTATTAAAATTGACCTCAGGATCTAAGAAGATGTTTTCTGTCCTTCACCCTCCCCCACAATCATGGTCTTTTATAGTCTTTTAAAAAAATGTTTATTGATGCGATATTCTATTATATAGGAGGACACCACTGTAAATCAACACCTGCATATACCACAGTAAGTTTGCTGCTACCATGATGCATTTGTTTCTAGGGAGCTTTCTTATAATCACTATTTTCCCCCCTTTTTCTTTCTTTTTGGCTTTTCTACCTCTTTGTTTAACATTTCTCCGTATTTATTCCATCTCTCCAGCTTTTTCATTTCTGAGTTTCTTTCATCTCTTCCTCACCAGCTCCTTGAACAGACCTTCATATTCAATTAGATTTGATTTGATGAATATATTTTATCGGTTCCATTCTTAATGTTTAATTCAAGAGAGTTGAAAAGTTCTTCGCTCTGTGCTAATGACACATCACTAATGGGCTGACATCTTGAGAGGACTTCTGGGATTTGAAGAGACTGCACAGAAGCAGCAGCTTTAGTATCAGCAGGTCGGACAAGGCTGCGACCAAGACAGAAAGATGTGGGTGGGCCGGTCCCAAAGGCTCAAGCTTCTTTGTCCTTCCACTGCTGAGTCTCAGAGAACAAGCTTTGGATCCATTTCTCAAATCTCCACCAGTGTGTACGCAAATACATCAGTCCCAGGAAGCTAAGATCTGCTGGTGCTGGGGTTCCCAGGAGCAGGGTTACATCAGCAGGTTCCAGCTACCTGACCAGCTCAGCCTTCAGCTCCACCAGAACCACATTTTAGGCATAAGCCCCATCCATTTCACTCATCACTTCTGACAGTCTGGTCCTTTCAGCCCTCCAACAACTCACAGATCCATGGTAGCAAAATATTTATTTTTAATTAACACATTTTGAAGTTGTGACCAAGGGTCCATACCCATCCAGAAACCCTGTAGCTAAGCATTTGGTCGACTCCTACTTGATGAGATTAACCCCGACTCCACACTCTTTCTCTTGAAAACTAAATCCCACTAAGCTAGTTCACTTTCTTTTTAAGCTAGAACGAAAATGGCCCTTTGCTGTGAGTCTAAAGTCGGAATTTTGAGATGAGATTTAAACAAAATGGAAGGAGCGAGCTGCCGCCAGCCCTGCTTCCCCACTGTGGCACGCCTCCTTTTCAGCCCTGGCCTTCCACCTCATCTCCAGGACGGCCCTCTCTCTCCTTTCCACAGCCTGCTCCCGCCATTCCACTGCTCTCTCCCTCCTAAGCAGCTCCTTTTCTCTCTGACTGGCCCATAAAGCCAGTCCCTGCATCTGCTCCAGGAGCCTGGCCCAGTCACCCTGGATGCTCATGGGAAGCTGGGACCCTTGGGGTCTTGGGTCATGGCATTGGCCTGCCTTTCCAAGGCCACTCTTCTCCAGCTGTTCTCTGTGCAAGCTTTTCAGATGCTTCCACAGGGCCGTGGTTCCCACATTAACCCCAGGGCCATGGCTCACCTTCCTTCCACACAGGCGGCAGGTGGCATATTGCTTGGCATGCTGCCCAGCACGAGCAGGGGCCAGGTGGAAATACTCCCATGCCTCAGAAAAATGGATCCCCTTGTTTTGGGCTACAGGAATAGGCATGGTGCCCGCAAATGGGCCAACCAGTTCCTGCATCCCACTGACCCCCTCCTCCTCCTTCATCTCTAAGTCTTTCTTTCTGGTTTCCTCATCTGATGCCTTCATGCTGGTTTCCTCCTCTTCACACCTCATCCTCGCTTCTCTTCAACAGCTGTTCATGAGCCAAAAGTCTTTGTCAAACCACAGTGAAGGCTAAAGGTGCATTTGGCAAGAAGCTGCCATAAGTCTTGGAGATTTGCAGCAATGGTCAAAGGCTGGCACGCCTGGGTGTGTGGTGCTTCCTCCTTTCTGCTCCAGTGGAGAGTCAGCGTGAGTCAGAGTCCAATATGGCTCTGAGGTGCAGGAGTACACGCCCTCTGTTCTGGGAATACGTCCTGATCCCTCCTTGGCTAGGCCAGAAAGATGAAAGCAATTAGTTTGACAATTCCAAAGCTCTTCAGCGAACTCAGCATTATCCACACTGACCACCAGCACTAGCACCATGTTTTGAATTTTGAAACCATAGGACATTCTCTTGAGTCTCCCCCTTAAGGCTCGCTGCCTCTGTGCTCTCCAGAGGGCGATTGATGGTGTGTTTTGGAGGCAGGAGGAACCACCTCAGGGGTCAAGTTGTTTAGGATCCCTAGACTGGGGCCTCACCAGGTCTTGATCAGAGTAAGCAAAGCCAGCAGGACCTGTGCTGATGCAGGAGGTCCCTGCTTGCTAAGGATTGTCGCGACAAGCATTCCCGAGGCTACACAGCCCTCCAGGACACAGGCAATAAAGTTCCTGGCGTGAGGTCAGTTTGTTCCTAAAAAGGTCCCTATGGGACCCCGATTCTAAGGAACCCAAACAGCAAGCTTAGTGGTGGTCAGCAGGGGGTGCTGGTAGGCACAGAGGAGCAAAAGATGGAGGGCAGACTTGGGGTCACCTGGCTGTCCACAGAAGCCACAATCCCCCTTCCCTGGCACCATCACCCACAAAGCCAGCTGGTAAACAGCAGTTTACTCCAGATGATTGACTTATATACTCCATTGTAAGGTTAGATATATACATGGAAAATGACATTACATCCTTTCTTGGGTTGTTTCTTGAATGAGAGCCTTAGGGGTCAAACTTTGCAACCTGCAATATTTAGGAAACCCCCCCCCCGCCCCCCAGTCACAAGAGAGAACTTACCGGCAAGCAGGCTGTGAGCAGGTCTCTGTGGCTAACGGGCAGGCTTGAGTGCCCAGCGCCTGCCCCCAGGAGGAGGGACCTCAAGGTCCTGCTCCCTCCCATTTCCAGGGAAACGTGTTTCCAAGTGGGTGTGTCCTGTGTGCTGGCTTTTCTGCATTACTTAGAAATGCCAACCTTTCCTCCACCCTCTTCATCCAGCACAGGAGGCTCCTGGCAAATGTCATGCAGAAACACCCTTACAAGTCACCCACCTACAAAGCTAAGATGTTTTCCAACCACTAGAAGAGGTTTAAGGGAAAGGAGTGGGGGGCGATGTAAGAGCAGAGAAGCCACATGCCTCCAGGGCATCTGTGGTTTCTGTGCCTTTTGTCTGGTGTTCAGAACAGGAGTCTCGATATCGGTTAGGAAGCTGGCTTCTGTAAATACAGTCAGGAGAAAAGTCAAAGAACTTGGAGAAAAGGAAAGGTGAAATGAAAGGAAACCTCCCAAATTCAAAGCAATATGGCAAATTGAGAAAGAGTTGAGATTGCTATTTTTTTGTTATTTAACTAGATTTGGAAAAGCTGAATACTCTGGGTCTCTGTTGGTAGCTGAAGGGAAATAAAGAAATAAGCACAACTTAAGCAAAAAAGTTTTGAATTCTCTCCAGCGGGAGGTGTGTATATATGCATGATTGTATATACTATCAATATACTTTTATATGTTTGTCTCATATAGTGTGTATATATTCACATGTGTATATACATATATATGAATATATATATATATATATATATATAAATTTGGGAAGGATACAGGAACCTTTAAAGAAGGCACTCTTGGAAGAAAAATGTGAGTTATAGGATAAAAGACTGAAAGAGGGTAGAAAACATGCAGGGGTTGAGAGTTCTTTTCAAATGGACAAAAAGGAGGTCGAGAAGAGAGTAAAGACTTCAACAGAAGTAAAGATTTAGTTTAAAAAATGAAACCTTTTACAAAAGATTTCTCTTTTTAGACTAAAAAGCTAAATGTTTTCAAATATGAAAAGCTCTTAGGTAAAGGTTCTGACCAGTCTTAGGCAAGTGAGTGGACTGATTTAGAAATCAGTGATCAGTCTTAGAGCCACATTGAGATTCTTTTCTCCTGACTCCTGATCCATCTGTCCACTGGCTTCCCTTGCTCCCCCAGGCAACACCCCCAACTAACATCGGACCGTGAGGCAGACCACCATTGAACCTGTCCCATCCACCCATTCATGTGAGCCCCCTGCTTCTTACTACAGCAGAGTACCTGTAGAATCCAGGCCCATCTTTCCCCGGTCCCCAAAGCACATCTCTGTTCTCAAGCTACTCCCGGATTTCACCTCTCTCTCTGCACCTGCAGAACTGCTCACATGCTTTTGGACACTTACTACATAATTCTTTGTACAATTGCTCACTAATTCCTATGTACTTAGAATAATGTGTTGGAGAAACCTATCGTTTGACTTAGTGAGTGAATGACTTTGACTTCCCAGCAGAGGGGGGTGTGTGCACATGTGTGCTTGTGTGTGTGTGCATGTCAACTCTTGTGTCCATTGACAAATACATTTGACAAATTTAAAATGTTTTTCTTCTGACTCATGTGGACAAGGGGAAGTTCCCAAATAGAGGCAATTCTGCTTTTATAATAAAACCATATATGCTTGACCTTTCATAAGATGCTTAACCTTAATTCAAACTACTTTAGTTTGTGGTTTTTTAGTTTTAGAGACAGGAAGGAGTTTCAGAACAAGAGCTAGATTCCTATATCAAAGCTTGGAGCCCAGAATTGAGAGATGGCATAGAATATTTGACATCAGAATTCTTTCAGAAATATACAGGAATATTCAGGAATATACCAGAGTTAAATCTTTTTAACATTTTTATAATATGATATTTCTTCAGTGAGCTGGCTGCTTTTGTTAAATTATGGAGCTCTCTTTGGGAGGGTGCAAGCATGGAGGAAATGAATCCTAAGAGTAGTAGAAAGTATTGACATTGATACAAACCTTTACTACTGTTTTGAATTGTTTCCTTTCCTAAAACTCATATCTCCTCGTGGGCCACCTGGAGATAAAATCAATCTTTGGTATTTTTTTTTTCAGTTAAATACTGAATTCTCTTTATGTTACTTAATATAAATATACCTGGAGGCAGGTTGGGGGGACTTGGCTTTCCTCATGATTTTCTAGAATAGAGACATCATCTCATCAATCTGCATTCCTGTCCATGCATGGATCAGCCTCACTGCCAAGTACTGACTGACTGAGAGAACTAAGAGCTGCTGTGTCCACCACCCACCATCTTGATTTCAATAGACAACCTCCTCTGAAAGCTTCGTAATTCCTCGGGATTTTTGTACTGGTGTGTTGGGAGATGTTAACCTGAACTTCAGCAGTACATCACCAGAGAATTTTCCTTAGCATCCTTTAAGTTGGTTTCTCATCTCTTTGTAGACTCTCTAGAATCCGTAGATCCAGATTCTAAACTAGTCGGTGGGGAAACTGATTTATTTAGCATCACATACAATTAATTGCTCTTTAGTTAATTATATTCATCAGTTGTGGAAAATATTTGAGAACAAAGAATTCGAGCCAGTCACATGTAAAATACATTCATTTCTTTCTTCTTTTCTGAAAAAAGAAAAGTGCAGGTAGGATATAAAGCCGAGCAGAGATTGGCAGGCAGAAAGGAAGAGAAGTAAGACCATTTATTTATTTTATTTAGTTTTTCATCTTGGTTGTTCCCCCTGGCCCTGGGATGCGAACCTTGGGATGTACATGGACTGCGCTCAACCACTGCTCCACCAGGGCGCTTCAGTACAGTCATTTATTGATGAGAAAACAAGCCACTGTAAATGGAAGTATACCACTGCAGTGTCTCGGATTAAATAAAGGGATCCACTAGGTTTATTGGAAATGCTCACCAGATTGTTGAAGATACTCCCAACTCACAAAGAACAAGCATTGTTACTCATAGCGACCTTGAGAATAACCCAGAACCAACCCTCCTGTAAGACTTCTGCTTTCATAAGAACTACCTGTTCTGTTTCTTGAGTATTTCAGTACAGTGTGTTTCATCAGAAACTTAGTGAGGTGACATAGTTCCAAATAGTGCCGCATCTATTTTTCACTCCTCTTCACCACTCTTGGCTTTCCCATTTGTCAAAAGAAAATAAGAAGGTATGTCCTACCTACCTTATAGAATTGCTCACACAATAAAATGCTTCAAAATCGGGAACACTTTTTACAAGTCAAAAGTGAGATATTTACATCAAGTGGTTTCTGTGATAGCTACAAATAAAACAACTAAGGGAATAGAAACAACCCAAGTGTGGGTCTCTTTTAGTGTTTAATCTAAGAAAATAGTCTTGTCTGGTTTCTGCTTGTTAGAGCATCTTCCTTCTATCTTGAACTTCTATTTAGTATTATTTTATTCTTAAGCAGAATTGCGATTTCCTTTTTCCAGAATCCAGACGTTCAACATTAGTTTAGCCTCAGATTAATCTTAAACTGATCGAGGATCCCAGCCATTAATAGATAACATTTCTATAGAAGAAATTCTATTTATAGTTTGCATTTTTTTTAAAGGAAAGGTACAGACAGCAATGAAGGCAAGTAGGCAGACAGGCAGGAAGAGAGAGAAGAAAGACGCATTTTTAATTTTATTTCCAGTTAGTTGTTCACTCTGGTTATTTTCTGCCCCCGGACCCAGGACCCAAACTCAGGGGTATACAGCCTGCATCCTTAAGAGGTGACTGATCTAACCACTATTCCTCAAAGGTGCCCTGTAGTTTGCATTATAACACAACCTCTTAAGATAAATATTGCCTTGCTAAGAAAAAGTGGAGAAAACTGTTTCCTACTAGTTGATCTCTTATGGCAGTAGATGGATAAAACATGGACACCAAATTCTTAAGAATTTGCAAACATTTCTTTTCATGTTGTCTTTTTCTCCAGGGAACATTTACCTGCCTCCTGAAGAATGCCTTTCCCATAGCCAATCTCACCTGGTTTATGGATGGGAGATCTCCTCAAGGTGAAAAAGAAGGTAAGGATATCAGTCAATGGAAATGACAGAAAACAAAGAAAACATAGAAATTGCCTTTGCCTGAGCTGCTGCTGGCATTCAAGAACAATTCTCATTGCAAGAAAAGTATCATCTTGCCAACCTGATGCTATTTTCTGATGCCTCCTCTGGCTCCTCCAAGGGGATGGATGGTAAACCCTTGCCACACATAAGCAGTACTGGTGACATCATCGATTCACATAGAAACACTAATGCTTCCATTAACTGGTAGTAAAAGCAGATCTTTTATATGAGAACAAACAAGTTTAATTTAACAGACATTTATTAAAATCTAATGAGTTCAGTGAACTTAGCATTAACTGCTTTAAATCAATCAACAAATAATGGCTACCTTGTAAGGATCTGGGTGGGGTGTAGGTGAAGAGACTAGAGTAAGTGTGTAGAAAGGACATGACAAAGAATGTGTTCACTGGAATTATGTTTCTGGAGCGGGAACACACATTGAGACAAGCTCAGGCGATAGTGCACCAATGCACATTTTTCATGGACAGTAAGCATGACAACCTCTGCCAAACAATCCCAGCCATCCCCTGCCTGGTACAATAGCTCTTCTCCTTTCTCCTGAGTCATCCTTTCTCTGCAAAGGTCAATGTATTTTCAACAGTCATGGCGTCATATAGCTCTTAGTGCTTTATTATTTTTAATTGATAGCATTAAAACTTACGTTGTTGAATGATTGTGTTATCATGAGGCATTTTGAGACTATTGTTGGTTTTGTTATTAGTTCACTTTAAAAACAGTTTCCCCACAATAATGGCAGGATAAAATCTTGAAAGTATCGCTAAAGGACATGATGAGTTGTTCTCCCATTAAATAAGCCCAGATTGGAGGCCCATTATCCTCCCAACCAGCGTGCTCAGTATTCCATCAACGCGCAAGTGTATTTAGTTATTACTTTGGCGTGTAATCACTTCAGAACTAGCGTTTGCAACCTTTAATGAAAAGAAGCTGTGAGAGTTCAGAAAGTTCTGGCCTATAATGATAGGTAGTTTTATATTAATTTCCTGCTGTTTGGAGGTTGCCATAACAGTGGTAGTTAAAAAGGAGTCTGTTTCTAAAGAAGACTCACTGAAACTGAAATGGCAATGGTTATGAATTGACAGCTTATTTCAGGAAGAAGGAGACAATACAGCAACACCAGTGTAGTAAGAACATGTACACATTTACAGCAAGGCATCCAGAAAAGTCTGGCAGAGGTTCTTCTGTCCTCCTTCCATAAGGGGCAACCACCAATATGGCGCACACAGAACACCTCAGAAGTGGGAACCTCAACTGGGGTCTTAATGTATTGGGGTTCTTACTGTATTTCACTGGTCACTTAGACATAACTGCTGCATAACTCATCTCTAGAGCCTTCTCCAGTTCTCTCCCAGACCAAGTGCATAGCATCAATCTCACTGTTATCAATCAATAATGCTGACAAGCTGGGACGACCTACCCCCAAAATCCTTGGAACCCTGGTGACACACAGCAAAAGTATTGATCAATACATATCAATCAATACATTGACCATGGATCAGTGTCATGCAGGAGCTTGAAGAAAACAGTTCAGGTGAACTCCAGGCTGGAATTAAACCCTAACTAGACAGAAGCTACAATTTAATCACTGTAGACTCTACATTACTATCAATTGAATGGTTTCTAGTCACAGCGTAGCATCACTGCATGGTGGTTCATATGGAAAACGTTGGTGACTAATGTACTCTTCTGTCTTGTAGAAGTAAACATCACTAATGAAAGGAGGAAAGACAAAGATGGATTTTGGGAACTGAAGTCTGTTTTGACAAGGGTCTACAGTCGTAAACCGATTCGATCAGACAATGTGACCATCTGGTGTGTGGCTCTGTCCCCGGGTCCTGGAAATAAAGTGTGGACTGTCTCATCCGAAAAGATCACTTTTTCCTTGGGTGAGTTGTCCATTTAACAAGGCCAGCATGGTGACTGAGACGGCCCTGAGTTCAAACCATTGCTAATTGGAACAAAAAGAATTCTCATTATTTCTATGACATTTTAATCTCATAACACCATTCAAAAGTATTAAATTTCAAATTAGCAAACATTTTTCTGACAAATGAGACACTGAAAAAGAATTTCTTCAAATGAACAACGGCTGATTCCTGTTTCTAAGAATTTCTTGTGAGCACAGCATATTTTTGTTCAAATTTCAGTAATAACTCTTAATTAACTAGCATTCTTGTTAATCTATCAAATAATGAAAATGCTACTAATAGACTGATGCTCAAGAAATACTTGAAAAATCTGAAAATTCTTTCTGCATCATTAGAAACATTCCATTTTATAAAGCACATGTAATTTGTATATGAAGAAATGGCTCAGCCATATGTGTGGAAAATAAATATTCTGTGAGTAGGGACTGTATCTTAATGGTTTTAGTACCCCTGATTGGAAGCACAGAATTTGGTATATAGAAGACTTTCATGACCTGAAAATTGATATGTAAGATCATTCTACTTACAGCAAAATTTAATTAGCTAGACTATTTGCTACTCTGAACCAGATCAAATAATGGAGCTTTTACCACGTGATCGATATGAACAAATATTCCAATAAATAAACTAACAACAGAAATGCCTATTTACAAAATAGAAATGTGTGATAGCGTCTGTCAAACATGCATATGCAACTGTGAAGGCATACTTAGAAAATCTAAACAGATCTGCCAAACATTATTACAGCACTGCAGAATGATTAACATCTTTACCACCTTCTTATTTTCAGAGATATTGCAATCTATAACATACTCATTAAAAAAGAGAGCAATTTATGAATGGAAATGTTTCCCTTTGTTCCACAGCCACAGTTTGTAGCTTGGACCCGGCCCAACCCTGCCACAAATACAGGCAGTTGGTTCCTGGGTGCTGTGAATAAAGACGGTTATATGACTCGGTGTAAATTCATCCCTGCTACTCAGAAACAGGTGACATTCTGAGATGGGAACAGTAGCATTACTCTTGTAGCCCCGCCTGTGTGTGGACATATGTGTACAAGCATGTCCTCTTGTTAGCTTTAGTCATTTAGCAATGGTCATGGGTTTACGCTGAAACATTCATACTCAGCTTTGCCAAAGTCCCTGAGAATAAGTGCAGCTTCTTTCTAAAAGATTAGACAAGGTTAGGACTATATACTCTTGGAAAAACATTATGTGACTGTTCTTCCCTCTTTCTTCTGGCAGCTTCCCAGACCTTCCCATCTTGGTTGGTGTCCCTCCTTTGCATTCCTGAGACACGCTGCACTTCCAGTAACATACGCTCAGCACAGGCCTGCCGTCTACCTCTTTTCTAGACTGTAGGCTCTCTGCAGGCAACCCCACGTCATTGTCATTCACAGTTAAATCCTACTGCCTTGCCAGTAAGAAGCCATTAGTAATGATTGGCTAGATGAATAAAGTTAGGGAAAAAGGGACTAATTCAATACCTTCTCTTTCCATTACAATGTTTTGTTCATTATTAATGTCTATTTCATTCTTTCAGGCTTGGTGACTCCCCCTACAGATCATCTACTCAGTGTTACAGAATCTACCTTTGACTCAACGCCTTCTGGGGCCAAAAGCACATCTCCAACAAGTAAGAATGTTTTCACATTGACTTTCTACAAGCTATTAAGCCTTTAACTATGTGGACTGATAAAAAAAAATTCAGAAAATTTACATAATTCATTCCTTTCCTTATCAATTGACATTTTAGATAGAACTATTACGGACTATTATGGTCTCAAAGAGTTAACATAGTTTCCAAAGCCTTTCATTTGAGACCCGGGCCCCTCAGAGTCTATAAATATTCAGTGAGAAATAGAAATGCTAGATTTATTATGAAATAGGTTAATAAATAAACAGTCCTCCTCCTGTGTTCTCAGTGGGGCATTTAAGAAATCGGTTGTAAATGGAGATTCTGTGGATCTGAGGTAGGTAGATTGTTTTAAATTTAAATTTGTTCTGGTTCAAATTAAGTTGAACAAAGTTGACTGAGGGTTATGAATCCAGCTTCCCAGGGGCATGATTGATAATGGAGGTCAGGCTGGGTCACTGTTACTATGGCAAAGGAAAAGCAGTGACTTTCAGAAGCTGGCATTGATGTAAACAAATAGTACCTTCCCATGACCATGGCCTTGCTGTTCAACAAAGAACATGGTGACTTTCTTGAACACACACAAAAGTGTGTATTCTATATTGAGCAGAAGCATTGCTTTTGTTTTTTATTTAATTGAAACAATCCAGCTTCGTTCAAAATGAAATCTGAAAATGGAATAAAGCCAAAATCAGTCAGTAGGAAGCCACAATTCCTTGAGTCTTGGAGCCTTTGGCAAATAGCCTGTAGTCACTCGCACAGGTGGATACCTCTCAGAAAGCAAAGCATTAGCAGAGCGAGAAGCATCTGCAGATCACCTCGCAGAAGCTGTCCATCCATCTGATGATTCCTGATTCTGAATTCTGAATGTTTTGTCATTTTCTTTTTTCCCTGAAGCTTCTTTTTTTCCCTCCAACTTGTAACTCGTCACTCAGAAATATATCACAGATTATTACATTTTCCATTCAATGAATAGCAGCATATTAAAAAATAATACCTTAACTTTCTCTAACACCCTGTATGTTAATTACCCATCACGACATAACAAACTACCTCCAAACTTAACGACTGTTGTCTAGGGGTCAGAAATCCAGGAACAGCTTGACGGGGTGGTATGACTCAGGCTGTTATTATGAGGTTGTATTTAAGCTGTTGGCTGGGGCTTCAGTCATCTGAAGGTTTGACTGGGATTCAGAACTCTGCTTCCAAATGGGAGCCTGTTGGTAGAGACCTCGGTTCCTCACTTCATGGGCCTCTACATTGGGCTTCTCACAACATGGCAGGTGGCTTTCCCCAGACCAAGTAATTCTAAAATTGACCAAGATAAAAGTCACACTGTTGTTTGTTTTTTATATGACCTAAAACTATACAACATTACTCTTGATTTATTCTGTTTGAAGTAAGACACTAGGCTCAGCTCCTATGGAATATAATATCAGGCTCCACATCTTGAAGGGAAAAGTATCTAAGAATCTGTGAACACATTGAAGTCACTATATCTTGTCACTTAGACAGTGTTTGCACATAGAATTCAATGATCTTTACTGTGCGTGGTAGAGAGAAAAAAGCATTTTAGTCCCATTTTCCAGATGGGAACACTGAGATGCTGAGAGCTTAAATGAGCACATGACTAGTAAATGGCGAAGCCAGTATTCACACTGTCTTCTGATTCTCGATCTAGTTCTCACATTAGACAGAAGTTAAACATATTATGAGGACAGGGATAACACTTATGTTGCCTCCTATCACATGCTAGTACAGGGTAAGCATCCAAAATGGTGTTAGTTAAATAAATGAAGGGATAAAATATTGATTGAGAGTAAAATTCCTTTACTGGATGTCATTGAATTGACTCTATGGCATTAAGAAATGGTAACTTGATTTCTGCCTTCAAAAAGTTGCAGAGAAACCTTGGAGAGAAAAAACATGTACACATGAAAATAATTCAAAATAGATAAAAGATGCTGCACTTACAGAAATAAATGTTTAGCAGGAAGTACAGAACAGTAATTTGTAGGTTTTGAGTCAGGAAAGTGCTCGTGGAGTCAGCGGAGGTTACCGAGAGAGGTGAAGTAAGCTGACCCTTGAACTGCGTAACATCTGTCTGCCTCCCTGAACAGTGTGAAGAGCAGGCTAAGCACAGAGAGCAGCTGTACATTGGCAAAGATTTCCATGGGAATTTAACAGTAGATGAGCTTGGGTCATCGAGGTGGGCGTGTGTAGGAGAGAAGCAGAGATAACAATTGGAAAATGTAGAATAAAGATAGCTGAACACCTCAGCCCAAGGATTCTAAATGTCATTCCTTAGGAAAGGGGACAGAGACCCATTAAATGTGTGTGTGTGTGTGTGTGTGTGTGTGTGTGTGTGTGTGTGTGTGTACATACAAATATTAGAAAGGGAGTAACATAACTCATTCACCAAATATTTATTGAGCACTTACTACGTACCAGGTTCTCTTCTACATTCAGGGAATCCAAGAGTGGATGAGAGATAAAAACCATGCCACCAGGACCCATGCATTCTGCCAACTGAAAGCAGAATTGATTTTTTTCTGGTTTTCTTTGGGGTTAGCTGACACACTAAATGTGCCCATATGACCAAACACCACTATTATTTTCGTGAAGAAGGAAATAGCAAGCAGAAGGAAATAGTAATGATCAGCCTTAAGTATCCTACAATCTAAAATCGTGCTAGAATTAGAGAAGGAAAGAGAGTACAAATAAATATATTTGCTTAAAAATAGAAAAAAAAAAAAAAGTTGCTTCCTGATCTACTGTTACAATCAGGTGATGTAGTTGGGAAGTTTCTGGAGCATCAAATGACATCTTGGCATGGCCTGGTGGCCTAGTGGTTTAGTCTACTGCAATATAGACGACATACACCTGAAGGTCCCAGGTTCAAGACCCAGGGCTGGGGAAACAACCAAGATGAACAACTACATAAAATAAAATGCTTCTTCCTCCCTTCTCTGCCTGCCTGCTTGCCTGCTCACCTGCATTCCTGCTTATACCTTTCCTTAAGAAAATTTAAAAAAAAAAAAAAAAGAAGAAGAAGAAGACCTCCTTAATATAAGATCTTACCACTTTGGACCTGTTTCATTTCAGCGATTCTTACCAGGATGATTTTGCTCACCCTCCTCCTAGGGACTTTTGTCAGAGTCTGGTGATGCTTTTGGTGAACACAGTTGGAGGGGCAAGAGGTTACTGACACCTACTCTGCAGAGACAAAAATGCTGCTAAGCCTTGCTCAGCACAAGACAAGACAGCCTCCACAACAAAGAGCTGTCAACTCCACGAGGAGTGCCAAGACCGAGAAACCATGCTGTAGATCAAGGCTCAACCGGAAACAGCAAATATTGACAAGGATACAGAGGAAAGGAAACTCTTTTACACTGCTGGTGGAAATACAAATCCGGGCAGCCTTTCTGGAAAGCAGAAAGTATGGAGATTGCTCAAAAAAAAAAAAAAAAAAATCGAAAATAGAAATTCCATACGATCTTTTCAGTTCACTTCTGAGTATTTAGCCCCAAAACATAAAAACACCAATTTTCAGAGATATGCACTCCCAGGTAGTTTGCAGCATTATTTATAATAGCCAAGAATTGACGTTACTTAAATGCCCATCAACAGATGAATGGATAAAGAAAAAATGGTCTATATAAACAATGGAATGTCACACAGCCTTAAAAAGATGAATTCCTGTCGTTTGCAAATAACATGGATGAGATTAGAGGGGATGATGCTAAGCAAGATAAGTCAGGAGGAAAAAAGACAGTACTAGGTGATCTCACTCATATGTGGAACATAAAGAAACAAAGCAAATAAATAGGCAAAACAAGACCAACCTTTGATACTGACAGCAGAGCTGAGGTTACCAGCAGGGGAGTGGTGAGAGGCGGGAGCAAGTGGTGTTGGAATCTAACGGACAATGGTGAAGTGTTCTGGGTAATTTCATGGTGGAAGGGGTGTGTTGTCATATATTTGATGAATGGTGAACCTACCTGCACATATGGGCTTATGTTAGTCTGTAAGTCAAAGTATACTCAATAAATATTAAGGAAAAAAAAGGATCAAGGCTCAAGTATAGTAAGAGTAACTATTTTTCACTTTATAAGATCTGGATCTCTTTCAAGGGAGTAATAGTAGATTATATCAGGAACAATTTTCAGTCTGATTTTTCTATGTCAAAAATCATATCAAGTTGATTTTATTGTATAAAGCTACTACTGAAAAATCCAAATTTTGTCTTGGTCATCTGGAACATAAATGCGAAATCTCTTGATGACTGGTTGCCTCCGAAGCTGGTAGGATTCATTCTCACTGTGTTCTTTTCAGAAAGGAAGTGAGATGGAACATGTCATGGAAACCAGCTTCAAAAGGCTATGGTTTCATTCCAGATTCTAGGATGTAATGAGCTATATAATTCACTGGTAATAATTAAGTTCCATATCTCACTACAAACATCCAAGTCTTTTTTTTTCCCACTCAATGAAAGGTATTTTTTAATATATGTAGAAGTTAATGAAAACAACAGTCTTTAGCGGAGGAGAACTCTGTAACACATGACAGGTGGTGAGAGTTACCTGGGAAAGCGCCATTCAAGCTGAACTGACCGGTCTTTGCTGAGTTCTGGCTGCCATCACCAGCTCTTTTAGGAAAAGGCATGAAGCTGACTAGCTAAATGGTGAGATGACATCAGCCCACATGGGACAATCAGAGCCACCTGACAAGTCTAGGGCGGGATAATACTGGTCTAACTCTGGGGCTTCCGGTGCCCAGAGGAGCCATCTGATTCACAGGCGATGGATTAGCTACCGATTATGTAGCCTAAGAGAGCAGGTTTAGGAATGCCAGCCCCATGGGGGCAATCATGTAGGACAGTCATTCAACAAATAAACATCAAGCGTCTACAGTGTGCCATGCATTTCTGAGATACTGGGATTCAGTGATCAACGAGACAGCTGCACAGAGCTGGGGATGTAGCACTAACCTGTTGCCTGGCCTGCAGTATCACTGCCACAAACCACAGACCCTTAGGTTCTGTCTCTCTCCTGGGAGGTGACGGTTGAGGGACAGCTACAGGGGCGAGGAAACAAATTAAAGGCTGGCAAGCACTGGGAAGATGGGAAGACGGAACATAATAGTAAACCCCTAATAGGAATAATGTAAAGAAAAGTATAAGAGTAGAGAAGAAAAACAACTATTATGGGATGTATGCCTAACCCTTTAACTTTTCTGCCCCTTTAACAGAAAGTTAAGAAAAGCAACTATTATGGGACCCATGTCTGCAAGATTCCTAGGGTACCCCAGCCTACAAAGGCAGTAGCTTTACTGCCCTGAGTGACCTCCTCCAGATTCTGTCTTTCCCTCTATCGAACTTGCTGTGTGCTGTTTACAGGAGCCTCCATTGACTTCTTTCTCAGACTACACTCACCAACTCAAGTGTCCCCTTCCCAGTAGTCACGACACTGATTCTGATGATAAAAGGTAATCCTCTCAGTCTGGATGTGCCTAGTTCTGGAAGCTTTGAGTAAGATACCAGGTCCAGTCTAACTTTGACCAGTGGCTCAACTTCCAGGTGAACACAGATTATATTTGGCAAGTGGGGGATCAGATTATAGGAGGGAAAGGAACTACCGATTGATAAGCGAGCATCAGAACAACCTTGAAGAGATGCCATTGGAGGAAGTCCGATGAACACAAAATACAGGGGAAGCAAATTGGAAGATCAGTCACAGCTCTGGATGGTGGATTCAGGAGTTGAGATGGGGGTTCCAGACAGAGTCTGGCTGCAAGGATGAGAAGAGGGGTGATTCTGTGTGACAGCAGCTACCTTCTGGCCCCTTCGCCAGTCATGCCATGCCAATCTGAAAGTGTCAGGACACCATCATTGCTGACAAAGAGCCTCTGCCTTTATTATATCTATCCAGGAACCAAAAAGTAAGGAAAATAAGTGAATCCTGGAGGTAGGGGCTTGGAATCAGGGACGGGCAGTCTAGAAGGAAATTTAGACTTGGAAGAAAGATAAAAGATGAAAGACAGCTGCTTTAGATCATCGTCTTGAGCAGAGACATAAACAGAAATGAATGTGGGACTTGAGATGTCAAGCAGGCTGACGGTGTTTGTTGGGAGGGCCTGCAAGCTTACCTTGGTGAGGTGGGACTAGGTAAAGGTGGGTTTAAGTTCATGGACTCTGGGTTGTAGCTGTGGTCTGAGGTTTTAACTTTGAATAAGTGAAAAATGTGAGTAAAACTTACAGTGTGTGTGCTAAATGGTAGCAGCAGGTTCAGGGAGAAAAAAAATCAAGTAGATTCAAGTGATTTAAAGTGCTAATGGTCTGAATGGACAGATAGAAATGGAGAGTTATTGTAAGACTCATCAGGGTTGTATGTCTAAACATGGGTGATAAGTTAGAAACTTAAAACTGTCATTCAGGGACCTTCAAGGTTTTTGGCCTAGTAATTGCTTAAAAATTGTACTAGATTCACCCTGGTAGTATAGTTGTTTGGTCTGCTACCTCTGACAGAGTTCAGTCCACATACATCCAAGGACCTGGCTTTACATCCCAGAACTTGGGGAAACAGCAAAGATGAACAAGTAAATAAATTAAAATGTTTCTCCTCTGTCTTCCTTCCTGCCTGCCTGCTCACCTTTATTTCTGCCCACACCTTTCCTTTAAAAAACAAAAAAGGTTCTCTTAACTGCCATGATTATATTATGGTGCTAAGCAAAAATAGTAACTCTAGTTTTAACATTCGAGTGTCTCTGACATGCCTGGCACCATTTTAAATTAGTAAATATTATCTTAGGGAATCATCTGCCCAACATAATGATATGGGTATCATCCCCACTTTGCAGATGAAGATACTAAGGCACAAGGATGTTAAATAACTTAACCCAAAGTCATGAAGAAAGTGGAAAAACCAAGATGGAACCCAGGCAGTCAGATTTCAGAGCCTGAGTCCTACTGCCTTAATGTCCATGACAAGTTCTCAGTGTGTCTTCAGACACAGGACGAAGTTGCAGGAAGGTGGGATAGCTGCTATGAAAAGGTCAACATGACTGCTAGGCCTATATTCATCTCCCCTTTCTCTGGATCAGTTTTTTCTGAGAAATGCTGCCTCCAGGAGTGGGACTCATACTTCCTCAGTTGGCAGGTAGCAGAGAAAGGACTGTCCTCCCTTTGCTACCCCTGCCCCTCTCAACATCATTGTCGTATTGCCCAGAGATAGGAATCTACAGAGTCTATTCAGAATTCCAGTACTCTCCATCAATCCTAGGAAAGTCTGGTCATTTCATCTTTCTCTCCACCTTTCACCTGGGACTCATATTACTAACTGTGATAGAATTATTCATTTTCTCCCATACCCGTTATGACAAGGGTAACAACCTTCTTGATAACTGTTTTGTTTGGGATTTATGTTTATTCCACCCCTCTCCCCCTTTAGGTGAAGTACCACTGGGGAAAAGCTATCGGATGACCTAGTCTTTAGTTCATTTCATAATTATTGCGTGTCTACAAATGTAAATGATGTATAATGAGGTCTGTTCTGCTTACCGTCATCTTCCCTCAGGGGAGTCCTGAAAATTCTTTCTAGACCAGTAATCTAACAGTACCCATTGGCTTCAGCCATTCAGTGAGCATGTGTTCCTCTCTCACAGGAAAACAGAGTCTTAGGCAGAGATTAGGATTCATACCACATACCTCCTTTATGCCACCATGAAGGTCAATAACCTCCTTATCCTGAGTCAGGGGTGGATGACGCTGACTCAGATCTGCTTAGATGCAGTTGATGACTTAGGTTTGTTGAAATGCTATTCTCCAGGTTCTTTGTGCTACCGCTCAATTGGTGGAATACAATTACACATTTGTCACGGAGACAAGGTAATTCTGCCAATAGAGGCTGTGTTGGTAAAATGGAAGAGCAAGTGAAATATAACTGCTGGAGAAAATAAGTTAAATTTTCAGGTTCATTTTGACAAAGGAATAAGGCAAAGTCCTGGACAACTGACCCTGATGAACCAGACCTCTCCCGACAGCAATAGCCTGAAGTGACAAATAACTTTTGCCTTTGGGTTTCGTTGCATAAATAACCTGCACTGAATAGGTTAGCAAACACATAATTTTCTTTTTTTTTTTTCCATCCTTCCCTGTCCAAGTAAGTTCTGTTGAATCATTTCTTCCAGGCCTCTGAAAGAAAATTCAGGCAAATTCCTTGGTTCTTTTTTGGAGTTATTTTTATGTAATAAATGCTGTCTGGTTTCTTTCAGCCACAAGAAAAGACTGGTGTCAATAATTAAAAAGGCTTGTCAAATGTAATGTCAAAACTTGAAAAAGATAATTCAGTCCAGAACTGTGTCCCCCTTCCTCCTCCAACCGAATCTGGATCTACTTCAGCTGCAGAAGCCTGGGGTGTGAGTCTGTGTGTCTTATGTCTGTGGGTCATGGAGACAAGACCTTGGAGGCATGGTTGTGAGTCCCTGGCTCCCTCTGCCACTCCTAGTTGTTGGTGTGGACCTCTCTCTGGGAGTCACAGAGTAGGGAAAACAGGGAAACGTAAGCAAGGAAAGGGCTACCTCACCAGACTAGCCATAATCTGAACTAGGTGGCCTATAGCTATGGGGAATTAAAAATTGCCATCATGGCCCCATGGGCAGATGTCTCAGAAATCTCTGGCTGCTATCCTTTTTGTGTGAGCCACACAGTTCTTTGCATGTCCCGCTTACTTTCCCTCTACAGCCCCTGTGCTTTTGCAGGTCTGTCCTACTTGGGGGCCTCTTTGTTCCTCTACGTGTTCTTTCTGGGTGAGACACTTCCTTTCATAGCCTCTTATTTTTTCTGGGACAACATACACCTCGGCCTCCTGTATGGGGGAAGTGCTCCTTGTCCCCAGTGTGTGACCCTATCTATTTTCTCTATGCCCTGTCGACACTTCTAGCCAACCACACCCCCCACCCCCACCCCACTGTAGCCTCTCCAGCCACAGTCAGGCACTGGTTCCCTTTGTCCCAAACAAGATGAGGAGCCAAGTAGGCAGAAAGAGAAAGAGGAGGAAAAAGCTACATTTATTTTATTTAGTTGTTCTAAATGTTCTGGTTGTTCTAGTCAGCCCTGGGACACGAACACAGGACCTTAGGATGTATGTGAACTATGCCCAAGCCCTACTCTCTTCAATAAAGAGCATTGGAAGAAATGGATATACAGAAGAAAGCTCTAGGACACACTGAACAGGAGCTCTTGGAGCCATGTTCATTTAGGCTAAGAAAGGGGGCAGGGTCTTCTTCCCCCATCCCATGTGAGTGTGCACAACACAGGCTCACAACTCCCTTTGAAGAAATCCTCACCTGGACTGCTTCCATCCCCTTTTATGTGCCTTGAGGTTGATGATTGGACCAGACAGACAGAATCCACTACACTGTCTATACATGTCCATCTAGGGAGTTGAGAACTCTGCTTTAGAAATGTGGTTGACTCACCCTGGGACATTTATAGACTTTGGGACCTCATCTGAAGTGGAGGTACTAGGAACCCTATTTGAACGTTCTGTTCTACCATTCATTAAAATGCAGCTTTTAGCAGAAATTCAGTGATACCAAGAATACATGTGTCCCAGAAGGAAATAATCGTATTTACAATAGCATCAAAAAGAATAAAATACTTAGGAACAAATTGAACTAGCAAGGCAAAAGATCTATACACTGAAAACTCTAAAAAGTATTGAAAAAAATGGAAGATGATACAACAATGGAAAGACATCTGGTGTTTGTGGATTAGAAGAATTAATATTGTTAAAATGACCATACTCCCCAAAGTGATCTACAAGCTCAGTGCAGGTCCTATCAAGAGTCCAACAACAGTTTTCAGAGAAGTAGTGAGAAGCAGTTCTAAAGTGTATATAGCATGCACCCTGGTGGAGTATGGTTTGGGCATAGTCCACATACATCCTAAGGTCCTGGGTTCGTGTCCCAGGACCAGCTAGAACAACCAGGATGAGCAACTAAATAAAATAAATGAAGCTTTTTCCTCCTGTTTCTTTTTCTGCCTACCTACCACCTCATCTTCATTCCTACCTGTACCTTAAAAAAATAAAATACAACTTATGTGGAAAAAAGACACCAAATGACCAAGGGAGTACTGCAAAGCTATAGTAATCAAAATATTGTCGTTCTAGCATAAAACAGACCCATACACAAATGGAACATCATAGAGAGCCCAAAAATAAAATAAAGCATATACATTCAACTAATTGTCAACAAGGGTACTAAGAATACACAATGTGGAAGATATAGTCTCCTCAATAAATGGCTTTGGAAGAAATAGATCTATGCAAGCAAAAGAGTAGAATCAGATCTTTATCTGACACCTCATAAAAATAAATTCAGAATAAATTCAAGGCTTAAACATAAGACCCAAAACTATAAAACTCCTAGAATAGGGGAAAAGTTCCTTGACATTAGCCTTGGCAATGATTTCATAGAAATGATAACACAAGTCAAAATAAACAACTGTACTGAATCAAGGAAATAGTCAGCAAAATAAAGAGGTAACCTACCGATTACAGATGGGGAGAAAATATGTGCAAGTCACATCCAAATTTTATAAAGAACTCATTCAACTCAATAGCAAAACAAGAAACAGCCCATTGGAAAAGAATATTTTTCCAAAGAAGACATAAATGGTCAACAGGTACAGGAGAAGATGCTCAGTATCACTAACCATCAGGGAAGTCCAAATCAAAACCATAACGAGGTATTACTTCACACCTGTTAGGATGACTATTATCAAAAAAGGAAAGATGACGAGTGTTGGCAAGGATGTGGAGAAAGGGGAACATTTGTGCACTATTGCTATAAATGTAAATTGACATAATCACTATGGAAAATCACACAGATTTTCCTAAAAAAATGAAATAGAACCACTATATGATCCAGTAATCTCTTTTGGACATACACACCAAAGAGATTAAAATCAGTCACCCTTGTCAAGATACCTGCATGTCCATGTTCATTGCAGCATTATTTACAATAACCAAGGTGCATAAGCACCTAGGCTTCCATCGATGGATGAATGGATAAAGAAATCATGATATATATAAAAATTGTATATGCAATAAAATATTATGCAACCTTTAAAAAGGAGGAGCTGCCATTTGCAACAACAACATGGAGGAAGCCGGAGGTCATTATGCTAAATGAAATAAGCCAGACACAGAAAGAAAAAACTGTGCATGATCTCACTTATTTGTGGAATCTAAAAACATCAAATACATGGAATTAGAGAGAGAAGCATAGCTATCAGGAGTATGGAGGTGGGGAAAAGAAGGAAGATATTAATCAAATGGTATAAAATTGAAGTTATACAAAATTAGTAAATCTAGAGATCTGAAATGCAGCATGAAAGCTAGTTAATAATGCTGTGCTGAATACTGGAAGTTGCTAAGAGCAGATTTCAGGTGCTGTCATTGCGAAAAATAAAATAAAATGCATGGGAACTGTGTAAGGAAAGAGGATATATTATTAACTTCAATGTAGTAATTATCTCACTGTGTTTTTGTATATCAGACCATAATGTTGTAAGGCTTAAATTTTATCATTTTTATTTTAAAATTGTTTAAATAAAATCAAAATTAGTAAACAAATTAAGCAAAGTGCATTCAGTAAAAATGAAGCAAACATGATGTGGATGAAACTGAGTTCATCCACAGAAAGCTGTAGTTCCTGGCAACAATATGACAGATTGGTCAATAAAAACAGTCGTAGAAGTGTGGCCAGAGATATGGATGCTTGAAAAAAAATCAAGAAAGATACGAGAAAGAAGAAAAGGAAGAAAGTCATTATGGGTGATTCTTTCTTCCAAAAAAAGAATATAATTAATATAATATAGTACAATATAATATAAAATAATATAATAGTACCTAGTTCACAATGTCAAATCTTGCCTTTTATGTATGCATCCCCTTCAATCTCTTTTGGAACATGGTAGGAAACCAAGATAAGAAATGAGCAGTTGATTAATTAGCTAGTTTTTCTTTGTCCAAATTGTGTGTGCGTGTGTGTCTATGTGTGTCTAATTAAAACCGATAATCTAGTTCTAGAGTGATGTGTCTGCTTCTACTTAAAATAAATCCTGAGTGGAGGTGGAAAGTAGGCAGTGAGGAGGGATCGATTCCTGCAAAGTTAGCGTGAGACGCCATGTGTGATAGTCAGTCACTCATGTTCCCACCCCTCTGCTCCCCACTCTCAGCTTGCTGCAGCCACATTGGCCTCCTTTGTGTTCCCCAACAAGTTACTCCCACCTCAGAGCCTTTTCACAAGTCCCTCTGCTCAGAGATTCTTCCCCTCAGACGTCCACATAAGTCACAGCCGCATGGTTTCCGAATCTCCATTCAAATGTAACTTTCTCCATGAGGCATTCTGCTTTTATTTATTTTCCTGCTTTAATTTTCCCCATATCCTCTTTAAACAGCCGGCCTGAATGTTTTCTTAGCTGATTCTCCCCACAAGAAAGTAAATCCCCCCAGGGGTAGGGATTCTTGTCTGATTGTCTACTGAGGTCTCTCCAACACCTCGAACAAGTTATCAATAAGTCCTATTAACTCAAATGTTTTTGGAGTGATGGGTAGTTTTTAAAGTACAAAGGAAGAAGAGATCCACAAAGCAAGAGTTTCAGGGAGAGGAGAGGGTGTCCCCCTGAAGAAAAAGGCGGGTGGCCAGGACTCGCAGGCTGGCAAACCTTCTGACTGGAACCTGAGAGGTACTGAGGGAAGAGACAGAGGCTAGAGTGGGCCTTCTGTTCCAGGTGGTTGCGTTCTAGGGCCATGGCGGGGCCCTGGTTCTGCTGAGGCATGTCGTGGCAAGGAGAACTATACTTTCTAAGGTTCCCAGAGTGGAATAAATATGGAGGCTGGTGTCAGGCTTGAATTCAGTTCTTGCCTCTGCCACCTCCCAGCTCTGTAACCTGTCATCTGAAGCAAGTCATTTCACTTCCTTAATACAGTTTATTTATCTTAAAAATGGGAGTCATATTATCTAGTTTGGATGGTTATTCTGAGTATCAAATGTGAAGATGTTTCAAGACCAACTCTAAAGCCAGGAGCCAGAGGGCCCAGTCTGAGAAGGTAGGGCGTGATGGAAAGAAGACTGCAGCAAACAAAAGTAATCTCAAAATAAATCATGACCTTTGCTTGCATTTTTTAATTCCTTGAAGGAGAAAACAATGACCAGATCACTGTTTCATTTTGCTGCCATGCTACCTTCCACCTAACCCATGTCACAGCTGCTCCCCTCTCTCTGATTGGTCACATGGTAGACCTACATTCAATGATCGCTAACATGTACACTGTTAACCCACCAGGGGACTGCAGCGTGGCCCTGCCTGTCTCTCTTCCAGCTGAGAAAGGGACTGTTCCTGGGAACATGGCAGGAATCCAGGTGAAGAGATTTGGTCAGCTTTATAATGTCCCGAGGAGCTGACCAGAATTAGCTCTTATGGAACATCTTTCTGTCTCCTCCATCCCCCTCAGAACTGACTAGAGCTGTCTCCTGGCTTAATTGAATTTCCAATGATTATGTAAAGGGGTCGTTTTTAATTTTAATGAGAAATATTTTAAAGAGTAGAAATAGAAATAGACTAGGAACGTTTCCAGCCTTCCCATCTAACCTCATGGCACTTTATGAATTAACATAAACAAGATTATTTTGTACTTAAGTAGTGCTTTCTTCTAACCCCCTTTTGTTCCTACAGACAAGAGTCATTTTGATATATCTCTGCACACTTGCCAGATCTAATCATAGTAAACATTCAAATAAGAAGAAATAAACAACTAACAAATAGAGCAAATAACTCTCTTCTCCTAGGTTTGCTATCTTGCTTGCCAGCATAGTACCTCCTCATACAGAAGTAGCAACTGAATACAGAAGAGGTTTGGCTGTGTTGTGAACCGTAAACTTAACCTTGAAACAACAAAGACAAAGAGCAGCTGTCTTATTCACATGCTGAAATATTTAATCAATATGACTCTTTAAAGACTTGGCGAGGAGGAATACAAGTGCCAATTTTTTGTAATGCTCGGCTTGATGTCAAAATACAGTGGGATCAGTCCTCTTCTAACTACAGAATCTTCAGAGTGGGTTCTAGGAAGGGATTTTTTTTATAAAAAAAAAAAGGGCAAGAAAAGCAACTACACATAAAGCTGGGAGAAACACAGACAGAGTTGCCGCGCAGTTGGATCAAGGCACTGTTTGTGGTGGGGTCGTGGGTGTGTGTTCTGACCTGTAATTCCCCACTGTCTTCAACTCAGAGTTCTTTTTCTCATCCAGCTAATAAAGACCATGGGCCCTAAGTAGGAACCAACAAAAATACATTTATGTTTTGGTTGAAGAGGGGCAAGGAGCTCATGTTCTAAAGGCTTTCCCTGCTCAGGGCACATGGAGACAAGGTTATATGCTTTTTGCCAAAGAAGGGCTAGAAGGGGCAGTGTTTGGATCTCTGACGTCTGCAAACTTCCAAAAGAAGGCTAGAACGTGCCAGGAGCAGGGGTACTTTCTGTTGTGATTTGGTTTGATCCAGAGCTGTCAGGGCTCCGGAGGAGTGGGGATTTGACGAAGTCCTTCTTGACCTTTGTCTCATCGTGGCCTCCATGCTCTCTAGTTGTGATAGTTCTCCATGCATACGTTTCAGAGCCAGAATGGTCCAACTGCCATCATTTTCTAATGTATGCTTGTAAATTCCGTTGTCTTCTATACAACTGGCCATTTACGCAACTCTGGTGATTCCTAAAAATAAGCACAACTGAGCCATGTTAGTTTGGGTTCAACCATTTTGAGGCCACAGCTAAACACCAGGTGACAGTCTCACACGCAGTTCAATTTGACACACGAAACAAACACTCCTTGAGAGTTTGTAAAGCCTCAGCCCTGGAATGAGGGTCTGGACATACGACTGTCACTGAGCCACATGGGAGACCAACACAGGGATTTTGCACTTTCAGTGTCCTCAGCCTGAAAATTCCCACTGCCCATCTCTTGTCCCCACTTTTACCACATCCTCAGGGAAACTTTCCTGGGACTCTGCTGTGGCCTTCTCCTATCTGTATGTGTCTCAGATATATTTGGATTGGCTTATGTGATTCTCTGGTTGATGTTACCATACCCCATAGTGACATTGCATCCTCCAGTTCTAAGCAAAACGTCTGAAAGAGGGAGGCTCCCAAATGTTGGGTGAATAAATGACAATGTATTGTAGGGAGCAGCAAGGAATGTATTGTAGGAAGTGCAGATTGTTAGAGGTTGGGTGTTGGAATGTCAAGGGACCTTGACCTTAGGTCCTGATATAAAGCCAGAGGAGGGATTGGGGGCCCATTTATCTGAAAATGATACACTTATTAAAAAGCAAAATCTACTGGATTTATTAAAAGAGTCAGAAATCAGCCTGCAACATAGAAAACTGCAGGAAGGAGTAGTTCAGAATGGAAGGTTTTTCTAGTCAGAAAGGGTGGGACAAGGTTCTCAGCAAAAGAAAAGAAAGATTATTTTAGGCAAAGTCACCTTTCCTTAGGAAGGGGGCGGGGTGCTGTTATCTTATCACACATTGTTGCATTAATGCAGATCAGGACACTGGATTCATTGATGTAAGATTACACTTTGGGGAGAGGTTGAAACGACAATTAGGTTGGAGATAAAATCCAGGTGGAAACCGGCATAAATGACTCCATTCGTGGGCATTTCTCTTCTTTATTTAGCATCACTCTCTAAATTGTTTCGGCTCTGATTCTACGTGGTAGAAGTAGAGGGATCATTATTTCAATAATCTCTGTAACCTGGTACATGCCCTCGGGACAAGATCCCCCCAAATTCAGCTGAAGACAGTAAGACTGAAATGACCTCAGGCTGCCTGGGGATGGAGATGTCATTCACCCTTCTGTTCCCAGAAGCTCATAGGCACTTACTCAGCTCTCAACAAATTTCACAGGCTTGCCTGTGAGAGGAAGCTGTAGAACTGACACATGCCTGGGAAAGAGACACTGTACCACAGAGACGGTGGCAGCAATGTGGGGTTACTCCCCCAAGGTGTAATGGAACCGCAACTATGAACAATTCTCCTTCCCAGCAGTAAACCTGCAGCACCTGATACCGCAAGGGGTGCCTCACCTTGTCTCGGCCGTAGGTACTTGGGTCCCCAGAAGATTTCTCTAGGGCACAGATGATGAATTATGGTCTCACTAGGACTCAAGATTAGTAAACAAGTAATGAAGTTCATTGGCAAAGTGAAAATCAGGGTGGAAAGGTGGGTCCGGTGAGAATACTCCCAAAGATCAGGGATCTGGTGTTTCCAAAGGAAAGGAACCAGCGTTGTTACTGGCCCCAAGTTGGAGACCTGGCAGCTTGCTCGCTGCCTGATTCCTGCCCAGGGACATGCTTGGCAGGGAGAAGGTTTTTGACTGGTCCCTTGGCAGTTTCTTTTTAACCAATAGGAGGACTTCAGATTGGAACCACTGCTTTTGTTCTCTTTTAAGCTGGAGGAGGGAAGATCGGGCCGTTTTATGATTTACTGTCTTTGTTCCCTTTTCCCTCTTCACCTTGCTCAAGAACGCAAGGATTTATGTGACATTATTTTCTGACCTTCAGAAAACAACATGTAATCAGTCATTTTAATCCAAATAAAATTCCCAGTCAAGTTATCATTCCACATCAGGAGTCTGATGATTGCTGCCAAAATTAAATTCCATGCAGCTCATAATCAGTGCTATCAACTAGGACAAAACGACTGGTTAGGGATGATACTGCCTGTAAGCAAGAGATATGTTAAAAAGTGCCTGGCAGCTGCATATTAGGCTGAGAGGTCTAGGCAATGCTAATAAAGTTTACAAATAAGCACTAAGTCCTCTGATGATTGCTTCCTAGCTTTGTATACCGACATTGTCACTATTGTGACCTTACCACACTGTTCAAACCGTTCCTTTCTGCTCTCACTTAGTAAGACCTTCAGTGACATTTTGGAGGTCAGGTCTCAGAATGAGAGGAAAGAAGGAAGAAGAATGATGAATGAACGAATGAATGATGAACGGTACAGGAGAGGGGAGGTAAATTGTAGACTGACAATGAAACTCTTACACAAGACACGGGTTCCCAGAGTAAAGGGAATTTCTTTTTTTGTTTGGTGCTTTTGAGAATCCTTTAAATCATAGAGCATCTCTCTTTTTTCCCCCCTCCCCTTCCCCTCCCTTCCCCTCCCTTCCCCTCCTTCCCCTTCCCTCTCTTCCCATCCCCCTCCCTCTCCTCCCCCCATCACTTTCACTTTCACTTTCCCTGTCCTCTGTTATCAGAAAAAGCACAACTCTGAGCATTTCGAAGGGTCCAAAGCTTACTTAAGGCTTGTTTTCTTTTATGCATTTTCTATTTTGCTTTGATTCAAAAAGGGCATGTGGTAACTTTAAAAATACATGACACAAAACAAAACAATTAAAAAAAGGTAACTGAAGAAATTGTTGCAGAGAGACACAAAATAAATCCACCTCGGTGAGAGAAATTAAATTCGTCTGACCCATAGAGCCATAAAATCAGAATGAACCAGTGTGCCCAGTAGCATAGCTGCTCTTGACGCCCAACCTCCTCTAGAGGGTGGGACGGAGCACAGCCTGGTAACTGTCAGGCACTTGAACCTTGGCTGAACTGACCTAGGGAGACCGGTGGACAGTTGAGGCCCAAGGGGAAATGCCAGTATTCAATCCTCTGAGAGCAGCACAGCAGAGACCAGGAACGTGATCCGATATGCACAGACAAACTGAGCTTCGTCCCCCAAGTTTTCATATTAGGCAGTGTTCTTGTGCATTTTTTCTGTCACTACCTTTTTGAGTGGTGGGAGGCAGTGAACCAGAAATTACCAACTATGGTGCCAGAAATTACCAACTATGGCGCCAGAATCTACTAGTAGTTCTGTGAGGTGAAAGAGGACAGTGTGGGTAATTCCACTGCTGGAAATTACTGTCTCACCAGAAGGCTAATGCCCCAGCAAGCTGCCATTCTCTTCACCTCTGACAAATAGCCCTTTCTGGTGCACCCTTTTGAAATGCAGTACCTGACTTGGGTGAGCCTAGGGAAGGAGGGATTGGTTGTCTGAATCAGCCTTTTTCTAGGAGAATTGTGGAATTCTAGAGCTCACTTGGAGACTGAAGTCACCTGTTGCTAGGATATGCTTGTGTTTTCAACACCTGCATTACACAGCAGAGGACCTTTTTTATAACTTCTAAAATTATTTTGTAAGCACTTACCTCATACCAGGCACTCATCTAAGTACTTGACATGTATGACTCTCAATCTTTGCAGTCATCCTCCTAGAAAAGTACTATTATTTTACAAGTGAGAAATTTGAAGGTCCATAGACTTTCCCAAGATCTTAGAACTAAGCCAGGATTCAACCCAGGGAATCTCTCTGGAATTCATACTTTTAATAGCTAAGTTATCTTACTTTTGCAAATTTTGAGTGGTTTGCAAATCTGTCTCCTAAACCCTGCATGCAAATTCATGGGATTAAGGTCGTGACTTCCTAGCAGTTAATAGCTACATGGAAACCTATCTTCTTGGCAGCATTTGACTCCATGGGCCCAGCATCTGGTACAAAGTGTTTACTGACAAATATTTAGTGAGTTGAACTGACTAGTCCTACTTCTGGAAACCCTCTGTCACCTTGCCTTCTCTGCCTCTGGCTGTCTTTCTGTCCCTCTCACTCCTTTTCTTCTCCCAGTCTTATATGGAAGCAGTCTCATTGTTCTACCCCAATCCTCTTGTCTTCTCCTGGCCCACCTCCTCGGTCCCCTGAGTTCTCCACGTACTGTCTACCTTGCTGATGTCTCATAGATACGTAATTGTAGCCAGTTTCAGTCCAACGATTCAAACTCAGATGGTCAACCTTCTGCCTGATTTGGATGTCTCATATGCACTCAAAATTAATCTGTCTAAATGTGAACCTATCTTCATGCTTCTGACTACTTCCAAAACTGCATCTCCTCTTTTTTTTTTTTTTTTTTTTTTTTTTAGCTTACCATGATCCAAAAAGCTTTCCAAAGCAGAAATGTGGGACTTATTGTGACTTTACTCTCTCCTACATCCAGCCAATCACCAAGCCCTGTGGAATCAACATTTTAGACTTGCCTACTTCTCTTCACACCCACAGCTTTCACTATAGAGTCCAGGCTACCACTGACCTGCCCTTGGGGTGGAGCTTCTTGTAATGTGAGTTGCATGTCATTTCCTCCTTGGAGTCTTAGCAATAGAAGTTCTACCAAATTTCTATCCTCATCCCTTTATTTTGCATAGACAGCCTCCAACATGTTGAATGGACTTTACAGGTCCCCCACCCCCCAACTTTTCTATTCATATTATTTGGACCTTTTTTCTTCTTTCTTCCCCTTTTTCTTCTCCCTCCCCCAACCCCCTTCCTTGTCTTACTCTTTCCTGTTTCTCTTCTTGTTGTTATTAAGGAAAGGCACAGGCAGGAATGAAGGTGAGCAGACAGACAGGAAGAGAGAAGAAGCAGCAGCATTTATTTAGTTGTTCATCTTGGGGGTTCTGCCCCGTCCTCTTCCTGTCCTAGGAGGTGTATCTAGGTCCTTGGGAAGTATGTGGACTGCACCCAACTGCTACTCCACCAGGGCACACCTGTCCTGCTAATTTCTGTCATCCTTCAGGTCTAGTTGATACATCACTTCCTCCAGAGCCTTCTCTAAGCTCCTGTGTTTTGGTTCTAGTTTCCACTTCCGGAATCCCACAGCTCACAGTTCTTTCTCCACCATAACACTTACCACCTGTACTGTAGTTACGATTATTACTGTGTGTAAAGGAAGGCAAACTGCATTCACAACATTAGACTTTGTTTCTTTACACTTCATAGAGTCTGCGTTCATTTATCCTGATGGAAAGTGCCATTGAAGGGCCAAGCCAGCAATGAGTGCAGTCATTCAAGAACCGAGGTGCCAACAGCTCTGTGGCCTTTAAGTTGCACCTTATAAATGACCCTGCATCGAAATATCTGGAGAGCACATGAGGAAAACTCATGGAGACTCACATGTGGGAGGTTTTATAGGCCAGCCCTTGAACTGACAGCATCACTCCTACTCACATTCCCCTGGGCAGGACTCAGGACAGGGCCACACCTAACCTCAAAGGAGGCTAAGGAATGTAGTATGTCTGCCAAAAGAAAGAATAAGACTGGCCTTAATGATGAACCAATAGTCTGCCGCATTGGCCTTTGTGCTCACTAACTGTATATCCTATGAGGGCCAGGGAAACTTTGCTTTCTTTTCACTTCATCCCTAATTGAAGTGTGTACTGAGCACTCACTATTTCTTGGATAAACTATGCTTACCCTATCTTTAAACCATTTTACTTCCTGCCCATCCTGGTGCTGGCTACCCACTTTAGTTCCTTACAGGGCATGAACCTTGGCAGCCTCTAACACATCTTCCCCTGTTTGACTGTATCACAGAGCTGGCTTGGAAGTGGGTATTTATTAGTAGCCTGCCTTGTAAAGTGATTGGTATTGATCATCTCTCTATGTCATCCACTTAGGATGTATAGACCACATAAGTTTTTGAGATTTCGTTAGCCATGCTTCCCACCTAAGAAATGCCCTTTCCCCAAACTGAAGCCCCTGGGAAGCTGGACTCCAGGCACTGCTAGCCAAAGCCTAAGGGTGAATGAGCATATTGAATGTGACATTGTAAGGATGTTGTTGAGAGTGTCCAACACATTCTGCAGTACTCTTTTTATAACAACTGGGGGGATTTCTTTTAATCACAGAAAAGGAATAGCTGTATTTCCCTTGAAAATGGACTTTTTATCTTATGTCCATCGATATAACATGAGATATACTCACTAGTTTTCATCATTGTTACTAGAAAGTCCTGATCAAATATGGGGTTCACACCACCATGGAGTCCATAACATCAGGAAATGCATTTTGTGTACTAACCCTCATTCAGATTACAATGGGATTCAATATACTTTTCTAGCTATATTTTCCTTGCCCTTATTTTTACTTTCTGGCCACTTCTTTTATCCTCTTATATATTTATGTCAACCATTGTAAATATGTTTTGGAACTAAAGAGAAATATACCTGTGTAAAATCTATTAAAGATATGTCTTCCCAGCACTTGGTGATGTGGTGGGGGGCAGGGTGTGCTGAAATATATCTAAGAAATGGGGAACCTATGCACAGGAAATTATTTCAATGTGTAGACTAATTATTATAATAAAAAATAAATAAATTTTTTTAAATATGTCTTCCCAAGAGGCATAGACAGCTTTTCACTGGAGTATAGTGGAGTGTTTTTCCTCTTCCATCTACCCTGCTTCATAACCAGAGATGTGTTCAAATGAATATGAAATGGTCTTTCTTTTTAGCGGGAAGAAACAGAAAGAGAATGGGAAAATGGTGGATTATAAAGATGGAGCAGAGTTTGAAAGCATAGACTTGGAGTAGACATGAAACCATGTTTAGTATGTGAAAATATTAAATGCAATAGCCAAGATATGGAAACAACCTAAATGCCCTCAACTGATGATGGTTGAAGAATCTGTGCTCTATGTACTCAATGGAATTCTATGCAGCTGTTAAAAACGATGAAATTGTGCTCTTTGCAATAATCTGGATAAAACAGGAGGAGATCACATTAAGGGAAATAAGAAATAAAAAGAGAAATGCGGGATGGTCTCACTCCTATGTGGAATATAATGAAATAAAACAAACGAACCCACAAATCCCAACGACGTTAACAGGACACAGGACTGTGGTTCCCAGGGCAATTGGAGAGGAGACAGAAGGAAAGAGGGAAACAGGTGGCAGTAAAGGGCTCTGGAACTCTGGTGGTGGGTGTAGTGGGAGACATAGACTGAGATGCGATCTCAATATCCTGAAATGGATATAGCATTGTGAACAAAAGAAATTATATTGCTGGTTTCAAAAAGAAAATATTATACTCATTTGTGACAATGTCACACAGGCCAAGTCACATGAGGCCAGGGCCTTGTCTTCGCTGTTGCAACAGAATATATTGGCACACAGTAGATGCCGAAACAGTTTATTTTGAAAGTGTGAATGTAACACACTTGGAGTCAGGAGAACTGGACTAATAGCAAATAAGTGATGTTGAATATTAGATATGCAACTACAAGTATATGCCTTTGGGACTCAGTTTCATAATTTATAAAATAAAATCAATCGACAATGTATTCACTAAGCTTCTTCTCCATTGTAGTTTTCCATACTCGGCACCCTTGTTAAGTGCAGTGGCGTTGTTAAACCTGTGAATGTAAAACCTATAACAATTCTTTTGCTGTTCTTGTTTTCAGCTACATCTTCACTAGCCCTGACAGAAGTAAATACATCGACTGCAAATACCAACCTTCCAAGTGAGTAGAGCAAAAGAGACACCACTCTTCATAAATTTTACTATAACTACAGTAAGGCTGATGTTTGTGGAAAAGGCTATTTTTTTTTCCACATAATGTTGTTGTTTCCATTTTGAGATTCTCTGTGGCAGTTTATAGTCTGGAAACTCTTTACTGGTATGACAGTCACTCTAATCTTATCATAAAGGTTGATATCTGTTATTATACTTTACCTTTCATTTTTCATGGGATTCTAAGGAATTATTAAAGCAATGTTCCTTATGGACAGTACTCCCAGTGATCTGAGTTGGAGACAAGAACAGAAGAAAGAAAGCAAGTTAGTGACAAGTTGGCATTAAACATAAAATACAGAATTTTTACTTAATATGCCCACTGGCGTTCCCACCTAGGAAGCATATTTTCAACTTCACATTTCCCCAGAGTCATATAGATTTCAACCTCAGCCCTTCGAAGTAAAGTTAAATGCTAACTTTATAGAAAGACTGGATACTGAAAATGACATCTTTCAGCCAGCCATTCCAATGTGACCACCAGAAGCTTCACCTCCTCTTGGACCTCCACTGGAATTGACCCCCAAAACTGTGAGTAGAATTGAATCCCTGGGAGGCCTCATCCATTCAGCCGATGCACATATTAAATAACTACTCTGAGCTTTATTCATCATCATGTTAGCAAATACTTACACCTACCATGTTTTAAAGCATTGTTGTAGGAGTGAAGATACATCTATACATGAACAGATCTAAGTTCCAGTTCTGGTGGAAGATAGACTAACGGTGGTAAGGGCTATGGAAAAAATAAAACAATGAAAGGAAAGAAGAATGAGAATCAAGAGCCAGGGTGAATCGTCATTTTAAACAGGATGGGCTTCACCATATCACTGATCCCTTAAAAATAAAAGTATAAATTTAAGATGACTAAATCTAAAATAGTTAGATGATTGATAATGATGATGATGATGATGATGATGATGATGATGAAGATAGATAGGTAGGGAGAGAGAGACAGAGAGGTCTTGAAAGGTCAGTGATGTCTAGTAAAGATATAAATAATGGAGAGGGATAAGCAAACTAGCCAGAACATGCATTTATATCACTAACAAAAATGAAAGAAAGAAGTACAATGTGAGGCACAGACATGGTCTGTTACTTTTGGTCTGACCTGCTAGCAGGCGTATCTGCAAATATTAGCAGGTATTGCCAGGATCTGAAGAGGTAACAGACTGCTTCTTGGTGGTTTAATGCAAGGCAGGTGTGTTGGAGAAGTGGTGAGGAGTGTGATAGAAGCAAAGTGCTGGTGACTTAGGCATTAAGTCTGAGACTCTGGCTGGTGTAGTCCTCATAAGGTCCCAGAACTGGGAGCCCAGGGAAAGAACTAAAATGAACTGATCAACTAACTAACTAAATGCTTCTCCTCCTCTCTCTTCCTTCATGCCTGCCTACTTGCCTTCATTCCTGCCTGCTTCCTTCCTCTGAGAGAGAGAAAGAGAGAGAGAGAGCGAGAAAGAGAGAACCTTAAATGCCATAGACGCAAAATTCTGAATTAACATCAGATTCTTTGCCACAAAGAGTAAATGCGTATATTCCTTTGGGAAAAGATTAGAAAGTGATACACATAAAACCTTCAGCATCCTTTATACCCACTGGCCCAGCCATATCACTGCTGGGAATTTGTCCTTAGGAAAGAAATCAGAGAGAGAAAGGGAACATGTAAATATTGCTCTTTGGTTCTGTGCTTGACCCTCAATAATTTAATGCAACATACTTATTTTTAAAAATAGGCTAATAATAGGGTAGATGCCAGTGAACTCAATGTCCAAAAACAAGACAGAAAAGGTGATGTCAGAAGAGAGGGCGCCCAGAGACCCATAAAGAAGTGGAACTTAGATACATGTGAAAACCTGACTGGGCAGCTGACTGTCAGGAGACTGCTCAGCTATTAGGTCTAGTACCTCTGATGATTTATGAGATACGAAAGTATTAAAATGTATCCCAATCACACACATTATACAAAAATGAACTCCATATAGTTCTCTATGTCAAAGATCTCTATGTCAAAAGCAAAGTATTAAGACTTACCAGCCTAAGAAAATAGAAGTGAATAGTTGTCTTGGTTTTGGAAAAAGGAAGAGCTTCAAGAAGAGACATAGCCCAGTAACTGAAGAACTAGAATACAATAAAATTTAGACCAATTTTTGTCATGAAAACACACCTTAAAGAAAGTGAAGCAAAATAAAAGCCAACTCTCACTCGGGAGACGATATTTGTCACTAGTGCACATTGAAAAGGTTCAGAAATATGTAATTGACACAGGATTAAAGCTTTATATCAAATGTATAATAATGCCTACAAATCAACAAGAAAAGACAAAAAGCATTAGAAAATGAGCAAATGTGCATATCATAAAACATGAGAACAAGTGACAAGACAAGATCTGAGGAGATACTCAGCCTCTCCAATGACAGGAAACGCAAATGCTGCCTGGATTCATAGAATTATTGTGTATAGAATTCATGGCCAAATTATAAGAAGTCTGGAATTGCAGAGCATAATGGAGGATATAAATCAATACAAGTGTCTTAGATGTTGCTGAAAAGAGTAAAAATGGACACTAGTACTCTGTACCACCTTGTCACTGTGTTTTAAAGTTGAACATTTTTCTACCCTCCAATCCAGCAGTTCTACATATATATATATACATGCCTAGGGATATTTCTCCCCCCAAAGTATACGTGTATCCAGGAGATAGGTACACAAACAGCAGGGTAAAAACAGTATTAATGAGAGCAAAAATTTTAAATCATCTAAATGACCATAGTCAGGAGATTTTGAAGAAACGTAGGACATAATCCAACAACCCGCTATTTCAGAGTGGAACAAAATGAGCAGATGACGGATGCTTACATCAGCCTGAATGAATTTTAATGGCATTGTGTCAAGTCAAAAAAAGTAAGTGCCAAGTGGCAATACAGGGAAACGATATTCTTTAATAAAATGTAAAAGCAAGTAGAGTCAAACATTCTATGGTTTATGCATTTATGGATAAAAATTTTAAACTATATGAATAAGTAACTATTAAAACCAACATTAAAAGCAGCATTTGCGTTTGAATGGACAGAATGGGGGTGGGACAGAAAAAAACACATTTATAATGCTCTTTGTAATAAATAAACCAAAAAGCCTGAGTTTATGTGAGAAAATGTTAAGGAAAAATAAATGTCCAATAGTAAGAGAATGTGGAATAGGATGAGATAATAGCTCAGTGAAATATTATGAAGCCAAATCAAGCAATAACCATGATGTCCTAAACTAGCCCGCGTATCTCATTATATAGACAAGGGTATGAGCTGGAAACATTTTACGATCAGATACAAATTGAGAATAAAAGTGCTAGTTAGCCTGGGGTGAGAGTCCATACTTAATATATTAAAATATGGTGTTAGTAGATAACTGAGCTGTTTGTAACAAACTGTGCTGCCGCTCTACCTAACTTCTCATCCTTTATTCTTAATTCTATAATGCAGGTAAGTTCCATGAGATCATTTTGTTGTTGACCTAAATCCCCAGTTTCTGAGACAATGCCAGGCATATACTTAGTACTAAACAAATATTGTGGAATAAATACATTAACACTTGTTGGCTATGGGGGAAATTATGTAGCAATGGGGATAAATGTTTACTGGACAACAGTATAGGAAAAATTTGAGCTCTAACTTAAAGGTATTATGCTATGGTCATGTAGAAATTATCACCTATTTTTGTTTGAACCACAATGCTTAGTGTCAGACGTCCTTTATTTTGTTTGATTGCTTAATGAAATTATACTAAAATGTCAGACCCAAAAACAGGAACCTCAGCCTCTTTCTTTCTGCTTCATGGTAGTATCCGAATGTCTGTAACATCAGTAGACATACAGTAGATGCCCAGCAAATATTTGTTGAATAAATGAAATGATATGAATGCAGACAGGCAAGGACAAGGAAGAAAACACAATGCACACAGTACAAAGAAATGATATTTTAAATAGCATTTTTGAACTTTTTGTTTGCTTTATTTAAATTTGTTGTTACCATGTTATGTGCATCAGGAAAGTAAAAAAAAAAATCTTTTTCTTATTATGGATCACATCAGTCTGAAGAACAGAGGCCACTCAAGGTACTTCCTGCCCCAGAAAGTGAAAAGCAGAAAGGGTCTTGCTTAAAAGGGCAAAGGGTACCAGCTCTGTGTGGTAGTGAATAGAAACTGGACTTTGATGTAGCGTATACACACATAGAATTATAAGGCTGTGCACTGGAAGCTTACATAATGCTACAAGCCAATTTACCTCAGTAAAGCTTTCTTTTAAAAAGTACTTTTTAATTTACACAAATAGATTCTTGGTCTTTTTAATAGATTTCAAAATGATGTGAACTAATGTGATTCTTTACATTTTCTGTCTTTCCCTATTTGAAAACTTTATTCTCAGATGTCTCTTTATCATTCTTACCATGCAAATAATCTTTTCTACTGTGAAATCTATTAAGGAACTCAAAAATTCAACACCTAATGTGTTTCTGGCAGTAAAACCCCACATTCTTATGCAAGAATAAAAAGATCGTGTTAACTAGTTGTCATTTTTTATCCATAAGCTTAGAGAAAAATCCCCAGCAGTGAGTTGCTCTATTTATAATCATTCACAAAAACACATGAAGATCCAACAAGTTAATAATTTATTTCTCACTCCCAAACTGTTTTTGAAACATGTTTTTACTTGTTGAATTGGACTAAAATGTGACATCCAATATTAGATGATGCATTTGGCAAGATTAAGGACAGACACTGGTAATGGGACTTTTTTCTTCCAGTATGTTTATGTCAATAGATTTATGAAATGTTCAGAGGCAGAAAAAGAATGATAATGGATAGATTTCTGGTGAAATAAACCCAATTTCAATGCTTCTAGGACCCTCGTTTTGTGTCAATATGTTCCACAGAATATTTGTATATACATACATTTTGTATATCATATATATTTGCACATCACTGAAAGGTTTTGAGTACATCATACTTATACTAAATGTGTAAGTATATTTTAATATATTGTTTTGTTGTCGTCTTTTTTATCAACTTATTAGCTTCAAATTCAAGAATATTGGAATCTTCATTCTGTTTACCTTCCAAGTTTCCTATAATCTGGAATAGAAATGATATTGTAGTTTATGAAATGAGGACACCAAATCTGACTGTCCAAATACCCAAATTGAATAAAGGTTAATAACATCATGGGGCACATTTTCATCCTGACACTCAGGTGATCAGGAGCAGAAAATTGAAGTTTCATTATTTTTGTTTTTCTGGTTTTCCCTGCCATCTAGCTGGTCAAGCAAAGCCTAAACACACCAAAAAATAAGTCACCCTGTCTAAGTTGGACAAGCAGAAAAGTGACATGAGTCTCCATAGGTTCCTAGGCTTCCAATTTGCTCCAGCGCCAAAGTCAACACACACACACACACACACACACACACACACACACACAACCTGTTCTACAGAATGCCTTTTATTGACTTCACATGGGGGTCTTCATTCTCTTCTTTGACCGTACATTCCTTATTCTTCAAATTTTACATACTCTTCTAAATGAAAAACTCACCCTGTTCCTAGTACTAGCTGATTCTTTTCAAACTCTTGCTGGCTGTTCCTAATAATTTTGTAGCAACCCCTTCTACTTTTCATAGGCAGTTCTGGAGAGGCTGGAGTTGAGAGGTTGACGGTCAATGGCAGGGACATAGCAATGCCAAGCCCTATAGCCGTGCTGGGCCCTGTTCCTGTTTTGGGTTACATGACAATCCCTGCGACCCCTGTCTTCACTTTTGGCTGGGATGCTGAATCGCTAAACTCATCACTCCTTTTCTCAAATTCTAGAATCATATGTGTCACAGAACACATCTCATTTTATTACCCCTTCTCTCAGCCAAGGCCCTCCTCTCATTCTGTTACCTAGTTCCCGATCAGGTTAGTCTCAAGCTGAATATTTAGTCCTCTGATTTAAAGTTTTGTCTTTGGTTAGAAATCCCAATTTCTGGGGGCTTCTTGGGTTTCTCCACAGCTAGCACATAAGCTCCATACTTCCAAAGCTCTTAAGTGTGGTTTTCTTTTCATGATCAGGAAGAACATGTGGGTCCCATGTACGGTCATGCCATGAGTGATATGGTAGGTCCTATCAGCATGTGTATCCTGGTGGATGGGGCAGTGCTGACGCAGCACACATTCACCATGAAGAAAATGAGGCAGAAGATCAACATCATTGAGATCCTTCTTCCCAAGCCCTTCATCTTAGGATACTTCTTGCTGTCTATGCTGGTGTTCTAGGACAAGATCAAAGACAGAAGAGCCCAGACTGCCCTAAGGAAGACTGGAGAACCAAGAGAAATGATAGATATATAAAATGATGCAGAATTCCAGAGAAATTAAGCTTCCATGAAGAACCCTACAAGTAGTACGCTCTGGTAGAGTAATAGTTTAGTCAGCTGTCTCCAGCAGAAGTGCAGTCCACATACATCCCAAGGACCCAGGTTCATGCCCCAGACTGGGGAGAACAACCAAGATGTACAACTACATAAAAATAAAGTGCTTCTTCTCTCTTCTTGCCTGGCTGCCTACTCGTCTGTATTCCTACCTGTACATTTCTTTAAAAAAAAGAGAGACATCTACAAGAACAGCATAAATTCAATTTCAAAATTCTAAATGGAATTTATCCTTATGAAATAAAGAAATAATAAATATTATTGTAAAAGGAATATCTGTGGTTTTATCAAGAGACGTTATCAAGCTTTAGATAATTATGGATTTTGATATAACATTAAGTAGATTTTCCTACAAAAGGAAAAAATGCCTAACATGTCATAATATTATTGACAACTATAAAGTGATTACAGATGAATGCAAAACAGAAAAATTTAGTTGCTATTGCAACTAAAGGAAATTGCTATGCTATTGAAGTTCATCCTGTTTTTACCACAGGAGAAAAGAACCCTTTTATGCTAGAATGGTATGCTAAGTCATAATTTCAAGCTAGACCAAAAGTTAAACTTAAAGAAAATGTGGAATAATATGATGTTATACTCAAAGAAAGATATAAAAACTTATTCGAAGAACTCTAACCACACAGTATACCTGTATTCACATTTTTGACTGATGATGATGATATGTTGATGTTTATCTTGCAAATGTCAAAGTCTTCGTTCATGGATTCTGATGAAAATGGGTTCCCCAAAGATTTGAAAGAGAATTAACGCATGTATTTCACAAACATGATGGTGTCTCAAAGAACACAGACTATTTCAATCAATTGGACAATGGTAACAGTTCTACTGAGAGAGTCTCAAGGAGCCTTAAGAAATGGCAGATGGGTAGCTAATGTGGAAAGCATTCTGCAATGGACATCTAAATGACAGAGTGGGTGAGCTTTTAGAAAAGTATTGCCTTAGTGAAAGATAAATCAGTGGAGGTAGCAAAATCCATCATACTGAAGGTTCTATAAACATGCATTCTTCAGAAAGAACTCTCTCTTATGGGAGCAATTGTTATAAGGATTGCTCATCTCTTCTTTTTGCTGAAAGACTCTTTATATATAATAGATTCTTGGTCTTGGAGTTTTTCCTTTACGTCGGCGAAGTATTTCCAACCCTGTTGAATTCACCAACTGGAAGCTTCTTTTTTTTTTTTTTTTTTTTCACCTCTCTCAACAAACTCCCCACTGTATTTTTAACAGATTTTTAAAAATCAGAGTTGAAATTAGAAAAATAATTCCCTACTTTTCCAAAGTGGATTTTTTAGTTTAACTTTATCACACAGTTTTGAAAGAAACTTTGTAAACTAAAAAGGTGTCTAGTAATATTAAAAAAGATTTTATGAAAGTTTCAAATCATTTGCAGGATTTTAAGTATTGCCAGTTTTGCAATTTGAATGGACCACCATGCTGGTATTACCAGCTGGCACTCTTGAGGTTGTAAACTTCATTTTGTTTGGGAAAAATTAATACTTCTCAGAAAAGACTGGCATTCTGTATTTGTTGGGGAAAATGCTTGGTGTCCACATACCTGATCATTACAGAGGTTCTATATTGACTTGCTAATAATAAATATGAAATGGAGACTTAAAAAATATATACCCATTTCCTTTAAAGGGACAATATTTGTTCAACCATTTCTATCTTCGCATAAATTATTGCATCTTTTCTTACAGACACTGAAGAGGTAAGGCATAAAGGCATCAATCACTAAAAGTAGGAAGTAAAGAAAATACCATACTGGGGGGAAAATAAGATTATCTGGAATAAACTGTCGTCTTCATCATTTTACCTAAATCCAGACCTGGTCTCCATTTCTTTTAGTTTAGTTGAATTAACATTTAAAAAAAAAAACCTAAAAACACTCAGTCTGAAAATGCTTATCTCATCAGCATGTGTAGACCTTGGTAGTCTGATTGGGACAGAAAGAGCAGATATTAATCAAGATTATATGTGCAACATTAAGAGAATTATGTTGAAGAAAAGAACATCTCACTGACCGAACTCAAAATAGCTGTGTACAAAACCACTCTTCCCCCTGGAATGGCCCCAGGCAGAAGTAGCTATGACAAATTATCCTGTGATCAATACCTAGACCGCACTGACTTATTCCTCTGCTGAAGGGCCTGATGACAAATCTCCGTTTGTACCTGCAACGATCATTGGCATCTAGGGAGGAGAAACCAAGAAAGGGGAGGATAAGGGGGGTTTTATGTTTATTTTGGTTTTGCTTGTTTGTTTTGGCCTTGACACACAAGAAAGCGCTTAACTAGAAAAATCATGTACACTGATGTTTTAAAGAGATGAGCGTAAGGTCTTTCAGCAGATTGCAACCATGTGCTGCTACAGTCATTTTGCTTTACATTACATTATAGGACTGCTATCAAATACACATTTGCAGAGCTGCCAAGCGTTGGGTCTTTCTTGCCAGAGCCGAGCCAGTAAACAAGATGAGTTGATAGATCTATTTCAAAAGCCATATGTGCTGTCTGAGTTTGCTGCCATCCACGCCAGGGAAGGTTTGCCTCTGAATGCATCAAAAGGATTCACTCAGCAGCCAGCAAGGCCTGTAACCATAGGGGTTTGATCATTTGCACTTGGCAGGGTTCAGTTTTCAAGACGTTTACCCACAGGTACAAACTATTTTGTTCCCTAGAGCATGTTGTACCAAGATCTTCAAAGTCCTATGGGCACCTTTTCTTGACTAAAGTTCCCCATAACACACCAGGACCCCCATTCTCTAATATTCTTGTGGCTCATCTATGGGATGAAGATGATAGAAGTCGCACCAGACTTTCTGCGCCTGGAGGAAGCGTTTTTACGTTCCATTCTTTCTTCCTGCTCCTAAGTGTCTATGCTCGAAGTCTTCCCTACCAGAGACAGCAGACCTAAGATTCCCTCAACTCCCATTTGACTTGGAAGCATTCTAATGTGTGCTGCAGAGTAGTTCAGTGATGCTTCCAGTAGTCATTAATCCTTTTTCCATAGTTCTGTGATTCAATTCAAGGTGAAGATGAGACAATAACATCGTCTTAAAAAGATTGACTCTTCTAACACCTTCTCCGTTTAGCAGCTTCACGGATGCCGAGTGAAACAGGCAGCTCACGCCCCTCAGATGAAGGCCCCACACTTCATGGTGAGTACTTGCGGGGCGGGGAGCACTTAGGACAGGGAAGGTAATGGTCTGCTTTATCTGGGCAGAGGTGGAGAAATAAGAACTGAGAAGAAGCCAATCTCAGATCAGTATTTAGAAGTACATCTTGGTAGTTAAAATGATGATGATTAAAATGACAAAAATAGAACCAAAATCCCTCCTGAACACTCAGAAAAGATAGTCAGGTTTCAAGTCTTAGATTTTTCTCTCTTTTATTTCAAAATAAAATCTACATTTTTTACCAACTGTATCTGTGAAAAATTCCACTTTTAATTTTTTATCGGAACTGGAATGGTCAGTCACATAGATTTGTCTAATTTTTGTTTCTAATTTCCTTTGTCTAGTGTTATAAAGAATTCATGTGGAACTTATCAAATACATTAGAGTGGAAAAAATCAACAGTTTATCAACTGGACCTCTGATGTTCTGAAAATAAAGGAATAGGGCCTCATCTTTCCCTTAGACCCACTTAAGCCATTTTCCCATAACCACTTAAATTTCTCATGGAGATTCCTTAGCAGATCCTGTTAGTTGTACTTGCTGTATGGCTTCTCTTTGCTTCCTCAAATCAATAGAAAAGGTCACTCCTTTGGTAGCTACTAGACAGATCCCAGCATCCTGTGAGTCATCCTTAGTAAACTCTACACATATGTTCGAAGCATTTAAGCCATTCAAATTAAGTTCTTCCTAAAAGCCAGTGCAACCCAGTCATGATTTTATACCATTTGATCAGCTTGAGATGACTATGAGGGTCAGTTCAGATAACCCTTTTCTATCCCTAGGTGATACCTTCACCAGCACAACTAGAGTATTTTCCGAAGTTCCCACAACTGCCAGGAGATCTACTAAAAATAGTGACATCCATATCACTGGTAAGTCATTTACCACATGGCGGGGAAGGGGATTTTATGATTTTTCTTTCACTCAAAAATATCTATTGAGAGCCTACCATTTGTCAAGCACTTTGATCTATTGTTAGATAATGGTATGATAATACTATATCATGCTATAAGATTATAATAGTAAAAATAGTCATAAAATAAAATTCTGTTATGATGAATGCTATCATACAGTACAAGGTGCTATCAGAGTCTCACAGATAGATCTAATTTTAGTTAGGGAATAGGGAAGGACTCTCTGGATATATTTAAATTAAAACTTGAATGCTGAATAAGAATTAGGTGAAAGTAATGATAAACATTTCAACCTTGTAAAAAAATACTGTCTGAGGCAAGAAAGAGATACCTGGCACTAAGAGCAGTCCTATAATTCAACTAATAAATGTCAATGTAAAATATAATCCCTTCTTTAAATCATAAGAAAGCAAGGGATTGAATAAAGCTAGTCATGACTGTAAATTCTGTTCAGCCCTACTGAGGAACTCTCCATCTGGGTATCAGCCTATTTCATATCGAAGCTCATATGTTCTTCAGATCATTGGGGCATAACTGCAAACCAGGTCCTACCAACATCTTAAAGACACCAGGACCAAAACGAGCTGTTTACTTCAGAGATGGGGCAAGAGTGAGCCTTTGCTTTCCCAGAGACATTCTAGAAGTCAGTGGTCTCATTTTCTATCTTTGATGGGGAGACAATTTGTAAGTGGATGTAAGACCTATTTCAAACCTTTTGCTCTTTCATTTCTTTAAAACTTTGGAGGTAAAATATGCCACCATATAACCAGTATAGAGCCTTGTAAATTTTTTTAAAGGAAAGGTGAAGGCAGAAATGAAACCAAGTAGGCAAGAAGAGAGAGAATGAAGCATTTTTATTTATTTAGCTGTTCATCTTGGTTGACCCCCACCCCCGCAGGCCCAGAAGGTGAATCCATGTCAGGTTCTTGGGATGTATGTGGACTGTGCCCCTCCAGAGGAGGCAGACCTAACCATTACTCTACCGGGGTGCACCTAGACCCGTATGAATTTTGACTCCACTGAAACAAAACTTTGTTGAGTTGACCCTCTGTTTAATTGTTTCTTTTGTGACAATGATTCTCTAGTGAGCATTAGCCATCTGCACATGCTATGCAGTACATGTTATGTGTTATAGGACTGCCTGAGCTTCCAGGTATCGTCAGTGTCTGCTTGGGTAGGGCTGAGGAAGGGTGAGCCTGAGGAAGACCTCAAATCCTTGGATGTGTGCTACAAAAGGAAAAATCTTCAGCACTAATAACCAGTACCGACATGACAGAACCACATCACGTGACTGTCGTCCAAACTATGGAACACATAGAAAAAGCTTGGTATCGCTATTAGAAATCCAGAATTTTGTCCTGCATTTTGGGGGGGCTTTGCTCTAGGCAAAAGAGTATAATAAATCTGAGAAATGAAGAATATAGTCGTTTACAACCTAGTTGAAACAATGAAAGAATCAATCCAGATAATTTGGGCAGATGTGCTTTTTGCCCAGATGATCTGTGCATCTAAAAAAATGAAAGTTCTGTCTGTAATGTATCAGGAGTTTCACTGGAGTGTTGTTAAAAATGACTAAAGCCTGGAAGAAACCATCACACAATCAAACATTTAGAGACCAATTAAATAAACTATGATAGATCCATAAAGTGGGAACGAGCTAGTCACTTAATAGGTAAGTCGCATTTGAAGCTTATATATGCACAGAAAATTTCTGTTAGGACACAAAATGAACTTACGGAAGTTATTGCCTCTGTTATGGGAAATGGCACCTAAGGCAGTTTCCTTTTATTATAGTTTTATATTTTGGAATTTTTAACATGATTGTCAAACATGTTTTAAAAAGGAAAAATAAAGGAACTGTCTAATTACAAACTTTCTCTTTCATTTTCCGCCAGGTAGAATAAGACAATCATATTTCCTAAGAGAGTTTTCTTAATTCTTCCTTTATGTTAGAGAAAAGGACTGTCCAGAATATGATATTTGGTATTATTTCTGGTCTAGAATTCATGATATTTAAAAGTTTTAGATTCATACAGTTTGACTTTGTGTTCAAATGCTTGAAATGTAATGAAGGCGTTGAGTATGGATACAGCATGGAGAAGAGAATTCAATCCATCAATCATCCACCAATATAATTTTAGTAATCACTTTACTTTTGACTTCTTCCCTTTTTATATCCTAGAAAGAGCAAAACTAACTGGTTTCAGTCTTACCCCTTTTACCCTTCTCCCTTTTTTATTGCTGAAATGGATAGGTGGTGAAAGAAAAAGAGGGAAGACAACAAAAAGGTTTAGAAAATCTTTACTATGCATATCACTCCTTGAGTGATGTTGAAATGAGAAATCATGACTGGTGTCTTTGAGCTGTAACTCCACTGGTGTTAACCAGGCTTACTTGGCTTTGGACCTTTATGGCTTTGTAACATTGCAATATATTTTCCTCGTTCTTCCTCCTCCTGAGAGCATAAATCATTGAATGATCCCTTAAAGGATAAGAAAACCCAAAGCAAAGCCATTATTTCACCTATAAAGCTTTCTTACCTGGAGTACATATGGAATACAAGTTAGAGCTTATCCTTTTAATCTACGTATACTTATGAATCACATTTTGATTGGGCACCAAGTGCCAGAAATTGTCCAGGGATTTGAGAAAAGGAAGGAAGAATAAAGATGAGTTCAGGAACATTCTAACAAAAGTATTTGTATAAAAAAACAAAATCAATGGCATAAATGCAAAAACAAAAATGAGAACAAA